>KE504169.1:21668-246901 GCA_000344655.2 Fomitopsis schrenkii
GTAGTCTGTCAGTATCCGGCCATATCTCCTGTGCTATTCAGCCTGATTCATAAACCAATTCAGTCAGATTCTAAACTGAATCACCTTCGAACATACGACATAGCCGGAGGCCGAGCATGTGACGAAGATGTAGTATCTCCGGGCACCGAGCATACGTTCTTTTCTCACAATGTTTTGTGCTCGCAGATTCGGTAAGTCCGGCCAACGAACATTCTCCACGTTCAGTGGCGAAAAAGACATCATTTTTCGTGGCCTAAATCCCTCCAGAAATGCTGAATATTCCTATGGTTTTCGTACCATTTTCGGTGCTCGACAACACAGAATGTCCGTAGTGTTTTAGTCATGCGAACAGCACACGAAGATAATAAATATCCTTCTAATTTGTGATATTGTAACATACTTCGGTAATTCTGACGATTTTCGGCATAAGTGGAGATGAAAGGGGCGGAGAATGTTCGGAGTGACGAACATGTAGCGAAAATGTTAATATTTTGTTGACTGTTCGTATTTCGCGCATAATACGCAGAGATCGTCACGCCCGGCGGTTTTTCTTAAGATTTTCGGACACCGTACTGCGTGCATTGCCCCCGGTGTATGTACACCTCAGTACGTGGTAAGTTCAGCTTTGCAGAACATCACGCACTTGCATTCGGTGATCTTGCTGTTGACCTCCTCGAGCTCCAAGTGCCTGACGGCCTTGAGACGCTTCTTCAGGCGATTCTTCGTCCCGTGCAGGTAGCTGTGTACATGCTCCAAGAAAGCCATACCGTACGGCAGTGGGATCAGAAGAAGCAGGCGATACTGCCGGTGCTTGGAGTCCATACAGTCGTTCGATGGGCCGGTGTAAGTTGCGCGATAAGCGTGAACGAAGCGAAGATGGATCGCGATGGCTGGTTTCGTCTTCGCGGCCGATGCCTTCCTGTTGAGGCGTGCGCGATAGAATTTGGTCAATGTGTGGGCAGCTCTGACCTTGTCTTCTGCTAGCTGGGCCATGGCAGCGTCTGGCTCTTCGAACGCAAGTGCTTCGTCGTCAAGATTCACAGCAGGCGGGGCAGCGTCAGCATCCTCGTCCTCGATGCGTGCCTCATTCGCGTCCGCATCTCTACTGGATCCATATGCTGTGAGAGCAGCACCCGTCTGTCCCAACGTGCTTGTTTGCTGGGGGCTAGTGCCATCTCTGCCTGTGCCACCCACCGGGCCACAAGGGACAGTACTTGCGCCAGCACACAAAAGAGCTGCCAATTCGCCCACGTCCTGGTAGACGATGCGCCGTACGCTCCTGCGTGACGAGACTGTAGGTGGCCCCCTTGCTGCGTCGTACAATTGGAGCATGTCGTCGAACGGCGAGTCTGATGTCGATCTGTCGCGTACCCCGCGAGCAAGAGCAGGCCAGCCCCGTGCTTCGACATAACTGACGTGCCCTGCTTCAGTACCATCAGATCAGGTGCAAGGCAGACTACCTACTGTCTATATGTGTGATGAAACTCCCTGTTAGGTTGGCGAAGGGACGTGATTGCAGTGTGAATCTTTGTTCTGAGCCATCTGAAGCGGGAATTGTAGCCGACTAAAACAGGCACAACGACATTTCACGTCATGGCATATGGAACACGGCTGAGGAGGTGACTTACGAAGGCATAAGTTCCTGCAACTATCATCACGAATATCAGTGACTGCACACAGACGACGGCTATGACATTACTTACATTCTCGCTAGGAAAATATTTCGTATGGGAAAACCAAGCGTCGATAGGTTACATTCGCGAGTCTCCAGAAACAAATGCCCTACGGCGAGTGAGCATAAGTAATGGGAGCGACGCAATCATAGGTTAGTTGTCGCCTCACCAGCATGAAGAGAGGTGTAGATCCGTTCCAATAACATTGCCATAGGCTCGACATACAATTCGAAGAGGTTCGTACTCTTGCCAGCCAATGCGTGGAGAGTGGGCAGGAGTCGCAGGAGCCAGCTACGTGGCATCGTAATGTCGTGAAGTGTGGCCGCGCGGTCAATACTGGAGGCCACTATGAGTGAACCACACAGATTGTCCATTAGTTCGCAAAGTGCCGCGATGTCCACAGGAAGTTGCTTGACAATGATATGACTGATCGTAAGTCGAATAAGCTACGCGTCTCAATATGTGGGCAAGTAAACGCTTACTTGACGAAGAGGATACCGCTCTCGAGCGAGGCGTGATGCTCATTCCGAATATATCTCTCGAGATCCAGTAAAACGTGCACCTCCGTCTTATCCGTCCGGCGAAGGAGGCTAGCTGGCCCACGGGCAGCCACAAGCTCGATCTGGGGTAGATGGGATTGTAATGCGCCAGGAGCAAACACAAGACCGAACGAGATGATTCTCAGTAGCGCAGTTAGGAAATTGGGAATGAGGCGGCCTGATTCGTCATGCGACTTGAGAGCGTAAAGCCAATCGAGAGTCCAGTTCCTCAGGACTTGAAGAGCAGCGCCGTACTCTGGGATACTGTCTGGGCGCAGGCTGTGCAGTGTACCTACCCTGTAGAAAGGCGGATTCAACGCTTCGTGCAGTCGACATAACCAAAATCTGAGAGGTAGGTCGGTCAGCTTTCGCCAGTGAGATCAAAGTCCAATATCAACTCACGTGCGTCTCTCTTCCTGCTTGCAGCGATGCTCTACGTCGCGTACAGAGTTGTTGATGAGGACTAGTTGAAGAAGGATTCGAACGCGTAGATTGTACGACTCTTCGCTATGGTCTTTCACGTCTATATGGGCTTGAGGGCATCTTGCACGGCGGCAATAACCTGAGACAGAGAACTGCAAACAGACCTCGAAGGCGGGTGATTTTCGACACAGCAAGTCGAATCCTCGGACCCTCTCCAGTAACCGTTCCCGAAGGGCATCACCAAGCTGTCGGCTGAGTTCGTCTCGCAGCACTAGCACCTCTTGGTCGCCCAAATGGACCCCGGGACGAGTTTTCAGGCGAGCACAACGCCCATAGAGGAAAGTATCCTTCGGAACAATGAAGAAGTCTTTGTTGGCCTCCTGGATAGCGAAGAGGTCTCGGGTGCCTTTGTCATCGCAAAGGTTCGGGGTAAACGCGAAGAGACGTAGTAGCTCTGTGTATGTCGAGAAGTGATGAAGGGTCTCCGCAAGTAGCGGGAGGTCGGCAGCTGGAATTCGAGAGTCCGGCATACACATGAATCCGTGGTCGAGACATCTGAGAGCGGTGGGTAGGTTGTCTTTGCCCCGTTGATGGAGGACTGTGCCCATCTTGAAGAGCTCTGATACATCACCATTATCCGACACGATTTCTCGGAACATGCACAGCTGGTTATAACGAAGTCAATGGAGGAAACCCGGCTCAAAGGAATAGGCACCTACTTCGTCACGAACACCGTCGCCGGGTCTCGTCATCTCCAGATCCTCGGACTTCAACATACGGCATAGGTCGGTTAGGACGTCATCTGATCTAGCAACCTGAGAACTTGGGCTTGTGCCGAACGACAGTCGGCGCCGCAACCCCTCGAGGAGAGAGACAGAGGCCCGTTCGGTGGCGTCCAAGTTGCCATTATCCTTGAGCAGTAATGGGATGGCCTTGATCGTCTGACCCTCATCCAGATAGATTTGGGCCGCCTCTGAAAAACGTCCAAGTTGCTCCAGGAACTCTGCTCGGGCACTATCAAGCCCACGTTCGTCCATGTACTCCAGAGCCTCGTCATGGGAAGTGAACAATGGTATTGCGCGCCTGAGGATTCAAGGGTTTGCTCTAGCTATATATAACCACGTAAGGAATTCACTCACTTTATCTTGTGTTTCCTCAGATACTCGAGGCGTGCTACATCGGTGACGGCTCTCACGACGCCAGGGTCCATGGAATCGGCGTGACCTTTGATAACCGCTATTGCCTCGTCAAATAAGCCAGCCTTGCGGTAGGTAGCTGCGGCCATGGTGAAATCCTGAGCGAGGAAGTAAGCCCGAGCACCTTCACGGTACTCCTCTGCCTGAGTATAGCACTCCGCCGCAACCCGAAAGTACGACAGTCTTTCCGCCCCTGCATGCTCTCCCGACTTCCAGAACGCTTTAGCTGCCTTTACGAACGTAGATTTTCGAGCTTGATCGCCACTACGTGAGTCCGCGGAGATCAGGCGGGCCTGATCTCGTAGGCTGTATGCTTCCGCGACATCACGCTCCCGGAGGAGACCTGCACGCTCATAGGACTCCATCGCCTGTTGCCAGCGCTTGCTCTTGAAGAGCATGGACGCGGCCTCGGCCCATTCTTGAGGTGCCGATGCAGTTGCCAGGCGAGGAAGTTCTGTGCGAGAGCTGGCTGACCATCCTTCTACGAAGCCGTTTGCAATCCAGAAGTCCTATGATCTCGTTTAGCATCCCGGGATTCCAAGGAAGTAGGCCATGATTTACCCGCATTGGTTCGCACTTCTCAGAATTGTCCGAGATCCACAGATTCTTGCGGGCTCTCGTGACGGCAACATAGAGGAACTTGAGCTAACGGGGATGAGATGATGCTTGACTCCGAGACAATACGGAAAGCAATTACGTCTTGACAGACCCCGCTGGGAAGAGTATTGCAAATTGGCGGTGTTTTGCGGCTTGGACCTTTCTCAACCGGACTCGGAAGCGCGCTAAAGACAGCACGCCATTGTGATACCTTCACTGTAGAGTCCTCGAAGAAGCTGTAGAGAAGGACCTATTGACTGATCAGCCAGTGGTGATGTTCATACAGGCACGGCTTACATCGTCGAACTCCAGTCCTTTACTCTCATACAATGTTCTGCGAGATGCGTATCAGTATGCATTTGACACAGTAGGAAATTACTGATACTCACAAGATAGTGCCTACATTTCCCACGCGCGATCTTAACCTCGTTCGAGCGGCATCGTCGCGGACAAGGATACCTGATGATGACGTCACTACTAGTACAGGCGCGATGAGAAGAACGCAGTACTCACATTGACGCGCTCCAAATTCGAAGTGGCCGGCATCGCTGATACCATCGTCAGTTCATTCACTGGCTGATGGCAAGGCAGCTAATACATACGAATTGCCGAAAAGAGACTGGTCGTACTTCATTGAATACTCATTCCACTGACTGAGGAAAAGTGGCTTCTTTCCCTCTACAATTCCACTCTCGGGCACCAACTGGTCGATAGCGTGGGGCCAAAACGTGGTGATGAGCTCGATGATCGAATGGGCGCAGTTGACGATGCCAGCGTGCGAACGATAGTTGGTGGTCAGCTGGAACGTAAGAGGGCTAGACATAGACTCCCGCTGCGGGCTGTTGTCCAGCTGGAAGGCTCGAGATCAGTTTACCTGGTGACCAAAGGACAGTGAGCGGAAGCTTTCCTCGACACGATACAGAAAAGCCTTGAGATCGTCGAATCGGAAGGCACTGCCTCTGGATATAGTCTGTGCAGTATCTCCGGCCCAGAAGAGACCAGTGGAAGCATTCTTGCTCAACGACCGAAGCACTGGTGTGACATCAGTAGACGATTCTCTGACACCTTCACCAACTCTTACACAGAGTATCGATCAACAGGTTGTCCTGAGCTTCATCCACGTAGCTTCACAATATCAACAAGAGTCAGCGAGAGTAGAACCTGGCACAAGGATAAATCATGCACATACAGAAAATCGAGTCGCTTCCCGGAAACACCGCTTGATCGCACGGAATCCAGGATGCGGTGGGTCCTGGTGATGATTATCAAACTGACGCATATGTTGGGTGCGATGGGCAGACACACCTGTCTGCTGCATCGTACTCACAGCGGCGACGTTTCTGCTCCATGTACTTGAGAAACAGGTCATAGATCACGTCGCGCTGGTCTGCAAAGGTTGACTGCGTTCGATAACTGAGGTTGAGGTAAGTATCCCGGTCGAGGCAACCGCGGCCCAAGCTCTGTTCAGAGCCTTTGATAATACCTGTTGTTGTCTCCGCGACTGTGCCAAACGTTGACAAGAAAGAGCATACCTATGATCTCGCTGAAAACCAATGCAGGATCTGTCGGCCTATTGAGTTACGAAACCCTTACGTATGTCGCGATAAACTATACCTAAGCCTTTGGTCCACTGTTGTGGGAAATGCGCCCAGTACGCTTCAAGAAAGACACCGTACGAAACGAATGAACGGCGCCGTTGCTGCATGTAGTCATTTGACGTCACATCGAGAACTGCACCTGCAGGATTGACATCGGGCGCAGGCTCTCGTGACTCAAAATTGGACCGCGTCTCTGACAGGTCAGCTTCTAACAGGCGACAAAGCTGGGAAAGCCGCGTCAGGCGATTGCAGCTTTCACATCTCGATTCGTACCTGATCATACGTGACGAACAAAGGGAAGTGTTCGTCAGTCAGGTCGCCGTATCGCAGAGGAAGGTGTCCCGTAAGGTCCGCTTCTTCATCCAAGTCTACGAGAAGTGGGCCTTGTCGAACCTTCTTCGAGGAGACCAGTAGTTTCAGCTCTTCAGGCGATCTATCGGCGACTAGCAGTGACTCATGCAACTTCTCGAAGTACTCCTGCACCTTCTCGGCGAGTACGCGGGATTGCGTGACAAACATTTGGCGCGGTTTGACTAGCTCGCCGCCTCCGTATGTTTGCCAGGAGCGCTCGATGCCGAGCATTTTGAACATCATCGTCGTCGTTTTCCTGTGTCACTTCTTAGTGAGCATCACATGGTCATGAATAGCACCTAGACGCATACCCTGTGCCACTTCGACCGAGCACATAACATGACAGTGGATACTCTATGATCTCCTTCTCGCGTGATCTGATAGCGCGTCAGAATGTCGTTCAACTACGAGCCCCGCTGAACTCACGACACGGAGAACACATGCATCACGTCCTGATTGGCCAGTATGCCTGAAGGGATTGAGTATCTAGCGCCGCAGTGCTAATCGGCTGCTCACTATTCAGCAATGCCTATTGTACGCGGGGTGAGCGATGCGCCAAACACGATAGTCCTTGTCACTCGCCTGCGAAAACGCGACATATTTCTCCAAGCTGTCAGAGGTTCACTTGTAAGGGATGTAACTACTAGTGGTGTGTTCATGGAACGTACTCGAGCATGTCGTGCGCCTTGGGGATGTAGCCACGTCATATCAGCGCGCACGTAGATTTATCGAGACCAAGTGCGTTGAACATACCTTCTCGAGATCCTCGTTCTTGGTCCCGGGGAGTACGAACGACGATGGAGACACCTCTTGATTTTCCAGTTCTGGCCACGACGCAGGTAGGATTGTGCCAGCATGTTTACCAAGCTGTGTAGGCCGGTTCCGAAAGGCACACCTACGTACAGCGGCCATGAATTGGGATATTATGTATTCATTTTTCACGCAGCTGACCTCACTTGGTATTCTGCGCCCTGACGGCCCAGCTGGTTGCCGATCGTTTCCCAGAGTTGCCTACTGAGCTGATTATGGGTGTAGATCCCAAAAATCTTGATGACTGAGACATCATGATAGAACAGTTACATGCAGCGGCCAAGAGACATAGTCATTTCTCAAACCTTGACGATCAACCTGAAGAGAATGTAGTTTAGTGGGTGGGCAAAAGAGACGTCCATGTAGACTTACATTAGTCTCGAATTCGACCTTGCAGTCAATCTGGTACTGAAAGTCATGCCCACAGTAAGCTTGCTGCTCTAAACTTATGATATCTCGTACTCACAACCAGGCGTGAATCACCCGTCATCTTGGCTTCGTATATAGGAACCGCAGCGTTCTGGGTCAACTGCTTCATGTTGTCAGCGGAGAAGTGCCCGTTAGATAGCTCCCTACCACGCTAATGGTCAGAAGATAATTCACGACATAGACATGCTCTGTATGAGACCCACCTGATTTTCTTCAATGTGATCTTGAAGAGCTCTGACGACCTTTTGCGCATTCTACGAAGGTCTGTATCAGCGGCCGTTGAGATCCATATCCTCCACTCTCCGAACCCGTCAGCGCTGTCGAAGTAAAGCGACGCTTTCATCGGCTGAACGTAGGGATGCGCAGCAGGTGACTGCTTGGCGCCGACGGCCTGCTTATGGGTACCACCGTTGCTATTACCGGGCAAGGGGGTGCTGGAGTTGAGATCATCGCCAGAGATGTAAGCATTCCGTATGATGTCTCGTAGGTGAGTATGGCGTAAGACGCGTAGATAGTACTACAATCATGTTATCTATGGCAACAATTCCGTGGAAGTCCGTGCTCACCTCCATACACCGTTTCTGCTCGTCGATGATGTTTTTCACTACAGCAGAAGTCCCATCTTTGTCTGTAGGCACCGGGATTCCAAGTGCGTCAAAAACCTTAGGATCAATCGCGTTTTTGTAGATGGCGTTATCGACGGACTTCTTCCCCTTCTGCCGTGCCCCTTTGCGTCCGGATTTGATAGCTGCAGCATTCGTCGTCGCAAATTCATGCTCAGCGAGAAGCTGCAATGCGCGCGTCGCATGCTCGACGTAGTGACGCTTCTCAAGAATGTTTGGTGGTTTCTCCGAAGGTGACGGGTATGGCAGGAACTCGAGGAATAGGGAGAACCTGTCGAGAATCCGGGCTCCTAACGACATAGCAAATCCGGTCGCCTCGACAGGAAATGCACCGATGATACACTCGCTCAGGTTTCGAGCAGCATTATCGTCGACCGCTATTCGCAAGATACGTCAGGAGCCATACATCGTGGTGCAGCGAGGCCGTGTACTCACTAGAGATCATGCATTCAAGTAGATGAGGAACCGACGCGAGTTGCTCTACGATACACTCAGCACTTGGTGTTTGTGCGAGAGTGCTTTCGAGGTCGCCAATTGCGATCTCGAACGCCACCTCGTCCCTCAAGAGGGATGCATCGTAGAGTCTCGTGTCAAGCGCGACACGAGACCTCTTCACGGGGGAATTCTGGACGTCCGAATGTTGTCGCTCTCTCATGGCGGTTAGGGATGCGATGAAGTATACGCGCAGCAGGCAACTGTCCTTTAATATCGTTGCACCCATGTGGACGGCGCCTCGCTATCTCGCAACGAGGCCAGGATAATGTCCACTTACCACGATCGCCGTCTGGACGTCTTCGGTCTATGAAGTCCCGACAGCAAACCGCAAGGAACCGTGCCGCGGCGCAATGGGCTCGACTCTTCTAGAGGTCATGAGATACCGGCACGTTGGGTGAACAGCGAAAAGTAATGTGAAGAAGCGAAAGGAGGATGATGAGGCGAACTTTAATGCCGAATGGACATGCTTCCGAGAGAGAGAACTGCATACACGGTAGCGCTGGATGGTGGTGGAACATCACCTCGTTGCCATGTTCCAACGTTTGCAGTTGACTGTATTGCTCGGAGATGCATGACGCGTACTCTGAGCGATCCAGTTTCGCTAGCAGCCGCAAGTTAGGTCGTGTTCCTAGGCCTCGTCTCAGGCCGGTATGTCCCATCCGTCTCGGTCTCGTTTGCGGAGCTTGTTGAGCACCATGGTTTTTGCATATGGGGACTCTGACATCTCGAATGCAAAGCAGAACATGAGGCATCGCACCCCGCCATAGCAATCCGAAGCCATTTCGAACGGAAGCGGGTTCTAGAGCAGGATAAGGTTCGATGTTCTCAGGCGGATTCGTCGTGACCGCGCCCGGCGCTTAGCCTCGGTCACCGCTCGGGGTCACCAAATCCGGCCTGCGCCACCGCCCTCTTCGCGGGCGGTCACCACCTTGCCGCGCCCCGCTCCACCCGCGGTCACAACGACTTTGGCGGGCGCGGTCACCAACTTTCCGCACGCTTGCGACTCGTTGTGGTAGTGTAATCACAACTATGTCATTGCCTATGCCTGCCACATCGCATGTCTGGCCCGGTGTAAGCGCAATGAGTCAGCTGCGCATTCTGGCAAAATAATGGTACGTGTTGCTGGTCCTTGAGGTAAACAGTATTCATTATCGGTGGTTTGAGATGCTTCACCCACCCGTAGTTACATGTGAAGATTCCATTCACCAGCAAACAGTGAGCCCTCGTCATTACTCTTGTATCACGTTCAGCACTCTGTCTGAAGCTTCCTCCAATCACAGCAACTTGAACATGAATCTCTGACATCCTCGAGCAGACCTCACCCCACGCACTCGAGATGTGCAACCTCGCGCTGGCGGGAGCACCTGCTTCGGAGTCCTCGAGTAACGCGCGCGCGGACAGCTCCACCCAAGTGGCAGCTCGTGAGTTGCCGGTGCGTGCCGCAACTCGAAGCCTGAACGCCCGACAGGATTTGTGGTACGTCTTCTGGCGAAAACACGCAAGTCACTAATCTGCGTACATGCTCGGGGACCACGTCGCTCTGCACACGCCCAGCATCCTCAAGTACTACCCCTTCTTTCCCGCACCCTTCCCCGACTTCCTTACTGCCATTGAGGACCTTGGCCGTGTGCCCTCCCCCCCGCGAGGACTGCATCTTTGCCGTCTTTGAATGCAGCCGGGAAGAGGTGGGTGAGCGTGGCGGCGGAGACGGAGATGGTGCTCTCGCGGGCATGCTCGCGTTCCTGAAGACGAGCCGCACACATAAGAGCACGGAGATTGTGTCCGGGCCTGTCCTCCCGGCGTCCCTGCGCACACACGTAGCGTGCACTGCCGTCACGCTCGGCGTCCTCCGCTACGCCCTCCAGCTCCCCGCCATGGCGCTGCCCGGGTCGTGTCCGCTGGCAGGTGCACCCTGTCGCTCAGGCTCGCGCGGCGCATGGGGTTCAAAGACAGTGGCGTGATGCGCTGGTGGTTCGTCGTCCGTGACATAGAGCTAGGACGGGATGGCGGTGAAGAGGCTTGATAAAGAGCGGTGGGGGCGCCGTAGCGTGTCGTTGGCACTGGGCTAGGCCAAACAGGATGATTGCTTGGGTGTGACGATTGAAGAGATGTTGCAGCAGCAGCTATGACCAGCAGAGAAGGAGAGCCACCCGACAGTCGTGTGGCTGCTCAAGTGCGAATGCGAGCGCGAGTGATGTCTAAGTTCAGTACACTGTAGGCAGCTTTGATGCTTAAACACACAATGTAACAATATTTGATTGGATGCACGTCTTCTTTCCTTCCTAGACTAGTAAGACTTGTGTCTGCCTTCCATTGAGAATATTTTGGCTCCCCTGCGGGGCTGACCCCTACGGGCGCTAACAGGGCACTCATGCGGTCACAATGCGATTGTGACCGCCAGCGAGAATGCCGCGGGCGGTCACAATACGGTTGTGACCGGGCGCATGTGAGTCCCGCTGGGGTCTACTCGTTCTCACCTCGATGTGCAGAGTCTCGTGGGGATCCGAGAGAAGGCCTGACAAACTTATCATACACTGGCAGCTGGGGCCGCCTTCACCCAGTCCGGCGTGTAGATGCGTCTGGGAGCTGTATGTGTACACCTCTCGCCGCATGCCTCAATACGCTGACTGCCCTAGCTCTCGTGCAGGAGGCTTGACTCACCTAAGGCTATAGAGCGCGTCACATCGCGTGTTCAAGTTTCCCGGTGGGCGTTCGCTGCCGAAATACGCACTTGCGACTGGTTTCTCTTCCGGGGACGTTCGACTGGACAGTGGACCTGGCTGAGATCCGCTGAGATGTACGCAATGACACAGAGCGTTTGCGTGTACGGTGTAGTGCAGACAGATCGTGCACCTAGCGGCAATTTTGAACCTATGTGGCGAAGGCGCCCAAACTTGCGAGCGCCTCATTGCGCCACTTCGAGTTCACAAACATTGAAACAACGGAGATTTCAGTCCTTTCATATAAACGCGAGTCCATGGCGCACAGCCTTAGCCAGATACTATGAAACTACAATGTCTACACAATACAGTAATACGCGTGGGCAATGGAGTAAGACATTGATGTACTATGCGGCTTGTCGTGTAGACGAGTGGTGTGTAGCACATACTTACAATACATCAGTCGAGACATTAAGGAACGATGACAACAGGGGCAATGCATTTAGTCCACACAACCAGAAAGAACTCTCGAAGAAACGCAGGTGCGTTTCCAACGTTGATTGAACGGCCAAAACAGATGCGAGCATCTCCAGGTATGCCACAGCGTGACGTCAAAGGCCTATTTAACCGCCGGGTAACCTAGGAAGGTTGAGGAGGTGGCTCGGCGAAGTCAGAGACCCGGCGACCGCGATAGCCTTGAGCTTGAGATACGAAGGTGAAGGTCCGCGAGGGGAACCCGGGATATGGGTAATATGCCCGAGCGCAGTCGACATGCGCCACCAAAGCACCTCACACGGCGTCCATCCGTACGGTACGCTTGATACTGGGCCGCTTCGTGAGCATCGCCTCGCCCTGCACGTCTTCCTTCGGCAGCTCCGTCGGACTCGCGCCCCGCTTCGCCCGGCCGGGAGACATCGTGACATGGGCACCATCGATGGCCCCGTCCTCACGCATGTAGTCGAGGACGATGCGTTTCCGCGACGAGTCGCGCTCTCGCGACACCGCAGACGCACCCGAACTCGCGGAATGTGAATAGTCAGGTGAGTACATCGGCCCATCCGTATTGATGTCTAGTCTTTCGGGAGCGTGTGTTGTGAAATCATTGAATCCGTAGGCAACGTCCAAGGACAACTGCTCTCGCTCCTCCTTCGCCTTTTCCTCGTCCACGATCATGAGCGTCCCCTCGATCACCGCGCGATATACAAACACATATTGGCGCAAGCTCTGGCAGAGACTCATTCGCTGCTCCCGCATGTCTTCGACGACTCGACGAATCGGCTCGTCATACGTCGACAACAGGGGCGGCGAGAGGTCCCGATGCAGGCGGCGAGGCTGAGCATAGTCGTACACGCGCGAATGCCCCGGACCTGCGCCCTGCGCTGTGCCGTCTTCATCGACTTGCGCGACGGTGGCTGCAACCGCCTCCGGGCTCTTGGACGTACGGCCCTGAGGCGGGGAAGAGGGACACACTTCCGATCTCCATGTGTCGAGACGACTAGCTTGGGCCTCCGCATCCGACTGACGCCGGGCATGACGAGCATGATCCTGTGTGCGGTGTTTGTCGACGGGGGCTGCGGAAGTCAACGGGCTCTCAGGCTGGTCCTTCCGTGAGAGCGACATATGCGTCGTCTGCTTGGCCATCACCGCTGACAAGCTGGTCGAACTACTTGTGTGACTGGACAGCGGGCTCGTCGGGTCCGTTGACTGGTACGACCGCGACCGGCTTGTCGAATCTCCTGATACAGTAGTTGAGCGGGTGGCAGAGCGGGAGGGAACAGGGGAAGACTCCGAGCTGCTCGACTCCCAATCCTTACCAGGCGCTGGGGCGGCGTCGCCGGCCGTGCTTGCTGCTGAGCCCGACGGCCACCTGCGCATCGTAGCGCGCCGCACCTCGTCCACGAGCTCAGGGGATGCCGGCACGACTGTGCGGGGGATTTCCTTGCGTACGCCCTTGTCCTTTCCGCCAGCGCCGTCGCGCAACCCTTCGCTGTCCACATCCATGGCTTCCGTGAAGCCAGCGACGCGTACGTGCACTTCTTCGGTGCCGACTGCAACGGGCACAGTGAGCTCCGGCACCGAAGGAGATACTGATGGTGCGCGCGATCGACTGTCCGCACGTTCGCCAGAGGACGGGGGGCTAGGACTAGGGTCGACGTCCATTCGCTCGGGTGATGCGGGCACCGTCTCCTGCCGCTTGCGCACCTCCCTCCGTATCCCATCGAGGACGGCATCTACAGCGATGTAGCCACCGGTACGGCCTACTCCAGCAGAGCAATGCAGGAGGACAGGCGGATTACCAATCACATGACGCGCGACACCTGTCATAGGGTCGACCTCATTGTCGTCCATAGGCACATCCTCTACGATCGTGCTGGGCACGGCGGGCTGCGCGTGCTCCTTGGGAGGCGAGGGTGTCGGTAGCGAGAGGCGTGAAGGCCAGGGTCCCAAATGTATCGGCCCTTCACCCCACGTCCGATCACCAGCTTCATGCGAGCGCGCGACGGCCTCCTCGACCTCGCGGATCAGGCCCAACAGGCCGCGAGGGTCGTCAGGGACATTGAAGTCCGGCCAATCGAGGTACTGTAGTTGGGTGATGATGCGCGGTTTCGCTTGCGGATAACCCACGTGCGTGAGCTTGAACACCCGGCGCACGATCTCGCGCTCGCTGTCCGAGTCGTCCTGCCTCCCCTGCCGCGTCGACGTCGACTTCCGCTTGGACTTCTGCTGCGGGGAGACGTGGGCGGAGAAGAAACCGCCATTCATCTCCTTCTCGCGGCGCCGACGTTCGCGCTCCGGGGTGTCGTCCGTGGCGAGCAGCTTCAGCCGCAGCGGGCCGTATTCACCCTCTGCCCAGTACCTGCCGCACTTCACAGTGTTGCCCTCGATCTCGCGAGTGAGCATGACGACAACATGGACGTTCTGTTCCCAGCAGAGCCTATCCAAGATCTATCTTAGCACGATGTCGCAAGGAATGGTAAAACATCGGAAACTTACGTCCAGAAGTCAGTGTACGTGGCAGCCAACGGACCCTGCGTCGCGATATATCGCTTCGTCGTGCCTAGGGGCTGGACGTAACTTGCGTTCATGTAGTCGTCATCCTCGGGACGCGCCTTGCGCAGCCTAACGCGCGCATGCTCGAACGGCCAGATGTTGCGGTACCTGTCGACGGAAAAGCTCAGCAAACGTGCCAAAGAAGTTATGATTCCTGGAGATTGCGTGCCGCCCAAAATATGAGCCGGTACGTTGAACCATAAAACGCATCTCCGGGTCGGGTCAGCTAACGGCGCAGCGGCGTGCTAACGATTGCCCGCAATAGCCCGATCACGATCCAACAGCTTGGCGCGCGCGCGCGCAATGCACCCGACGGCCGGCGTCCCGTCGCAAGCTGTACACCCGGATGTATTCACTCACCTGTTCTTGCTTCCTTTCTCCAAGCCCGCAGTGATACTGAACGGAAAGTCTCCCTCCTCCCTCTCCTTCTCGTCCTTCGTTCCCGAGGCCCCCACCGGCACGCTCACACTGGCCGCACCCGCACCAGCCACACTCGCCTGGCTCTCCATGCTGTGGTGCTCCATGACGCCCATCAGCCTCCTCTGCTCGCCCAGCTCGATCCTGTAAAACTGCAGCTCCAACGCGCGCGTCAGGTCGTCTGCACTCGGCGGGCTCTGGCTGGAGCCCGACGTCGCTCCCTCGTCCGCAGAGTTGGTCTGTCGGTCTTCCGGCGGTTTCGAGCTGATGGGCACACCCTGCGGTGCGGGTCGCGTTTCATTAGGCGCAGGGTACGTCTTCGAATGGGTCCGATGGTGTTGTGGGCGCGACGGCGGCGGCGGCGAGCGTAGAGGCGAGGACGGCGGGGACAGAGACACGGGAGGCGTCGTCAATCGGAATTCCGCATGGATCGGGTTCGAAGGGGGCGGATGCCTCTGCGTATGATATCGCTTCGACGGCACAGAGCCAGTATGGGCGGGCGCTGGCCGCACGTTCGCAAGGGTATTCCGTGCTGGTTCTTCCTCTACGTCACTCTCGCTGTCACTACTGCTCTCCTTGGCACGCCCACTTCGCCGCGCGATTTCACGGAGCCAATCAAAGGGCAGATCGCCCACACGCCTCCGGACCCTGCGCGGTAGGCGGAGAGCAATGCCCGAGCCACGCCCACCCTCACCGTTAGGTTCCGTCCTATGTGCGAGCTCGAGGTTCTGTCGGATCGCATCGAAGAACGGGTTAAACGCGACCTAAGCAGATGCGGAAGGTCAGATCACTATGTGCGGTCATATCAGACGTCGCAGGGTGCTTAAAAACGCCGGACCACGGACCACGGAAAGAACGTAGTCAGAAGACATAGTTCCCGACATGCGGCCCCCAGCCCGTAGAGAACGGGGATAGCCTGCGCTGGCAGTAAGTTACCGGCGCTGCGGTGTAGTGCCGCTGGACTGTCGGGGTCACCGGTGCGAAGAAGGCAATCGTTACGTGACGTAGAGCGAGCATCGCCGGGCTTGGTCCCCAACGCGCTATAAGCACGATGGCACCCTTCATAGCAAGGTTTGCACTCCTTGCGCTCGTCTCTCATCACCCATGCCCATCCGACCGCATCGGGGTGAGCTTGCATACTCGCATCCATCTCCAGCCATTCGTCTGTTACCAGCGCATCCTTCCCCCCTGCCAGATGCAATGCCAACGTACGGTACGTGTCGTAGCCGATGGGAAAGAGTCGCGAAAGCGCAAGTCAAACACTCACCGGTCTACTATGCGGAACAGAGTATCGATGCGGCCTCACGCCACCAATTGTTGCCGAATAGGCTCCAGGACTTGAGCTAAGCGTGGGCATGCTACTGGTGCCCGCAACTGGAGGGAAAGGATGGAGGTCTTGGGACACTGTCGCAGGCTGCGGAGGTAGAGTCGTCCCTGGAGCACTCGCGAAGGCTGGCAAGCGGAGGTTGAAGTTGAGAGACGGAGCCGCCTGTGCGTCCGTGGGTCCCATGGATCTTGACGCGCGTGCAGCGAGCAGCGACGGGCCAGGAGTTGGCGGAAAGCCACGTTCATGTGCAACCAGGTTGTCAACTGCAGACGGACCTCCTGCAGAAATAGCGGCCTGCCAGATGGAAGAGCGGGCGAAGTCAGTGGTCACCTTGCTCAGCTCGTCGTTGAGCGTCGGCATACTCACCCCTTCTGCAGAGGCCAGCGGCATCGGCGCGCGGAATGCATGCGGTGCGGCGAGAGTGGATGCGCTGGTGAATGCGCTCATGGGAAGTGCCTTGGTACGAAGTGCCCTCATATTCTGCGCAGGGAATGATAGAGTTGTTGCAGGTGCGCTAGAACTCTTGACCATCTGCGAAGCCGTAGTCCCGGGTGCGCCTGGCGCAGCAGACCCGATATTTGTCGGGAGACCCATGGTGGCCGGAGCGAGCTCAGCGACGTCGTCCTCCTCCTCGCCCTCGTCGGGGAGCGGCGAGTGATCAATGAGATCAGACCGTTCCCGACAAACGGCATTGAACCCTCCCTTGAGCCACGCGATCTGACGCTGCTTGTCAAAGCCCTCCGCGCGGAACTTGAGGAGAAGGCCGAGGAGTGCGGGCCGCTCGGGTAGGCCTACCCCGTCGGCGTCGTATACAAGGATACGCGAAGAATCACGCCAGGTAGCGAACCGAGCGCGAGCAGAAGTGGAGGAAATCATCGGAGCGAGGCGCGCAAGCGCGTAGGTGGGCCGTTTGAGGAGCGTTGACGGCACGGATAACGAAAGCGCCCCGCGCAGACGGGCCGTGGCGTACGCGTTGAACGGACGGAGGTCGAGGATGAGAGCATTGGGGTCGGCGAGGACGTCGGGTAGGTCGGGAGGGAGGAGAGAAGGGAAAGCGGAGGCAGGCACAGTTGGCCCTGAAGATGGGGGCGGAAGGGAGACAGAGGATGCGGACGGTGGGAAGGGCGACTTCGGAGGCATGGAGAAAGAGGTAGACGGAAGAGGTGGGGCACGCGAGGGCGCCGGTGGATGGCGGGGAGCTAGTGGGGAAGAGACGGCAGGGCCGGTCTGGGGGGTGAGGAGGGGGAGATGGGACGCATAACGAGCGTCGAGGGCAGCGGCGAAAGAGTCAAGAGCGTCTGCCCGCGAAGCGTCCGCGTTGGGGCCAGACGACGGGGCGGGCGGGGAAGAAGCGTTGGGCGCCGTTGTGGGAGCGGGGGATTGGACAGGGCCAGGGACGAGTGGGGAAAGTGAGGCGTGGAGAGAGGTGGTGGGAGGAGAGGATGTGCTGAACAGGGCAGCCCAGCGAGCAGAGAAGACAACCAAAACATCTCGCCGTGGAGTCGATTGCCAAGATCGGGCACAGAACGTGGCGGTCCTTCCTCCCGACGCGGTCTGGGCGCACGACGTCATTCTTCTGCCCCGCTTCTTCCCACGACTGTCATCCGGCGTCGCTCCGGCGTTTCTCTTCGCCAGCGCGCCTCCTCTCCATCGCGTCGGCTCGCTCAATGTTTCCACTGCGTCCGTATGTAGTCGTTCCATGCGCGACGCGACTGCAGCGCACAGCAACACCAGCACTGACCGCCATTTGTGCTGCCCTTTCTATGGCTCCATCTAGGGTACTCTCTCGTCCTCTCACTGCCGCCCCACTCCGCCTGTCATCCACAAAATCTCCGGACGCTCCATATGCGGGCCAGTGTCACTCCAGGATGCCCCCATGGCGTGCAGGTTTTCCGCTCGGAACACCCACATCGCCGCGGCACCGGCATGTTACCTTCTCAAGTCTCCATCCAGCGAGCGTCCATGGCCAGGTTTTTCGCACTCCCGGCCCTCTATCGACCAATAGTGGTGAGTGAGCATCCCGTATCATCCAATCTCTATTGCGCTGCTACGCGTGCGACCGCAAATGCAGGGTTCTAGGGCTAGGCCTTCACTAGCGGCGCACAGACGATCACGTCTTGCCAGCTGCTGGCACTTTCCCGAAGGCTAGGCCGCCTGGCTGTGACCCCGTGCAAGGACGCGAACGCAAATAAGGACGTACCATTGGACGACACACCAGCGCTGTTCGTTTCGTGAGAGGCCTGTCTTGCAAAGGCGAGTTCCCGACCTTCTCACAGACGTTCCGTGCTGCAAACGCGTGCGGCGGCACTAGGTTGCCGTCGCAAGTTATTCCTGACACGCGAAGCATGCAAGAATCGTACCGGAGTCAGGTTGCGCTGATGACGAGTCCTGGTCAAGGGGCTTCAAGTCCAAGGCTCCCTGTCCGTGGTACGGCCAAAGCCACTACATCTGCAGTGCCACCTCCCTCTTCCCTCTAGGTCTGGCGGCCACCGGGTGTGGACAATCGGCGGCATGGGCAATACATTTCGAGATGCTACACACGAGTGGGTTTGGTCGCATTCTGGCGTGCTCCATACACGCAATATGCGGCGACTTCTAGCCTCGCAAGACCGGTCACGTAGTCCTCTAGCAGACTCCACTGTCCACGGGGCTCTGTTACGAAGGTTGGGAAGGGTATTCATGGCAGCGGCTTGAATGAACGTGCCGGATGGCCAACAGGCTTGTAATGCTGATCGTGTAACGTAGCGTGAGTGATGATAGGACGTAGAGGACGATGGTGACACTCGGTAAGTCCTCACGCCATTTTTGTCACATATGCTAGTCGGCATACATACAGAGTCCCGCGCGTTGCAGCTAGGTATGTGTGGAAGAAGATCTATGCATAAGGTCGAATCCCTCATAGATCCTATGTCCTTCTCTTGAGCGTGGCTGATGAGCCAGTGTGTCTGGTTTCAAGACATTGCTACTTATGGAGAGAAGCCCGCCCTTTAGGCACGAACTCACCCAACACCACAGCAGGACCTTGTCCAGGCTTTCGACAAAGGAAGTGGTGAGAAGTTGCTATACTTGAGTACCTGTCCACCCATCCCGTCTGATCGCATAGAACAGTAGCGGTATGTCACTGTACTGAAGTCGCCAAGCACCCGATCCCGATCGTCTGACGTCATACTTCCGCCGTCCCCGACGCGCCGTCGTAGACGTGCGAATGACCGCCGCCTGCCTCACATCTGGCGGTACCTATCTACTCATACATAGACTTCGGCGCGCCAATCGCAAGGCGCGACGGACGATCTACGCAATCCAGCTTATCTGAGATCAGCTACAGCTCGTAGAAGTCCCTTGGAACTCACCGTGGAGCAAGAACTCAGCAACTTGTACGTATACGTAGGTACCAGTGTTCCGTAGTACTGTGATTATCCCTGTCAAGGCTCCGGATCTGAGTCCACGTTGTAGGCCACCGGCATCGACTCTCGGCACACCAGTACCCAATTGATACTCCATAGATGAAAGTGCTCTATATCGACGTCCTTGACACAGTCGACGAATGAATCTCACCTGCATCCCCTCTGAGAGTAAATTGGGTTGCAAAGCAAGTCTGGTAGTGTGTGCAAGCCAGGGCCCCGGACAGCCGAAACGTCGCGCCCCAAAAAGGAAATTAATCATAGAAGGCCAAGTCTCCAGATTGCTACTTAGCGCTCATGGTGAATGAGCAGCTACAAGGTTCGATGGCTTCTCGCATCCCCCTTCCACGTTATTCTTTGTGCAATCTGTCTGTGTCCCATACGTCTGGTTGCGAGCAACAGTGACACAGTTGACAACACATTAGCTTTGCTCTGTGCTACTTTGGGGACGTCATCTGGCCGTCTCTAGTCTCAGGCTCCATACCGCGCTGACTCTCGCGAGTTAACTCCACGACGGACATGACCGAGACTTTGAACATAACGCCCGTACCTCTCCCGCCCTATCTAAGTGTCGCGCCACCCGCCTCCTACGATGAGCACAGAGGCAAGCACACTCCGCTCGTGATCGACAACGGGTCCACCACACTCCGGTTCGGCTTCTGCACGTCCTCGACGCCACGCTGCCAGCCCAACGCCGTTGCGAAATACAAGGAGCGGAAGACGAACCGGCCGCTGCTGCTCTTTGGCGACGGGGTCGACACGGAGAGCGGGGCGAAGTCGCAGGCGAAGACCCCCTGGGAGGGCGACGTCTTGCTGAACTTCGACGCGCTTGTGAGTATCGTTCACGCGTCGCACAGTAGCCTGGCTCACTGGGGCGTGCGGGGAGCTGTAGGAGAATGCGTTGGACTATGCCTTCATCCATCTCGGCATCGACGCGTCCACCGTGGAGCACCCGGTCCTCATGAGCGAGCGGCTGTGCTCCCCATTACACTCGCGCGCACTGACGTCCGAGCTCATGTTCGAGCAATACCAGGTCCCCTCACTAGCCTACTGCGTCGACTCCGTGATGTCGTTCTACCACAACAACCTGCCTTCCCCGCCTGTGCCGTTCACCTCCGACGGCCTGGTTGTTTCGTTCAACTCCGCGTCTACCTCGGTCGTCCCCGTCATGAACGGCGCGGGGCTGATGAGCCACGCGAAGAGGATACCGTGGGGCGCGAATCATGCGACGGATTATCTCTACAAGCTCATTCAGCTGAAGTACCCGACATTTCCTACGCGTATCACAACAGGACATACCAATGTACATCCCTCCACTTCGATGAGGAAGATAGTGCATCACTGATGATCCCTCAGTGGATGATGCGGAACTTTTGCGAGTTCGCAACTGATTACCCTGCGCTCTTGCGCGAGCTCAAGGACCCTCTGAGGCTGCGCGCGTTGGATCGTATCATACAATACCCGTTCAGTCTACCCGTGGTAGAAGAGAAGACCGAGGAGGAGCTTGCTGAGATTGCTCAGCGGAGGAGGGAGCAGGGCCGTAGGCTGCAGATGATAGCTGCGAAGGCTCGGTTGGAGAAGGTGCGCATGACGCGCTGCGTGAATTGAAACGGCTGAAGACTGTGCAAACAGCTAGGTCAGAAGGAGAACGACCTGCAGCATATGTTGGCGCTTCGAGAACGCAAGACTGAAGAGAGCAAAGACGACTGGGCTGTAGGTCGAGCGTATCCGCACGCGTCTGCTTGCTTCTGATCGTGGTGTAGGATATCCTTGAGGAGGAAGGCTTCGACGATGACATGGCGCTCGAAAAGTCCATTAAGAAGCTGGAAACCGAGCTGCGGAAAGCGAGGAAGACCGAAGCAGATGGAGAGGATCTAGAGGCAGGAGAGGTAGGAGAACCTCAGCGGTCATGCCTACCAAACTGACGGGTGAGCCCAGACTCCTCCACAATTCGACTTGCTGGATACACCCGACGATGAGGTATTGGATGCGACACATTCGCCTCGTATCACTCCACTGACATACTATGTAGCTCGACGAAGATGGCTTGAAACAGAAGCGCCAACAACGGCTCATGAAGGCTGGCTACGAGGCGCGTGAGCGAGCGAAGAAGGAGAAAGAACGAGAGCGGGAGGAGAAGCTCGCCGATGAGCGGCGAGAGCAAGAGGAACGCGAGCGCGATTTAGTTAGCTGGTCCAGCCGCCTGCGCAAAGAGCAAGAGGTGTGTGGTATTCCGCGCGTTGTACTGCATGTCCGCGTCAGCTCACGCATCCGCGCGCAGACGATCATGAACAAGATCAAGGAGCGGAATCGGAGGAAGCTTGCGCTGGCGGACCGGAAGAGCGCTGCGTCGCAGGCGCGCATGAAGAGCATCGCCAACTTGGTGGCGGACGATCGCGTCCCGAAGAAGCGGAGGAAAACGGGCGGCGGTGAGTGCACCGCGACGATGCGCCGGATATGGCTCATCCTCGCGCAGAGGACATGTTCGGAGCGGACGATGCCGACTGGGCGATCTATCGCAAGATTGTGAGTTTGGACTAGGAGCTGCGTGCTGCCCACTGCTGCTCATCTCACATTTCGCTTCACAGAACACCAACGCGCCTTCGTCTGACGAGGAAGAAGACATGGCGAACCTACAGGTTGTGGAGCAGAAGCTCCTCGAGCACGACCCGAATTTCACGCACGAGCACACGCACGCATCTCTCTCCGCGCAGCGGTCAGCGCTGCTCTCCGCATTCAAGCCGCAGTATGATGACACCGACGTCGAGGGTGCGTCAATAGAACTCAGTTCCCCTAGATAGCCTGGCTGACTGACGCTTCTACGTGCGTGCGCAGGGAAGACGCGCATCCACCTGAACGTCGAGCGATGGCGCGTGTGCGAGGCGTGGTTCTCACCTAACATGGCCGGCGTCGATTCAGCAGGTTTGGGTGAGGTCTTGCAGAGCATTCTGTCTCGCTTCCCGGACAGCGAGAAGGGTCGTCTGGCGAAGGTACAGACTATCGCGTACCACAAATCGGGACCACTAGCTAACGTGTCCTACAGAACGTGTTCGTCACAGGAGGGCCATCTCAGCTGCCTGGCCTGACAGAGCGGCTGCAAGCAGCGCTCAGACCTATCTTGCCGCCAGAAATGCCGCTGGGCATTGTGCGCGCGGCAGATCCACATTTGGATGCATGGAGGGGTATGGCTGACTTTGCAAAGACTGACGACCTGCTGAAGGTGAGCGTGACCAAGGAGCTATACGAGGAATGGGGCGGCGAGCGTATCAAGCGGTGGTGGGGAGGTAACTGGAACTACTCTTCACCAAACTCTAAGTAGCGCGTGCCTCGGGTGTCCGGCGGAGATGCATATATAAAGTTGTATTGCCGTCAGCAGCGATAGAGGAACAGACTGGGACAGGTCAGAGGGCGACCGGATTACACGGATATAAATAAGGACGGCGAAACCATCTGAGTGAAACATCCATGACAACAAGGGGAGATGTACAAGTATGCAACGCAACGTCTATTGGGGTGCTCAGCAGCAGCCTCCGGCGGCCTGGTTTGCAGGCTGGTTGACCTTGACCGCGCCGTCCGTGCCAGCGGCTCCGCTCGCGGCGCCCGCTGCTTCCGGTTGTGAGTCGATGAGCCGTGCCTTGATATCCCTATGACAGTGTCAGCCCACTCCGGACACATGGCGGAGGCGGTGCGCCCGCGACTGCGCGCATAGCGGCTTGGCATACCTTGCGAGCGTGAAGAAGGCATCTTCTACGCCGTCGTTGACCTTTGCTGAGGTCTCCATGAACTTGATGCCGAGCTCGTTCGCGAGCTCGCGCCCCTGCTCCTCCGTGACAGCACGCTTATCCGTCCAGTCCGACTTGTTGCCAATGAGGATCTTGTTCACACCCTCGGAAGCGTGCTGCTCGATGTTCGCGTGCCATGTGCGGATGTCTGGGGGGTCGTATAAGTGTGGACGAGGTAACAAAATACGGGGAGGACGCACTATTGAAAGACCGCTCGTCCGTGACATCATACACGAGGAGAATACCCATAGCACCGCGATAATACGCGGTCGTGATGGTCCGGAATCGCTCTTGGCCAGCCGTATCCCACTACAATGGGCGGTCAATTCCGTGCCGTCACGTCCTGGCAAATGGGGATACCCACAATCTGGAGCTTAATGCGCTTTCCGTCGAGTTCAATGGTGCGAATCTTGAAGTCAATACCGATGGTCGTTATGAATGACGGGGTCCACGCATCGTCGCAGAATCGTAGCAGGAGACATGACTTGCCCACACCTATTGCGACAGAGAGGTGAGCTGCTATATTGCGACCATGCTCTAACGCGCAGACCTGAGTCGCCGATGAGAAGTAGCTGGAGACTGCTTCAGTCCTGAGTCGATGTAGCCTGCTGTTGTGGGGCTCACCTTGATCAGAAAGTCATAATGAGGAGGCGGCATGGTCTGCGGGTGCTTGTGGTCAAAAAGGGGACGTGTGGTGCTCCTGGAGAGGCAGAGGTGCTGCTCACCGGAGTGTGGAGGAGGAGGCAGACTGGGGCAGCGTGGACGCTCAGGCGATGGCACGGTGGAGATGCCAACACGTGCCAGCGACGCAACGTCACGCTGTGACCACCCGTCACCTACCACCCAAAGTCCCAGCAAACAAACTACTGAACTTCGCAGTCAATGGCCACCACACTGAGTACTCGCAGTCCTGATGAGCGTGATTTTGCTATGCGAGAGAAGGTTCGTTTGATGCAAGATAAAATGTGACCAACACGAGATCTCGTTATGTGGCCTCCTTGGAAAGCAGAACGCAATATTGATGAAGCCTTGAAGGGGGCCGCTTTGGACGAGTCACCACTATTAGCACGCGCGTTGAGCAAGCATATGTTGCAGCTTTGCCTACATATCCATGCATTCTCGCAGTCATTGTAACCTCCCAGATCTCAGCGCTCAGCATCCCATGGGACGGGCTGCCAAGGCACCTGGCATTTGACCGCGCCCAACGGAAGGGCGCGGTCCTGGCCATATTGGATTTGTACATATTTGTTTGTTCCGAGGCTTGGGGGGCGCCTCCTTATCTGAGGCCACAAATTTACTTATCGCGTCTCACTTGCGATCAACTTTTACTTGCCTTCGCTGTCCATCTCGCTGCCTCCTCGCGCGTGCTTGACGGCCCTCTCAACCGCAATTCACAGCTTCTTTCCCTATCCCTACACACGCTTACTATACAAAACGTCGCTGCTTCTGTACAGCGCTCCGGAAACTCGTGCTCCTGGAACATTAGCTTCCCTGGAGTATCGTCCGTGCAATCCCTCGTGTATCAGCGAGGCGTACCCCCGAGTAACCACCCGTGTGCTCGAGATTTCCTAGCTTTGCTAGAGACACCTTCAGTCGCAGCCGATCTTGTCCAGAGCATTCATCTGGATAGGAACTGCCCTGAACCCAGCCTCGTTGTCTGAAGAGAGACGCGGGTGGCTTTTCCCGCGAGGAAGTTGTAACGTTGTAAATATGGGGGCGTCTCGTCTAGAGCTCTCCCGTATCTACATACCACACTCCTCTATTACCCACATTGCAATGGGCGAGCAAAGACTTGATATGGCTAGTGCCCCTGGTACCGCCACACTGCAGGACGCGGCCGCGCTGAGGGACGAGGTCGTCCTTCAGGGCGCGGTTCGCGACCTCGAGAACTACCTCGAGTCTTCAGGTGTCAGTATTGCCAAAGTTGTCAGCGACCTCTCCTCGACGCAACGCCTTCTCGAATTCGTCCTCTCAGGTAAGTCTATCGTGAGGGATCGCCGTGTTCAATTCCCTCACCTGCTCACCCCGTTCGTAGCCGTCAACGATACTGCGGCGCAGAAGATCACCGACTGGTTGTTGGTGCAAATGCCCGACCGTGCGCCGACGTATCTTTCTTCGCCCTTCCCCCGTATATTGGAGCAGTTTTCGCTGAGTCTTTTGTTCTTGTCGTATCCTTCACCCGAGTACGAGCCCCGCAACCTGGGCGAGTGCCACAAACATATACAGCGCGTCACTGCTGTCTTGCAGTCTCTCGCAGTCCACGACTTCAATACTGCCAGCGTAACTGAGGATGCCGTAGAATTAGATGAGGGGTCGGATATCTTCGTTAGGATTGCAACTTCTAAGCAGAAGAAGAAAAGGAAGGCCAAGCAACCGCAACTCAAGGTTGTCACTGATACGCGGCCATTTGTTGAGGCGCACGTCAGTGTCCCGACGAGCACAGAAGAAGCCGAGGCCGTGGCGGCAAGTCTCATTGACGAGCTGAAACCGACGCTCAAGGTAGGTGGTGTTCTCGACAGTTCAGCTTTTCATCAACCTCACGAGCCGCAGAGCTTCATCACAGTCTTCCGACACCCATCTTTGAGAGAGCTTTTCAAGCGCGCGTACATACCAGCCGAGGTCACTCAGCTTGCCGAACCGGAGCTGTCTCGTCCGGAGGTCGTGCCAGAGGAAACCAACTCAGAGGAGGTCCCTGTGGCCTATCCGATGGTACAGCCGATGAAGGCTGCGCTCTACTTTGACAATGCCGATGGCTTCGGAGAGTGGCGCATACTCATCTCGACTCATGCTGACTCGGACCTGCGCTACATGCGCAAGAAGAATCCAGCCCTCTTCGACATTACCCTCAACAAGATCAAGTGCGTCCGGATTTCTTCTTCACAATGAGGCTGCGGATGCCAATCATCAGTAGAGCTCTGTCGAACGGGCACTTCTCTTTCGACAACCAGAAGCCACTTACTGATGAAGCACAAGTCCCAATCTACGAGGCAAAGATGACTGGCGATTCTCGCCTCGTCGTATGTTTCTACTCTTCCATCATGCGCCTGGTTTACTCAATCACATCGACATGTAGTATCAGATTGACTGCGCGTCCGAATACGAAAGCGATGTAGGCGAACTGTTCTCGAAGCATCACTGAATACTAATCACCCTTTCGCCAGGTTGAACGCCAAGGTTTGGTTGAACCCATCCGTTCTGTTCGCCCACTCACCATGCACTGGGATCAGTCATCAAGGTGTACGGGATTTACACGCACGCGCAGATCAATCGGCGCTTTTGGGATGGTGTCGGCCATCAGCTCGCGCGTAAGGGGAAACAGTACCGAGACAGGTACCGGTTAGGCTCCTGCGCTCGAGGATAGCATGCTCATCTACATGCAGGTGCAAGTTCCGCAATCGGCCGACGAAAGCAGGCGAACATACCAATGTTGTCCTGCCCGCGACGTTCCCTGCCCCTGCAGAGGCGCCGATGTTCTCGCCATCGTCTGCGTTGCCGGATCTGCACAAGGATGACCTACAGAAGGTGAGCTGGACGCCACGCAGCGAGTCAGTCATGTAGCTGACACGACCCATAGATGCACGAAATGTTGATGTAAGTACCGTGCCATGGGTACATGACACCCACACTAAGGCTGGACTACGTAGCCTCGAGAAATACGTGACGCTTTCGCAGGTACGTCACGGAGGTGGCAGTTTGACATCATGTAATCTTGCTTACGATGGTGATGTATGGTACCCAGGCGTTCCTCAACAGTATGTCAACGCACCTCTTTGCGAAGCGCGGTCTGACCTTCAACCATCACAGGCATCATGGCTGACCAGGATGTTGTCCATGTATTCGACGTTTCGTGCGTCCCCAGTTATTACGCGGATGAAGTATGAGCTCATTGTGTTTCAGACCCCAGGAGAAGCGAATCATCGAACATCCCGCTTCTTGTTACGTCCTGGGAAGAAGCGGTACCGGGTATGTATCTCAAGAGCGCTTCGTCACTGCGTCTGACTGGCACTGCAGGAAAACCACCACGATGTTGTTCAAGATTCTCGGTATCGAGCGTTCATGGATGGCGCACCAAGACACTATGGTGAAGCCTCGTCAGGTCTTCGTGACACAGTCGCGCGTCCTGGCGGACAAGGTGCAAGAGTATTACAAGCGGCTGCACGACTCGCTCTCCTCGGCAGACAAGGACCCTGAGGAGCTGCAAGCGATAGCACTCGCGAGAGCGGCTGAGCAGGATCAAGGGCTCGTCGACCGCGACGAAGAGATCGAGCGGCGCTCGGACCTACCGAAGCGCTACAGCGAGCTGAGCGACGAACACTTTCCGATGTTCATGACGTTCCACCAGGTCCGCCGCTCACTGATTGGCACATTTATCTTACTAAACGGTTGATATAGCTTTGTCACTTGCTCGAGGCGGATTACGCGCAGTCAATGGGCAAGTCGACGCAGTCGCTGCTGCAGATCATGGCCGGGACAGTGGACGTGGAGGGGTCATCCAACGAATATAGCCAGCAACGTTCCACATCGCTCGTCTCTTATGACGTATTCCTCAATTCCTACTGGAAGCACTTCCCGCAACCTCTGACTAAGGGGCTTGGTGCGTTGGCTTCCATTAGACACAACGTGCTAGAGCTGACGCATGATGTTAGATCCTGCACTCGTTTTTGGAGAAATCTTAGGCGAGTCCGTAAAAGCTTACCTGTAGTACACTACTGACCGATCCCGCAGGCGTTATCAAGGGCTCCGAGCTAGCTCTGAAGAGCGAGAAAGGATTCCTAGACAAGCATACGTATTCTAACCTGAGTCACCGCACGCAGGGGACGTTCGCGAACCAGCGCGAGACGGTCTACAAGTTGTTCGTCGCGTACATGAAGCGGAAGCGGGATCGACGGGAATACGATGCCGCAGACCGGTACGAACCCTGTTTCTCTCGGTCTCGCACAGGTACTGAAGGACGAGCGCAGTACGCATGTCTTGCTCAAAGCCTTAGAGCAGTATGGCCTCCCTGGCAAACAGATCGATTTCCTGTTCGTGTTACAGTGTTCCTGTGCCCTTATTGGCTCTGATAATCGTCTACCAGATACATCGACGAGGCGCAGGACAATCTCTTGATAGATGCCCTAGGTAGGGTGGTGGCTCACAGAAGTCAAGCGCAGTTCTTATTGTCCATCCCAGTCATCCGGAAGATATGTAGCAACCCCGACTCTGGTCTCTTCTGGGCCGGTGACACGGCACAGACCATCGCGATTGGCAGTGCCTTCCGTTTTGACGATCTCAAGTCGTTCTTGTACCGCGTAGAGGTAACGCAGTATCGTGTCTCGATTGCTCCAAGCGCTCACATACGGAACCACTTAGAACACTGGCATGTTGCCAGGACTTAGTCGTCCTCAACCAAAGGCATTCCAGCTTGCGTACAACTATCGATCGCACGCAGGGATCGTCAACTGTGCGCGCTCGGTTGTTGAACTCATTACCCGGTTCTGGCCGCACGCGATCGACAACCTCGGCGAAGAGCAAGGCGTCATTGATGGTTTGAAGCCTGTGTTTTTCAGTGGATGGGATGACAACACCGTCCGTTACGAACAGTTCTTGTTCGGCGACTCGTGAGTGTTGCATATGTCGATCGAGCAGCGGCGCTTACCATAACGCAGTGGTTCTCAAATTGAATTCGGTGCTCAACAATGTCTGTGCCGATCATATTCCTATCGCATTTCTTTTCTCATCTGTGACAGGCATCATGGTCCGCGACGACGCTGCCAGAGATCGATTACAAGCCCAGATTGGTGACATCGGGTTGATCATGTTCGCCACTTCTCTCGTAAAATGGTAAGAATACCTCACTCAAATCTAGCATGACAGGACACCGTACGAAAGCAAAGGCTTGGAGTTCAATGATGTCAGTGAAAATGTCTGCGATGCATATATAAGTTAGAGCTCACATAACATCTACTAGGTGCTGCTTTACAATTTCTTCGCTGATTCAACCGTGGACCTATCTCAATGGCGTGTCGTGCTCAACGGTATGTCCGATTGGTCTCCTGAAGTTCAAAGGGCCCCTCGTTTCGACGACAGTCGTCACAATGGTGTTTGTCGTGAGGTACTGTCCATAACCCTCTGCTATGCAGTTTTGCGTGCTCATCATTCGAGAAGCTCAAGATATTGTATGTCGCTATCACACGTGCTCGACAGAACCTCTGGATAGCAGACAGTTCCGACAAGGGCAATCCGATGAAGGTAAAGAATGAAGCCATGAACACGCTGAACATAGCTGACTCTCTCTTAGCTGCTCTGGACAGCGAAAAATCAGGTGCAGAACTGCACCCCTGGCTCTGATGTCCCTCGGCTCGCCATGTCCTCTACCCCAGAGGAGTGGGCGAAGACTGCTCGCACATTGTTCGACAACCGACGCTACCCACAGGCGATGCATTGTTACGAGCGAGCCTTGCTTCCCAGGGAGCGGGCTGTAGCTGAGGCATACTACCTCAGAGAACAAGCCCGCGGAACCGCCGTCGAAGCCCGTGGTGATGATACCGACCGAGTCCTTGCCTTCGCGCGTGCGGCAGATGCATTCTGGTCTTCAGCAGAGGCTGCTGTCAAGGAGAAGACTACCTACTTCCGAATCGCCGCGGAATGCTACGTAGCATGCGGGAGCGACGTTCGAGCTGCCTACGCGTTTCACAATGCCGCTGAATACACACAGGCGGCGCAGTACTATCGCAAGGTTGGCATGTTCGACGAAGCAGTTGCCGTGGTCAAGGGCCACGACGTGGACCATACTGTAGCAATGAGCATCATCAATGTCTCACGACTTGAGTACGCAAGAGGCGGGAAGCTCAAGTACGTTACAACTGACTTCCTGTGCCTGTGCTGTGACTGACACGTAACTCGTAGGCAGGCAAGGGAGCTCTTCGACTCCGACGCCGAAATAATCGAGTTCCTCGAAGACTGCGGCCTATACGTGTCACAGGCGGTGCTTCTCGATGAACTCGGGCACTATGATCAGCTAGCAGAGCTGCATCTCGCGCAAGGCCACACTCTGGAAGCTATCACAGCATTTGTGAAGGACCAAGACAACCCTGAGTCAGCAAAACGTGCATCAAAGTGCGTCCTTGACGGCGTTTGGCAAGGGTTGTCCCTCGGCGTGGACACTGCCTCAGAACTCGTCAAGGCCAACGTCACTTTACAAGAGCTCCTTCGCCGGCTCGACGAACTCGACATCACGCACTTGGAAGATGAGATGCGGGACGAGGTGTGTTGTCAGCGGATGAGTATATTTCTGTTCTGCAAAAGCTGAAAATGCGCCAGGTCCTAATGTTCCGGGCGATCGTCTCGAAAGACCAACAACATCTTCGCGTCCTGGGCGAACGCTTCCATCGATGGCATAAAAACGATGCCGCCGCTCTACTCTGCCTCGACCATGCCTTCGCTTGCCCTCTGGATCTGGAGCGCGCTTCACAGGCTGACGTAACGGCCACCCTCAAGGACTTCCTGCTCTACTCGCAGCTTCTGCTTGGCTTGGCTTCCCAGCAGCGCCCATCCAGCCTAGCCGCCGTCCAACGCCTGTTCGGCTTCACTCCTGCGGTCGATTCTGAGGATTTCCTTGTTGTCCGCCAGGATACCATACTATACGCTTGCTGCAACGAGCGTGCACTCGCGTCTATCCAGCCTCACGAACAAGGTGTCGCTGTCATTCGCACCGAGCTCGATCTCCTCCTTCGCCGGCGGTTGGAACGCCATCTGCTCAGCAGGGTCACAGAAGAAAATGACTTGTGTCGTAATGCGAAGGCTTTCCGCCCGTGTATCGCACATGTTGCGTTCAGTCGCTGCCCCCGGGTGGATTACTGCCCCCTCGATCACATTTCTGCGGAGAAGTTCGATCTCGAGTTCTTCAACCTGCGAGTCAGGATTGTCCTGCAGCAGATTCTGATCTACACTACAGCTCACGCATTGATGCCCTGGGGTGAACAAGCACGGGGTCATAGACGGTACGTTTGTTTCTGGCCATCTTGAGTTGGGGTTGGACGTACCTAATCTATGGTCTCAGATTCTGGTTGCGGATCCTGCACGAGACACTCGAGCCCCCTTACTACAAGATGGGTTCGCTGCATAATCTTCGGACGGCAATGATTCCAGAGTTCGACGCTGCTATACCCATCGTGCGGAACTGGACGATCGACTGGCTACATACCTCCCACCCATATGGAGACACACCGCCGTCGCCATTTGTGACATCCTTGATTCGGATCGTGTCCCTAGGCGCGACCTTCGACCGAGAGGCGCTCCTTAACCACATGCCACGCGCCGAAGTGTTCTTTTACAGGCACCTTGCCCTCATGCGAGGAAGGGAGGAGGCCGCGACGTATGTGATTCACGACATGTACAGGTTCATGACGAACAACCATTCGGCATCGTTACCTTCCGGTATATTGTTCCTGCAGTACGTTGATAGTCATCGTCTCGTATCCCTTGACTGATTCAATATTCTTGTGTCTTAGCCATGTCCTGGTGAAGCGTGTACCGCTTGACGTAGGGGTCTTGTGCAACTACATGGACCATCTGTGCACAATGCTCGTCGTAGCAAACAAGCTGAAGAATCAAAACACGCTACACGGGATCACTCTCCCTCGTACCTGGCTTCAGCGGGTGGTCTATGATCTCCCCACGCTATTCCAGCGGAGGATGATACCGTTTTACCTGTACACTGGCCCAATGATGAATTTGTTGTATCATATGTACACGGGGGATTTTGCAGGTCAGTATTCCAGCATTCAGCCGAAACGCAGCGAGTGACTGGCCGTACCTCCTAGACTACCTCATGTTTGAGCGGCGTGATCTCTCAACGCTGGGGTGGCAGTACAAAAGCATCTTCATCGCGCGAGTGTATGTCCCCTGTCGGCAGTACCATTGACATGATTGCCTGACCTTCTATATCCTAGTTGCAAGAATCTCTGCCTATGTACGTCTTAATTGCTCATACCACCCTCTCCACTTCTCTGATCACACGGGTTGTCAGTGGCCTACAACTCGCCCTACAGGACATTGTGCCAAGATGTGCATAGAATCATCACGTCGCTACGCAGACACGGCGACAGGTTCGACCGCAGCTACGAACGGTACGTTACCGTAGCTCTGCATGTCGCCCTCACTGACTCTCGCTACAGCTACGTCACCTCTCCGACCTGGGATACCATGTCCCGAGAAATCTCCTATTGCGTCTTTGGTTCTGCGATGGACGAGATGGTTCAGCTATGTGATGCAAGCAAGCCGCCGATGCATCAGCCGCCGCCGCAGAACGTCCGACGGATCGTCTACAAGAAGCTTGATGAGATCCCCACTCTAGTGGCTCCTGGCGCATCTGCGGCATCATGGTCAACGCTGCGAGCGGAGGCAGCGCCGTTCGTGCCCTCATTCGTGCAGAGGCCCTCGGCGGAGACGGCTGATGATAATGCGTATGACTTGGAGGGTCGCAAAGACGGGCAGGATCATGAAGACCTCTCGCTCGTCATTGAGGACGACAATACAAGTGCAGTCCAGCCAACCGTGGAAGAGATCCAGGCCGCAAATGTCATCCGTAGGGCGTGCTTGCGGCATCGTGCGCGACTCGAGCAACGTGCGGCCCCGACAGAGGCTCTCGCCGCCATCCGGCTGCGCATCATTGAGTCGTATCGCGCCGCTGCGGAGAAAATGGAATGGCCGGATAGAGGGTACCGCGTGCTCTTCTTGGGCCCGCTGCCGCACGCATACTTCTGTCTAGAGCGTGCGCGCCACTACGTGTATGAGACGAAGCGGAAGGCGATGAAACGACTAACGTCCGCCATACACTTGGAGTTGGAGGAAGTAAGTGGGAGGATGACAGAAGCTACGTACGTATTCTACAGCCGAGTCGCTCGCCGCCAATGCTCATCAGTACGCGCGATTGCAGGCAGCAGAGAAAGGAGTCCACCCGCCTCATCAATGTTCTTTCGCCAGAGGCCGAGATGCATAAGCGTCGGGACGTGGAGGAGCTCAAGGCACGAATCCGTGAAGTCGAATCCTTCGCCGAGACCTTGCCTCCCACTGCCAAGGAGGAGTGGTCTAGCGACCTAGAACTTGCTGTCAAAGGGATCGTCAAGGAGAGGCTACCCACACCGCCGCCGACGCCGACGCAGAAGACCGAGCCCAAACCTCCTCTGAACATGAATGACGACGACGACTTGACCTACTACAGAGACATCACCGACACCGACGTCGACATGTATCATTCTCCAACGACATTCAGGGCGGCCTGATCGCTGTGCCACGTCTATTTTCTGCGGCTTTGTTGGTTAGTGCTACCGTTGGCTGGCCTTATTTTCTGGGCGTTGACGCATATGTAGTTTGATTTAGCAGCATGCCCTACATTGTGTTTGTACGATACTGCTTCGAGTTTTGGCTACTTCTCGTGTATAGATACTACTTCTTGATATCAACAGTGCACTTCTTGGTGTTTAACGAAGCCGACATACGCTCGTGCATTGAACCTGAGGTTCCTGTCCGCCCAGGTTCGCGCTCTGTCGCAGGGCTCGGCCGAGTCGACGGCCGACGAGTCCAGAGCATGCAGAGCGATGTACGACAAACAGATGATCGTGGATTGGCTAGCCTGCCCCGCATTACGTAACTTTCCATAAGAGGCGGGTGGGAGCGATGACAAAAGTCGGGGACGGCGCTTACCCAAGGCATCCGCCACCGCCCGAGTCTTCGTCGGACAACCACTCTGTCTCCCTCCCATCCTCTATCGCCGACGCTCTCTCGCCTGTGCGTCGCCGCCATGGCATCTTCAATAGCTCGTCTTCAGCGCATGCAATGTACTCGTTCACTTTCTTCGTCTTTCGCGTCGGCGTCGGCGTCCACCAGTCGCGCCATGATTTACCTACCCAGTCACCGACATGCTATGATGTCCGCCCTCTCCCATGACGGCGCACCGACAACTACGCCTTTACCGAACAAGCCGCTTGGTCAGACACCACCCGTCGTCGTACCCTCACAGAAGATAGGCGAGCCGTCAGCCAAGACGCTCTCGCCTGAGCCCACATCCCCGCAAATAGCGGCGCGTCCACCTGCGGCTCCGAAGGCCGAACGACGCAAGCCCACTATCAAGGCAACCAAGGCGGCGATTTCTCTGGTGTGTTCCATACCTCCGAGTGTGCTAGGGCTGCCCACTAACGCTATTAAGACGCCCACTGCAGTACAGCGACTTCATGCATTGCTTAAGGGCCCGACACCGCAGCTCATACGGATAGGCGTCCGGAACAAGGGTTGCGCGGGGTTGTCATACCACCTGGAGTACGTTGAGAAGCCGGGAAAGTTTGACGAGGTCGTGGAGCAGGACGGAGTGAAGGTCCTCATAGACAGCAAGGCGCTCTTCTCTATCATTGGTAGTGAGATGGACTGGCACGAAGATGCGCTTAGGTACGCCATGTTTTGACTCTGTGTGTGCACTTGGTCATTCTAAGTCCTGGTTTGCAGCGCCAAGTTCGCGTTCAAGAACCCAAATATTAAGGACGCGTGCGGATGTGGGGAGTCGTTCAGTGTTGGTTCATGAGCCTCGAGTTGTACGATTTTACATTCTTATATCCCCGGATGCTTGTACGCCTCAGCTAATATCCCGCCTCCACATCTGTATCCATACGTCGTTGCATCCTAGTAACACTAGAGATTTACTGACTTATTCGGGTGATCCGGGCATGGTAGCCCTGCCAATTGACGACCCCACTCGTGCCCCTCCATTCTGCAGCGCGCAGGTCAGCATATTGACGTCGCATGCGCCATACATTCGAATGAGCAAGAAGGACGAAATTACAGAATACAATAACCATAAGGTAATAAATTCTTCTCTTCACTGTCATCGGTTCCAACCACCCCCTCTCCCCCTCCCCCTCGACGATGTCACCCAACCCCGATCTCGTTCCCTCTCCCAATCTGTAGTCCTCTCCCGGTCCGCCGATGGGCCTCGAGGCGGGGGTGGCCTACCGGATAGCATAGGGTACAGAGGCTCCCGCAGTGCCCGCGGTGCCCGCGGCAGGTGCCTGTCAGGCGGGAGGGTATTCTGCAGCGTCTGGTGCCGGAACGGGCGGCGGGGGCCAGGGGGGAAGTCGGTGGGCCCGCGCGGCGGGGGATAGTACGCACGCGGGTGCGTCGGTGGGGAACTCGAGCGCGGTGGGAGCGGGACAGTCTTAGGCGGTGGGCTGACAATCTCCCCGTCCTCGTGGACGCCGTCGAACGATAGAGGGCGGTCCATGCGCGGGCTGCGGGCTCGGGGTCGCGGAGGCGTCTTAGGGCCGAATTCCTCCCGTGGACTGACATCAATGGGAGCACTGAAGGAGAGGGCGCGAAGCCGCTCGTTTCGAGGGGGCGTCCGAGGGCCTGTAGGAGCTTCGACGACAGCTTTAGGCTCTGTTGGGCGAAACGAGTCGTTCGTGGTACCGTCTTCAGCAGAGTCGGTCTCCGAAGCGAGACGCCGTCCTTTGACCATCCGTGTCTCCGGCGGGACAGCAGGCTCCATCACTTCGAGCTTAAGCTCAAGAGTGTCTTGTGGGGGAACATCGCGAGCCTTGCCTAATCGCTCCTCTATACTGCCGGCCGTTGTATGTACAGGCTCGACCCGAGGCTCGTCGGAGTTATCGCTTGGTACAGTTGCAGATATACCGTTAGGAGCAACCTCACTCTGCGACGACAACTTGGCAGCGCTCGACGAACGAGTCTCTTCGAGGGGTGCTGGAGCAGCGAGCTTCGAGGGAGGCTCGCCAGTAGGAGCTAATGACACAATGACAAGTGCAGGGGAATCAGCCAATGTAGCGAGCTGCCCGGCCGGCGTGTTCGGCAGCGACGACGCGGCCTCAGAGGGCGCCATGCTTCCTTGCCTCCCCCGAGCTTTGCCCGCCTCCTCGCGCTGCTTCTTCTTCCGCGCGGCGAAGTCTTTCAGCGACAGCTTAACCTTTGGCGTGGTGGGTCTCGGAGGAGGCGACGGCGTGCGAGGCTTCTCCAGCGCAGGCTCTGGGACCGCTTCCTCCACTGGCGCGGGTGCTTCCGGCGCAGGCTCTGCGCTCTCCTCTGTGACGTTGATTGAGGGTATGACGGGGGAGGACATGGCGACGTCGTGCACGTCGGGTGTGCCAGCCTTCTCTACGGGGTCTACAGAGACGTCCATTGGCACGGTGTCCCAGGGAACAGTCGACGCGGGACGTGAGGGTAATGTTGCATCATGCTTCTCCGGCGTTGACTGCGCGGGCACATCATTCGTCGTTGCTGACTGCGAAGCCTCGACCGGGGCATCCCCTGAATGGTGGTGTGTATCTGTCTCTATGGAGCTGGAAGCGGCTGGTTCGGCTGGTGGCTGATCCTGCACAGAGGTTGTTGTGGACGACATCTCTACCTCTTTCGCGGGGGGTGGCTCTTCGGGTGCTTCGTCATCTTGATGAACAGGTGGTGAGGGTGTAGGGGGAGGCGGAGTAGGCGAAGTCGAGACACGACGAGTATTACCAGAGAAGTAAGACGAGGGTCCATAAGTTACTGGCGACAAGAGTGATAAGTTAGCGAAACGGGACGAAGGGGATAGCGAGTCGTGAGGCCCAGGCAAAATAGGTGAGTTGGGTAAAGCAATGGCCGAAGGAGAACGGGGACTGAGGACTGCTAGCCGTGGTGGAAGGGGAGGAGGGGGCATTGCAGCAACCTCAGGGTCTGGAAGAGCATTTGTCAATCAGCTCAGACTGAACAGAGTGGACGGGTACTTACCGACAGCTGAATCGTCAACTTGCATTGACTCGTCTGCGACGTTGTCCTTTGTTGATATCCCGTCTTCGATGACGCCTATAGGACTTTCATTGATTGTGGGCGAATGCACCGATCGTAACGAGTCGGACGCCTTGCGCATCCATCGTTTCCGCAATTTGGGAGGCAAGTTCGCTTCTGGAGGAATAGGAGGTGTAGGAGGTGTGGAGGCGCGGCCTTCGTCTACTTCGTGATCCACAGCAGTGCTGAATTCCCATTGCGCATAATCGGACTCTGTGGCCCTTGACTTGCCCTTGCGGTTCCTCGACGACTTCGCATTTGGTTCTGGAATGGTGCGCGGAGGCTCAACCGGCGAGAGCGGCTCAGCATGGGTTGACGAGGTAGGGACCATCTCTACTCCGCCGAAACCTCCAGACCATGGCACACGTTCCCGCGTGCGGAAGCCACGCTCGGCCCCTACCAACGGACCTAACTGTGCGCGTCTCTTGACAGAGTTGTCAGAACTGCCGCTCCGAACTCGTGGGCGCTCGCCAGCAGTACCCCAAAGTTCACCTTCAGGCGCGAAGGGCGTTGGTGGTGAAGGTGACGGCGTGGGTGGACTCTGGCTGTCAACGAACTCGGCGATCCGTGCGAGAGCACAATCTCGTGTCTTGGAGCCGCAGGCGCAAGTCGTGAAGGTAGATGATAGGGCGTGGAGCATGGAAGTAAGCTGGTGGCGGAGGTGCTGGAGTTCATGTGGGCTGTCGATTGCACAGAACGTTAATTGTGAAGAGATACATTGAAGGCAAGTGGGTACACACGGGAATATGTGCGGGCTGTCAATGAGTGCCGGAAGCTGATGTACAACGCTACCATCGTCCCACTCCCACCCCAGAATGACCTCCTCGTGCGCCTTGAGATCGCGCAGCGCAAAGACGCCGAAGGTTAGTGTCTCGCGATCGTCGTCGTCGTGTGTCCCGTTCTGTGCTGGTGTGGCGCGCGAGTTACCGCGAGGACATAGAACTGGTCGTAGGACAGCATTCGGCCGGCAGCCGCTTCTGACGAACCGACCCAGATTGCCTGTAGCGCGAGAGTCTAGAGCGACATCTAGTGGTGGCCCGATCAAATGTACGAATGGCTTTGGCATGCTGAGGTGCGCATATGCGTTGAGGGGATCGGCGAGGTAGACGGTCGAGGGAGTGATGGTAGAAGTGTATGGGGTGATCATGCTCGACGAAGGGATGGGGCGGACAGTATGTGCTGCATAGGACGGTGGGCGGACAGAAGGGTCGAGGTTGGCTGATATCGCCGGCAAGAAAGACGATGGTGGCAGAGGGCGAAGGTTGATGAGAGGCGAGGACTGGTAGTCGCCGAGCTCCAGGACCGCCGGAGTCGTGGGCTCGCTCGAGCTGGGCTGGAGTGAGGTGACCCCTCTCCACCGAGTCGCTACACGACGAAGTCTGTCGCGCGTCTCGTCGTGAGGGACGATGTCGTAGTTGGTATGTACATAGCTCAACGCCCAGGGCTCGTCGATATCGACGTGCTCGTCTTCATGGGAGACGGTGGCCGCCGTCGATGCCCTACGCTTCCGCTTTGTGTGGCCGTTGCCCCCTCCCTCGGCCGTGGACCCACCACTCGTCTTTCTCCCCTTCCTATCTACTCCCGGGCTCATCCTCCGACGCTGCCTCTCCGCTTCATGGTTCAGTGCGGTGCGTTGTCGAGCCTTCTGGACACGGATGGCACGCTCTTTGTCCACTGTCCGCGGGCTGCATACCCAACACTGCCACTCCTCCGGCACCTCTGACTCTACGATCCCAAAGCAAGCAGCATGGCACCAACGAGCGCAAGAGTCACAGCCAATCGAGAATCCGTCGTCGTAGGTGAAGCCACAGATACAGCTAATGGTGTCCGAGCCTGTCGATGTCGATGCAGGTTGTTGGTGTTGTCGTGAAGAGGATGGAGGACTTTGTTTGCGCTTGAGGGGTACGGTCGGGACGGTGTCGAAGGTGGCGGAGGTGAGACCCAAGAGGCCGAGTGCGGCTTCTGTCGCATCATTGCCCATGTCGCGCACAGCGTCAAGCGCAGAAGATGACACCGAGAGTTACTGGGGCGGGTCTGGCCAGCTCATAGGCAGGGTTTGTGGTTGTAGAAACAGAGATAGGTTACGCATATTTCGAGGTGCTTTCTCTGGTCTAAGCCAAGGTAAGGCGCTAGAGTAAATAGCCGTCAACAGCGAGCTCGTCGTCGGCAACGACGGACGAGCCACCTGCTTTTGACGCCTTCCGCTTTCTCGCAGTGTCTCGTAGCCTGCAGGTCAACTGCAGGCCCTCATTCGCCTTCTCCAGCGAGTCCTTCATGCGTTTTTTCTTCGCTGCCCTACCGCGGTGCTGCCAAATCTCTGCCAGAGTCCTGCCCCGTACATGTGGATCGACCCAACTCAACTTAACCTGGGACCCTGAAAGTGCCATAGACTCGGAGGCGAAGATAAGGAGGCCCTGTCTTGCGTGCCACGCTGCCCTGTAATCCCATCATACCCGTCTCTCCTTCATCCAGGGTTGTTTGTCGCTGTCAACCACGAACCACGCTTCGCTCATCGCGCCAGTCACAGCCAGGCATGAAGATTGAATTCGGTCGTTCTAGCAGTTACACATGATGGGAACGAGAGTGAGAACGATAAACTAGAGACAAGGTACAACTATAAGCTATGCGAGGACTGGGGTCATGCACGAGAGGGCATCATCGTCAACGTCAGGGCTTATGCCCTGCTACTGTCCGCACATATTTATTGCTGCTTCTTCGCCTTGGCCGCCATCTACATGCACAGTCAACGGCTGCCCAGGCCATGGTGAAAGGTGCAAGAGACTCACCAGGTTCAGCGCCGAGCCGGCCTTGAACCACTCAATCTGGCCCTCGTTGAAGCTGTGCGCGAGAGGAACCTCCTCCTTGGAGCCATCGCTGTGCTTGAGCACGAGCGTGAGGTTCTTGCCGGGGGCGAACGACTCGAGGCCGAGGATGTCAACACGGTCGTCGGGGCGGACCTTGTCATAGTCGGCGGCGTCGGCGAACGTGAGCCCGAGCATGCCCTGCTTCTTCAAGTTCGTCTCGTGGATACGGGCAAAGGAGCGGGTGATGACGGCGAGACCACCGAGGAAGCGGGGCTCGAGAGCAGCGTGCTCACGCGAGGAACCCTCACCGTAGTTGTGGTCACCGATGACGACCCACTTGATGCCGTGGTCACGGTAGTACGCAGCTACCTGGGGGACTGCACCGTACTCGCCAGTGATCTGGTTCTTGATCTTGTTAGCCTCGCCATTCTCAGAGTTGATAGCACCGATCAAGCAGTTTTCTGTACGGAAGAGTCAATGACTGTGAAGAGAGAGCGTCACGGCGGCACGTACGGGAGATGTTCTCGAGGTGACCGCGGTACTTGAGCCAGGGACCGCCAGCAGAGATGTGATCCGTCGCTATGAGGGTGGACTGTAAGCACTCAAGCACATATAGCACACAAATCATACTCACTGCACTTGCCCTTCGCCTTGATGAGAATGGGGAGGTCCGTGGGGGTCTTACCATCCCAAGGCGCAAACGGCTTGAGGAGCTGAAGACGGTCAGACTTGGGATCAACGGCAACCTGAACGCTGGCGCGGTCCGCGGGCGGGGCCTGGAAGGTGTTCTGTCCGGGGTCGTAGCCCTTGGGCGGCAGCTCAGCGCCGGTGGGGTCCGTGAACTTGAAGGGCTTGCCGTCGGCGCCGGTCAGGGTATCCGTGAGCGGGTTGAAGCGGAGGTCGCCGGCGAAGACGAAGGCAGTGACAATGTCGGGAGAGGCAACGAAGGCGTGGGTGGCAGGATTAGCGTCGTTACGGCCAGTGAAGTTACGGTTGTATGACGTGATGATTGAGTTCTTCTCGCCCTTCTTCACGTCGCGACGATCCCACTGCCCAATACACGGACCACAAGCGTTCGCGAGCACAACACCACCGGCGTCCTCGAACGCAGCGATGTAGCCGTCACGGTCGATGGTTGCACGAACCTGCTCAGAACCGGGGGTGACAGTGAACTTGCTCTTCGTCTTGAGACCGTGATCGGCAGCCTGTTTGACGATCGAGACGGCGCGCGACATGTCCTCGTAGGAGGAGTTGGTGCAGGAACCGATCAGTCCAACCTTCAGGTCAGCCGGCCAGCCGTTCTTCTCAACAGCCTCCTTGAACTTCGAGACGGGAGTAGCGAGGTCAGGAGTGAAGGGCCCGTTGATGTGGGGCTCAAGCTCAGACAGGTTCTAAGAGAAACGTCAGGATTCATAAGCGGCGAGAAGTGTACAATCACGCACAATCTCAATGTGCTGGTCGTAATCGGCATCCTTGTCCGCCTGCAGGTTGTGCGAGAAGCTCTTGGCATACTCGGCAATATCACCACGCTTCGTTGCCTTGAGGTAGTCGACCATACGGTGGTTGAAGGGGAAGATGGAGGTCGTCGCACCGATTTCAGCGCCCATGTTGCAGATGGTAGCCATACCTGTGCACGAGAGGGACTCAACACCAGGGCCCTTGTACTCGACAATGGCACCAGTTCCGCCCTTGACCGTAAGGATACCTGCGACCTTGAGAATGACATCTAGAAATTGGTGAGCAGAAGCGATGAACCGGTAGGAGCAAATCTACGTACCCTTGGGAGTAGTCCAGCCGCTAATCTTGCCGGTAAGGTTAACACCGATGACCTTGGGGCACTTGAGCTCCCAAGGAATGTCAGCCATGACATCGACAGCGTCCGCACCACCAACACCACACGCCACCATGCCGAGACCGCCTGCGTTGGGGGTGTGCGAGTCGGTACCAATCATGAGACCGCCGGGGAAGGCATAGTTCTCGAGGATGATCTGGTGGATGATACCAGAGCCAGGCTTCCAGAAACCGAGACCGTACTGAATGAAGTCTCAGTAAAGCGCCCGCACTCGGAGGCTCTATGCTATGACGCATACCTTCGCTGTAGCCGTAGCCAAGAAGTCGTAGACCTCCTTGTTTGTGTTGATCGCACGGGCGAGATCCTTAACACCGCCGATCTGGGCCTCAATCAAGTGGTCACAGTGAACGGTGGTCGGGACGGCCGCGGTATCCATGCCCGCCGACATGAACTGCAGAATGGCCATCTATGCGGAGAGGTATGACGTCAATACTGTTCTGTACTACTCGCACACAGCTTAGCGAGACTCACCTGAGCAGTTGCGTCCTGGCACGCAACGCGCTGTGGAGACGTGAGCGGAGCAGTACGTAGCAGCATGACAAGCACGTACGTCAGGACGCAGCTTGAGGTAGCTCGTCCCCCGGTCAATGTCCTGGTTGTGCGGGTCGTCGAGATGACCGTACACGATCTTCTCGGACATTGTCAGCGGCCGCTTAAGCCTGTGCGGCGTCAGCTACACGTCCGCAGCGGAGGAGGGGACATCCGCGCACCTCTCACGTACGATAGCGAGGTTGTCCTCGATACGCTGGTAGTTGATGTACGCGTTCGGTTCGAGGAGAGACATGGCGACCTTCTTGTCGCCAATCTTACCCTCTGCAACGGTGGCCATGCCGGCGGCCAGCCTTTGGCATGACCGCCACGCATTTGCGGTGCGGGAGGAGAGGTTGAGCATCGTCGTAGGAGACGACGAGCGACAGCGAGGAGAGGGAGGGTAAAGACGTGTGCCGGCAAACGCCGCTGGCCTTGACGAATTTATTGGCGATGATTGGGCCTTCGGACGACGCCCCCGAAAAACGCCGGGGACCCGCTCTTTCGCCGAGTGGAAGCACGTGTCAACTTTCTGCCTTATGCAGTGCCTGAGCCCGACTCCCCCGGACGTCGCGTTCATCATCGCGTAGTGCGCGCCGCCGTACCCCGCGTGCAGTTGCTAACTGTCGTCGCTGTCGCGAGTGTTCTACAGCGTATGTTTTTGGCGTAGCTGCACCCTTTTGTGAGCCCCAACGCTTTACTGTGATGCCCGACTCATCGTAAGTCCGCACGCACATTCCCACTCACCATCTCTTCCGACGAACCCTGGGGCCAGGACGATCCTCCTCGGGCGCGAGGGCCGATCTTCCGCGCGCTGACATTGGTTGACAGCGTACACAAGCCCGCGATTGCACTTACCCGGTGTCGCTGCGGCTTTCGGCTTTCGTGAGGTTCACGATACGCGGACTCGCTTCCCTGTAACCACATTCGTGTCTGCAGACCGTCGGTAGCGTCCACCAAGCGTCCACAATGCACTTCTGACCAACCACAGACACCAGATAAGAAGTATGCCCTCCTCTGAACGGCGCGCATCGGGCTTCGCGAGCTCTTGTGTGGTGCCTACCGTGCCCGGCACGTTATGGCTCGTCCACTTTCCACCGCAGGTGCGCGCCATCGTTGGTCTTCGACTACTTACACTTGTTGTTCCGTATCTCGACAGGCGACGAAGCACTATGCCACTGCTAGCGAGGGCGAGGCCCGGGTTTCGCGTACTTCCTCAAAGTGTACTAGCTCAAGGGCTAGGCTAGGGTAGCTAGTGATGTAGTCTGGCACTTGCCTAGCACGTCCGTCCTCGAGCACAGTCTTCGAGTATTAGTGTAAAGGCGACGTCCAATCATTGCAGTCTAGGCAAGTACAGCTCGCCATTTCTCGAGGAGATGTGGTCGAGGGGGACTGTTCAAGCTTCTCAGGAGTTATGCGGCGGACTATGTACATACCAGGCGTTACTACAGCCTCTACAGAGCCAATAGGATGGCGAGGATTTGCTCGTTGGACCGGTCCCATGCTTGCCGCGGTGATCGAAGGACGCTGCTTCGAGCCCGAAAGAATCGTGTCGAGGAATCAGCCCCGCATGAGCATGTTGTCGGTGGATTGGGTTCCTGTCTGCCGGGGGATGCGTGGGTAGAGAGTGCGAGCACAAGCGCGACGAACCAACGCTGAACGTTGAACGGGGGATGGTCGATTTACCATACAAGGTATGTCGCTTGCCTCTTCGGGCTGTGTTACAGTACGGTGCACGGTGGTTCAACTTGTTCTGGAGTGACTGACGGACAAGTTTGGATGCGCCGCTCACGATCAATGCAAGACCAATGCGATAGTACTATTCTGAGGCTTAGCATGGACAGGTATTCGAGCTATGCAGCAAGGTGTGCATCGTTTTGAGAGCAGCAGCTCGCGAAGTTCGACTTCCGATTACCGTTGAGCCGGAAGCATCTCTTCTTGCTCACCACTATCACCTCCCTCACCTTCCGCAGTATCCTCTTCCGCATTGGCAGTCTGCTCACCTGCACGATGGTACTGAAGAAAGATCAGCAACAAAACGAGTGAACCATGAAGTGAGCACATACGTGGTATACAGCAGTCCAGTACCCGCTCCAGTACATTGCACTGAGGGCGCGCGAGAAGGCTTCGTCTTGGCTGACCATGGCACCCGGCTCGGGTAGAGCATAGGCAGTGTGATCAGATCCTGCCGCTACTTGCGCCATGGCGAGCGTGGGGTCATGCCTCGGTACAAACGTGTCGAAATTGTGCGGTGTAGAATCGCCCTCAGTAGCCCCGTCTGCGTCTGCAGCGTGGCCATTCAAATCCGCTGTTTCGGTTGTTGCTTTCGCCTTTCCCTTTGACTTGTTGCCCGAAGTCTCGGGCGGTACAACGTACCACCTGAATGACAATCCAAGAGATGAGCATATGCCTGAAAGACTCGATGTGAATACTGACAGTGGCGACTTCTTCACAGGTTGTTCTTTCCACTTACCGCCTTTTCCGTGATAAGCCTCGGGGAAGAGTCAATACATACGCGGCCGGAAGGACGCAGAAGTCAGACATACCTCGTACTCTGCCATCGCGGAGTCCCAAGCGTTCACGAGGGCTGAATCGTCCCAGATCTCTTCATGCGTCAGGTCCCTGCTCTCCTCTTCTTCTTCCTCGCCTTCTTCAACTTCTGGCTCATGCGCGCCCGTCGCGACATCACCTACCCCGTCATCGTAGTTGATTTGTGGCGCACTTGACTCGGGCTCGTCCCAGTGCTGAGGGTATTGCGCAGGACGCGCGTTTAAGCTTTTTGGCATACCATTAACCTTGCGTTTCTTGGGGGGTGGGCCCGGGGTTGTAATTCGCTGGCCACTTGCCCCCGCAGTAGGCGCTGCAGTGGGTACGGTGATGTCGTCGTAGGAAACGACCTGCCTCATGGCCATGCTGCGTGGCGAAAGGGATTCGGTCTCTCAATTATACAGAGCGAGAGGGAAGAAACGCAGCCGGACGAGTGAGAATGAGAAGGCGTTGCAGAAGGGACCTGCTGAATGCTGAAGTCAAAGCGTGTGTCGGGGCGTTTCCCAGAAAGGCGACGGCGGGTCCATGCCGAGTCCACGTGGCTGGGAACTGACCAGAAATATTGGAGTTTCACGCTCGACGCAACTCCCTCGTCGTCGTGGCCTGCGACCAGGCTATACCTCCCCATACCTCCGTATACCCCCTGCTGCCGTCGCAGGCTCTCCCCAGGTCTCGCGCTGCACCTCGCATAGACTTTCAGCTGGCATCTTGTCCAGTTCTTCCATCATGGCTGGCCTTCCTCGCCAGCAGCATCTCCCCAGGCTGCACATTCCACCGCCTCTGAACGCACAGCAACCCATCAGCTTCGACCAGCATGGACCCCTCTTCTCGCCCGCGCTGCCGACGTCTATCCAACAAGGAATGCACCCGCCACCCTTCCTGAACATGAACCCGCTACAAACACCGATGCAGACCAACTTCTTCCCTCAGCCCCCGCCTGCGCCTGGCCGGCCGTCGATGCATCGAAGCTCGCCGAGTATGGTGCAGCTCGCAGCCGCGGGTATATATCACCCGGGAGGGATACCCATGACCCCGCTGGGGCAGGTAGGCTTCCCGGCTCCGTTACTCGGCATGCCATCCTTCCCGCCACCCTTTGTTCCTCGTAGCAAACGCGCACCCAGCGTGAGTGCTGGTGGGCCACCAAAAGCCGTGCTTGGCGGCCCGCAGCGCAAGGTGAGCCCGAACCCGGGCGTTCCCGGCCCACCCCACCCCGCGCCGACGACGAAGGTCAAGAAGCATATCGTGAACCTCCCGAAGGAGATAGTACCAGCCGAGGGAGACGACACGACGCCGACGCGTCAGTCATGGGCCAGGAAGCCCCTGCTACCATCGGATGTTCCACCGCAAATTGAGGTGCCGCCGCCTGACATCAGGACTGCAGAACCGTACCCGCCAGACCACTGGAGACTTCATCTACCGAACACAGTTGACGTCTTCCTTCCCGGAAAGGTTCGTGTTTCCATACAGCTATGCTCATTTCGTGCTAACGTGCTATACATCCACACTTGCTAACGCTCACGCTCATCACCTGCAGGGCGCTTGGGCAGACATGAAGCAGAAGATAATCGAGGAGAAGCTGGAGAGACTTGGCGTTGAGCGAGGAGGGAGTGCATCAGTACCTCAAATACACGCCCCGCATGCTCGGGCTGCGTCAGTGAGTACCCTCGTGCTGTCCACGCTGGTTCGTGATTAACGTGCATCTGCAGATCTCCTCCCCTGCCGATCCTGCGCTCCTCATGTTCAAACTCAACAAGCTCCAGCAATCGCAGAACGCGACTGCGTCAGGCTCGCTTTCAACCTCGCCCCAGCTTCCAACATCAACTTCGCCAGGACAGTTACCCCCACGGTTCCAAGGCAGACATGGACACAGCATGTCCCTCGCACAGCCACCTTCCTTCCAGTCCCCAGTGTACAATCCTTCAGCGGCGTTCAATCCTTTTGGTCCTGGTGCGACACTCGGTTCGGACCAAATTCAGCGTGTGTCCCCCGTTCCCGCCAGGCTAGACATCCAGGCACCTCAGGGTCGGGCTCCCGCAAACTTTGCTACCCTTGCCCCTCCTCCCCCTGCATCAAGGCCAGAGAGTCGTCCAGACTTTGCGCGAGGCTTCGGGGTCGAGATACCAGAAGAGGAGGAACCGGAAGAAGAGCCCCGAGTACCTGTAGAAATACGGGAAGAAAGTGTGGAGACTGAAGTGGAAGATGCGGGCAACGAGGAGGAAGACCAAGACGACGTGAGTACGGTGGCTCAGAGTCGCATTCACTCGCGGCATGTCTCGAAGCTGTCTGTAGCGCTCTCCTTGTGCTCAGTGGGTGGCATCATTGACGATGGGACGTCGTCCTTCGTGGAGGCCCAGAGGGGCCCCATACCTGCTCGTAGTCCGGATGGGAGCCCAGTGGTGGAAGATGTTGATGAGATCGACCAGGATGCCGTGGGTGAGTGGACGGGATCGGAAGACTTGCGCACCGGTGCAGAGACGTCCGAGGACGAGGTCAGTGTCTCCTCTGTCGCGTCGAGCGTCGAGTCATCCTAACCAACATCCATGGATCACTACAGAGTATTGGCGAGTGGTCAAATCCCTCCGACGAAGAGCGGGCGCGTCAAGAACGCGTGCAGCGCCGCACGCTGCGTCGCCAGAGGCACCAGTCGCAGCACGAGATCGAGACGCATACACCTAGGAGGCTACCGAACTTCCCGAGGCCGCCGGACATCGCACCAACCTTCGTGGACCAAGAGGACATCGTGTCAAATCCTAGCGAGGACGAGAGCCGTTTCAGCTACCGCAGTCACTTCCCTAGACCATCATCCAGCGGTCATGGTCGGCCTTTACCTCCTCTTCCTGAGGCGCGTCCTGGTTCTGCTCCTTACTCGTATCACGATCCTGCTCTCGCTCATTCGAGAGGGACGTCCGAACAATATACTCAACCTGGTGGTCTGCATCCTCCTCCAGTACAACCGGTGGTTGCTCCCGCTCCTGCACCTGCGCTCCGTACAGAAACACTCAACCCCTTCGCTAAGCCCTTCGTCTTCGGCGCGCCTCCTCCTCTAACGACCTTTAACCCGCTTGCTATCAACACGCAATTGGGACACATCCGTGCGCCCTCACTCGGCAAACCACTCAGTGCTGCTGCTCCCGAGTTCAAGCCAACCTTCACATTCAGACCACCCCCTGGCGTGCCACAGCTGACATTCTCGTCACCGAGGCCATTGCCCACACCGCCCCTGGAGAGTGCTGCGTCTCCGGACAGGGCCACTGCAGGACGGGAAATTCAGGGTAGGGAGAAGAGGCAACGACGCGGATCCAGTGCTACCCTTGACGATGGAGAAGAAGAATCAGACGGGGAGGGTCACAACACGATGTCGTCATTCAAATTCCCTTTGGACATCGCCAAGGCCGTCTCGGCTCCTACGAGCCCGCCTGGTGGCTCCCTCGGTCTCAAGGAAACCTCACTCAACGCTGCCGCGAAGCCGTTCACCGTCTCCCGCTATTCAGGCACCCTTGGACCAAGGCCCGCCTCCGAGGGCGACGAGAACACTCCCCCGGCCGGTCCCAGCAGCGAGCCAGGAGCCGCCCACGACCTGCCGTACCCGCCGACAATGAAGTCGAAGCGTGCGCCGATCCCGCTAGATTTCAAGCACCCCGTTTCGACGAACACGGTCCCTGCAGGTTTGTTCAAAGCACTCGTCAGCGTCGATGGAGATGATCGAACCCGCCGCACAGTCCGCTCCAGACTCAGCTCGAGAGATATCTTCGAACACAGCCCGCGGCCCTCGCTCGACGACCTCAATATGCCACCCATCTCGCACCGCATCTCACGCAACCGGATGTTCAACGAGCCTGGCCTGCGCGAGCCGTCCCCGCCGAACGACATTTTCACGCCAGAGCGAATTGTGCGCCGGTCCTCTGCGCCGACGAGGCACCTCCACCGTCATGGCAGCGACGACGACTCGGGCTCGGATATCTCGCTACCCCCCGTCAATCTCTCGCGCCGCCTCGAGATGCAGCAGTACGAGCAGCGTCTGGAGTATCTGCTGGACGAGAAGTTCGATATCATAAACCATCAGCTCGCGCAGACAAGGGGAGCTGGTGGTCAGGCGACGTTAAGCTCGGAGACGGAAGCGATGATCTCAGAAGTGGTGTCGTTGTTCCGGGCGCAGCTGCAGGCGTCCGCAGCGAAGGAGCTTGAGGATAGCCAGATGGATGCGCGAGGAGAGCTTGACTTTGAGATGATGAAGGGAATCATTGACCAGAAACACGCCGAGTCGCGCGCGTTGCTCCAGCAGGACTTCAGACTGATGCTTGCTGCCCGGAGCCACGATCCGGCGTTCCTCCATTTCGCCGATGAGCTGACCAGCAGGACCGTGAACGCCGTCGCGGGTGCCACCTCGCAGCTGAGCATGCAGATGCAGGCCATGGAGGCGAACAGGCCGCCCTCCGACAGCCAGACGATCGCGCACGAGGTCATGCGTGTGTTGATGCCGCAGATCGCCTCCCTCCGCCCGGAACCGATCGACTATGAAAGCCTCACGGCGCAGCTTACGCAGTCCGTCAAGCCGCACATTTCGCAGCTCATCGACCTCGCTTCCGATAAGCGCGAGACCGCGGGCCTTATCGTGGACAGGCTGCGCCCGCTCTTACCTTCGCTGGCTTCCCCACCACCGACGATTGACGAGGAGGGTTTGGTGGGTCGCCTCACGGCCGAGGTCCGGAAGATCGTCGCTCCTCTCGATGCCCATGAAATAAAGGAACAGGTCTCGGACCTTGTTGTCGAGCGCCTCGATTCACGGCTTGCTGTTCGGGACCGAGCACTCAACGTCGATGCTCTAACAGACAAGGTGACGCAGAGCGTTGCGGACCTCTTGGCTCCCATTCGTGATATCCAAACCGCCGTCGACATGCTCGGGGAGAGGACCCCTCAATCGCAAAGTGTACCACAGGAACTGGACCTGTCGGCCGTGCGGCAAGATATCCTAGCAATCCTCTCCGACCTTCCCCAGCGCCTTGCGGCAGCGACGGACGCACTCGGGAATGCTCAGGCTGAGTTTAAGTCTCGCGCAGAGAAGGCCGAAAAGGAGTCGCCCGATGCGAAGAATTTGTCGCAGATCGAGGGTGCCGTGCGCGAGGTTGCCCGGGAACAACAACGACTGATCTCACACACTCAAGAGTTCTCTAACTTCTGCGATGACATCGTCAAACACATCAACACCTTGCCGGAGGCCATGCTCGAGGCGACCAGGATCTTGCAGACCGCTCACGCTGACTTCAGCGCCCGGGACACGTCTCAGAAAGATGCGGAAGAGATCCGTCGGCTCATGGCGACGAGCGCAGAGCTGCAAGTACAGCTGGCGAAGGCTCGTGGTCAACACGGACAGGTCCGCGTAGAGAAGGACATGCTTGCCGATCGTCTCAAAGCTACTGAAGCGGAACGGGACTGTCTGTCTGCCCGAGTAGAGAACTTGCAAGAGGGCGTGACTGCGAGGGCGTCAGAACTCACTGCCGCGGAGGCTAAGAACATCGAGCTTGAGGAGGCCCTGGCCCGTGCTCTTGAACGCTTGAAAACAGCCGATGTACAGGCGCAGACGGGCTCGCAGCGTAACGCGCAGCTTCAGGCATCTAACAGCCAGTTGAGTGCCGAGAAACAGCAACTCAAGGCGCAGGTATGTCTGTTACATTCGTACGATGAGGACCCTGCTAAACCACGCTGCAGATCGACTCGCTCGACATGCGTGTTGCTTTCGTCACACGCGAGAAGGACCTAGTTGCTGATGAGCTCGTGGCGCAACGCCGGCAATACGAGGACCTTGCAACTCAGCAGAACAACTGGGATGAGCTTCACGCCGCACTTCAACAGATGCAGGCTCTCACGAAACTCGTCGGTCAGGCAGACACCGAGGAACTGAAGGAATTGCGCCGCGCACGTGATCGCTCCAGGACCCTTGAGACTGAGCACGCAGCCTTGCAGCGTCGTGTCAAGGAGGTCGAGAGCAAGCTTTCTGCGAGCGAAAAGATAACTCAAGCTTCGAAGCAGAGCCTTGTGCAGGCACAGCAGCGTGCGGTTGAGTGGGAGAGGCGTGCCAAGGAGGCTTCGAATGAGCTAGAGCAGGTACAGCAGAAATACGACAACGCGGAAGAGGCTCGTGCTCAGCTCGACGCTGACTACTCCCTCGCGAAGCTGCAATTGGAGGAGCGTGATGCCGAGGAGCGGCTTGACAAGGTGAGCTTGCATGCGTTCGTGTTGCTGCCACCTTCATGTACTGATATCCCTGTAGGATCGCCAGAACAAGCTGCGCGACCAAATTGCCGCCCTCGAGGCACATGTCGCACGTCTCCAGGCTGAGACGGACCAGGCCAATAAGGCTGCTGCGGCAGCGAAGGTCGTGCAGCCCAAAGCACGCTACCTGGGCGGCAACGGCAACGGCAACGCTCGCGCACCCGCACGTCCCGATTCGCGCGCCAGCACTATTTACAACGAGACCCGCGCCGTTACGCCCACCGCGCAGTACAAGCCGTCCAGGGAGCCTGTCGTCCGCTCTGCGACGCCTCAGCAGTCAGTCTGGGATTCTATTCATGCTCCCCGCAGTACTGCGGCCTCGGGGCCCGTCACACCGCAGGTCAACAAGAAGTCCCATGGATACTATCGACCCCAGATCCCGTCTCCGACACCCAGCAACGTATCGGCTGCGCCCACGTTGGGCAACGATGGCTGGTGGTCATAGAGAGTAGAAAGGAATGTGAAGATCACTCGACTCGATGTTTTGGTTGTAGGAAGGGTACGCCATCGGATTGGATTGCTGTCGTTTCCTTCATTATCTATTTGCTTGCTTTCTTTTCATTCCGAACTCCTGCTCTTCTTCAGACTCTTCTCGTCCACGTCCATCTACATACCTCGTGCATTGTCGTTTGTCTCGTCTGCTCATCACATATGCATTATGTTACCCGCACACACTTGTCATCTACCTACCCCCGGGCGTCCGCCCATAAATACCAGTCCTTGTCTCGCTCACGCTCCGCTGCTGAGCACAGCCAGCACCCACTTATACCACACTCACGTAGTCACTCACTACGTTACCAACCGCGCCCACACATGTTGTACACACTGACGCATCCCCGCCGCTCTTAAGTTACTCTGATTGAATAAACCGGCATTACAGTAGATTGCTATTCGTGCATGCGTGAACGTTCAGATGGGGCAGAACGTGAGAGAAGGAAAATATGATATCGACGCGCCGCCGACGCTCCAAATACGGCACGGCGGTCGCGCGCAAGATGTCTTTCTATGTGTTGAGGAGGGGGATCACCGCTGCCCGGGCGGCGCAGCCCAGATCCACGCCTTGACCGCCTCCACGGCCTGCTGCGGGTCCTCAGGCAAGCTAACAGAAGGACGAAGTTGAAATGAGATCAGCACCGGTGGAGACGTGTGTGTATGCGACACGGGGACGCACTTGAACTTTGGCACCCATCGCCCGTCCTTGTCCTGCTGGAAGAACCGCGGGACGAACGTCTGGCCGCTCTCTTCGCGTCTCCGGCGCAGCTCCCGCTGGGACTCCTCCACGGCCGTCTTGGCCTCCGTCGCGGCGTTCATGTCCTTCGCGACGATCGCATCTGTCAGGTTCTGCCATAGGCTGGTGTCCGAGGACGCGTGAGCAGGCAGGAACGGGTAGGGCAGGGGGTACGACGGACCGTCGGGACTCGTTGGGCTCCTGCTCCTCCTCGGGCGCGACCCACTTGGGCGCGGTCTTGTTGCCGTCCTTCTGCACGTCGAACAGGACGCGCTTCTTGCCCGTCTGCCGTGCCTCCGTCATATCAGCCACTATACACACCCATCACACCGCACGAGCCGTGAAAAGCGCACCTTCTTGCTCGTGTACTCCATGACTTCGCTCCACTTTCCCGTGACCTCGCCCATATCCTGCGTGCCCGCACGCACCCGGCCCTGGATTGCGTTGTACGTGCCCGAGAAATAGCCCTTCGTCTTGAACTGGATCTCCGCGGTGCACCCGTTCCGGTCGTTGCGCGCCGTGCACATGTCGCCGAGCTCGAGTATCATCTTGCCCCACAGGATGCCCCGCGCGTACATGTTCGGCATCGAGATGACGTAGGCTGCATGTCAGTAACAGAACAGGCAGGGGGTGGTGGGTGAGCACGGAGGCGGTAGAGAGGGAAGAGCGACGTACGCCCGTCGGACGGCCGGTCCATGAGGTAGACGCGGTTCTCGCCATCCATCTGCGTCGAGACGCTGTTCCCGAGGAACTTGCTCTTAGGCCGCAGCTCGCCGACGATGCACACCTTGTTCGCAGGCGTGACATAATAGAACGCGGACACGGGCGGGTGGTGCGAGACTGCGTTCGCGATAGGCACAGCACGCAGAAGCGGAGCAAAGAGGAGCAGTAGTCAGCACGATAGGCAGCAGAAGCGGAGATGAACGGATAGACGAGCGGTGGGAGCCCGGGGCGCGACGCACCTTGTTCGGCGATGTAGAAGCCCTGCGAGCCGTCTGGGTAGTCGTACCGACAGCGGAAGAACTCGCCCAGGACAGGGTTGTATCTGGGAAGAACGACGATCATTTCCGCCGCGCACCGACGGAGATGACGGGTGTACGCACGGTTTCTTTACGCCCTTGGGCTTGATGTGCCATCCGGCGAGATAATATTGGAGGACACGAATGAACCGTTCCTCGGGGTCCTCTTCTTGCTCTGCACTGTGGGTATTTCCCAGAGTCCGAATGAGCACGCGTGGACACAAGATGCATGGAGCGTGAAGCCCGGCGTGTGTGTGTGTCGCGATCATGTGCATACAGTCCGAGAAAGGGTGCGGTGCAATCAGTACATATATACATATGATTGGAAGGAGACGCACCCGAAAACAAGATCTGGATGCGACATGAAGTCTGTGATACGCTCTAGCATGCTTCGCGGTTCAAGGACGAATGTTGGGAAGGTGACTTTGGACAGATCCATTCCTACTCTGTGACAAACAATTAGCATCCGTTGAAGACGTGCTGTGCTGTGCCCCGTTGAAGTCCGCGCATATTGAACGTAACGCCAGGCGACCCATAGTCACAGTGGGCGGACGAGGTGGCCTCATGAGAGCATGTATCTCAGATCAAACATCGACACGCTACAGGGCCTAAGGTGAGCGTACTATCCCGCCATACAGACCAGCTATGTCTAACCTCCGCAAGGTGTTGTGCGAGAGTAAAGACGGTGCATTGGAGCTGCTTTTGCAGCCCGCCTTGTGGGACGTGCGACGAGATCGCTGGACTTCACAGTGCACAGCACGTTGCAGGAGTACACGCGCACATACCTCAATTGTGAGATCAAGCTCTTGATAATCGACCCCTCCTCCTCATCCCTGGAACACTCGTCATCGTCAGCATCACCGTGTTGAGAATAGTAAAACATAGTGGGCCAGATGAGAGGAAGAGACGGACAGGATGGAGACGTCGTCGGGATCCGTAGCATCAGCTTCAGGGCTCCCTTTGTCCTCAGAGGACCCGCGTGGTCTGGCGACCTTCTGCGTGGCCTGGTTGAATAGACCCATCATGGCTGAAGGGAGGCAGATGGACGAGGCGTGGCGAACAGCAGGTCGGGTTAAGTACAAGCGCGTAGGAGGCAGGCCTCAGGTAATGGCGTCGCGTGCGGGCGTAATGTCGGGTACTGGAGAACGCGCTTGCGGCGATGCTGATCACAGCACAATCAGTTAATCAGGCGGCAAGCACAGCAGAGACAGGTACGGCGAGCACAACGCGGAGGACAGCGAGCAGGAAGGGGAGATGTTGGGGAGAAAGCGAGAGGGGCGGGTGCATCAAGCATGCAGCCACGCCGCGGCGCGGCACCGTGACGCGTTTCTACTCCTCAGCCTTGCCACTGCCTCTCCCGCTCAGCCACTGCCTCTCCCTCTGACTCTCATGCAGCGCCTGCGTGTCGCCTCCCGTGTCTTGCTCTTCTGCTGCTTCTCTTTTTACTCAGCTCTGGCTCATTGCGGTTAGCCTCCCTGCGCGAGCGCAGTCTCTGCGGTTGCGCGCGCGGTTACCAACGCCGTTGACACTCGGGGTCACCGGTGACTACAGCAAACTACGCAGGCGCACTGCAGTCCTCTTTCGTAGCTCACCACAGCAGCAAACATACGCCTCGGGGGTATAGGGCTCCTGGAACAATACTGGAATCAGGAGCTTGTCATCTTCCCCCGTCAGCGTGCCGGGCCGTGCCTAATGGTGAGTACGTCAATCTCAATCGCTCAGCGGTGTTTGTCCCGGGGCCTAAAACGAATGTACCGTATTGCCGGTCATGACGCTGGCTTGCCAGCAGTAAAGGATCTCCGGATCCGGCCGACAGTGTTCTCGCTTGGCGGGTTGCTCGACTGACCATCTCGCGGCCATGAGTAAGCCTAGGGAGACATTCGCAGGAGTCGTCGATACCAGTTCCAATTTGACCTTACCCTGTCGCAGCTGCGCATCTACATGGCATTTTGTGTCGTAGGCTCGAGTCAAACAGGGCTGACTGCGCGACACAAGTTCGAACTTAGTTAGCTTCGAGCCGTTCGGCGCTCGGTCAGTTTCACCTGCGGCGGTGAGTTGCTCAAGAGTTGCGCCACATTTGGACATCGTAACAGTAAACGAGATAACTCGCGTCGTTGGTCCAGTTCTCTCTGACCCAAAATATGTCTCAAGGACCTCTCGTCTCATACTCAACATATGCCAAACAAATGCCGTCGCTGTCCCGTAGGTCTAAGCCTATGTCGCTCACCAGTACACGTCCAGCGGTACTGAGGAGGAGGCGCCTGTATACAGACCCGTCGTCGTTACTCACATCGGTGTCTGGCAGTGATCACTCGGACTCTTCCCTTAATTCAAGATGTTCGAAGCGGAGTAAGCCCACTCGCGCCAAACCCTTCCAATACTTACGACCGACCGGTTCAATCCGCGGACACCAGTGTACAACAGCGCGCGCGCGCGTTGTGAAGTAGTTTCGGAGGGTCCGGAACGAGGAATCTGCAAGCTGGTGTCCCTCTTGCACCCATAAGCATAAGCACGCCGATCGATGCTGGAGATGCTGGAGATGGATGGACTCGGAGTTGCACAGCCGCCAACACTCGAGCCATACGACCGACGAAGTTTTGTACGGCGCAAGTCAATTCTCAAGCCAAGTTGCCTCAAGCTCACTACCGGCAAGTCGCACTGACGACGGCCCATCGAGAGATCAAGGGCCCCGCACCGACACTTGTGACAGGACCATCATCGACGTTACAGCAGCACAGCCTGACGCAACCCGATCTCAGTACATAGCCTCCCCCTCTCCGAGAATCAAGATCGAGCTGCTCCGAGTCTCCGGGGCCTGGTGCTGGTTAACGTTCTCTCTCGGTATTTCCTTCACCAAGGCATCGATATTGGGTCACAGAGCTGCATTGGCGACTCGTTGCGCTGCACAGCACTCCGACAAAGCCTCACTTGGGCCGTGCTATCCGAGTCCGGTGGGTGTGCCTCTAGTAGCCGTAGCCCCTCGCGGGCCCGTCCCGCATCTAGAGCAGTTCGTGCACGTGGCTACACCCATCGGGGTGGCTGCCTGAAGAACTGGCATCAGCATAGAGTGGCAGACGAGTATCATTATGTGTATGTGTACACGTTGAAAGCACACAAACCATGCAGACCGGCCGACTCTCAGGATCTCTACAACCCATGACATTCCGCATTCGAATTGTCACTACATATATATCATGTATAATAGTTTCTACTTCTTTCATGTAAACACCATGCTGCAGACACCCACATGCAGAGCAAATCGTCCTTACTCAAACTCAAGTTTCGAGCTGAAACACATACCGCAAGAACACACACATGCATACCCAGAGACCGCCAAAGTGGAGACGACACAGCAACACGCACCAGAGGCATCCAGGCAACATCAATGCATACGCAGGCAGAAGTCTAAGATTCAACGGCACCGTCGACCACGCAACGCGCGGCGACCACCAATCGACAACAACACCACATCCACGAGACATATGTACACAACATAATATACAGAATCAGAAAGCAACGAGCGGACGAGCGGGCGGGAGAGAATACAGACGAGAGAGACCGGGACGAGACGAGCACAGTATTAACACTAGCGGGTGCGTACACTACCGTACGGCGGAGGACGGGCAGGGCAGGGCCGGCCCGAATGTATATGTACACGGCAAGAAGCGCAATAAAGACCTATAAACAGCGGGCGCGACGAGCATAAGCGGTGCGGGTCCGAAGCGGGAGGCGGGGGAGGGTAACCGGGAGGAGGAGGTATCGACTGGGCGGGGGGAAAGCAGGCATGAGGGTCACTCCAAAGCGAGGACGGAGACGCGCGGCAGCGGGCGAGGGGGCAATAGCTTAGGCGGATATTAACATATAACGTATGGTCGGAGCCCGGCGGGGCGACGATAGCAGAGCATAGGGTAGAGGGTGCGAGCGCGGACGTTCAGAACGTCGAGAAGTTGACGGGGCCACCCGGCGACCTGGGCTCGATCTCACGGGGCACCCGGAGCTTGAAGTCTAACGGGGATAAGGCAGCAGAATAAGCTTCCCACCCACGGGTGCTCGGACGAACGTGCGGAATGACATACCTCCGTGCTCGTAGACCGGGTTCGCCTTCTGTCTCTTCCGCTCCTCCTCCTCCCGCTCGAGCTCGATGAGATACTGCGGCTTCTGGCCCGGGAGATGATTCCCGATCAGGTTAAGGGCCTGCTTCGGAGCCCAGCGCCCGCCACCCGTAGCCTTGCATATTTGGCTAGCACGCCGGAGCGGGTACGCCTCGAGCTCACCGAGATTTGCTTCTGCAGGCCTGTCGGGGGCGGTTAGCTCATGGTCCGCAACGTGTACGCTGACCATCGCGGACAGAGCCTGAGATGATTGCACGGGAGACCGGAGTGGCGATGATGGAGCGCGTGGCGAGCTAGTGCCAGCGCCGGAGGTGGAGGCAGTGAGCGAGCGGCGGAGGGCAGGGCGAGCAATCGGGGAAAGGATATCGGGAGGCGTTTGAACGCCACTAAAGGAACAGATTGAAGACGCCGGGGAGTGAGTATCCCTGGGCGAATCGTAGAGAGCTCTGGGCAAGGCACTGCAGAGGACAGGCGAGCGTGGAGCCACGACGCCGTGGATCAGATCCCAGCAGTGATCACATACGCGTTCTTGCGATACCGGAGAGATGGGGGAAGCGTAGTTGGAGATGGGGGTGTCGCGCGGGGGATGAAAGAAAGCAAGGTTTGATGTATCTAGTAGCAGTGTCGTGCGTGTTGAACAGCTTCCACATACAACATCGCCGCACTTTCTACAATGCTGTGGTATTGGGCAGATGCATGAGCAAGATTGGAGCTAGATCAGTAGCACTGATGAACTCACATGTTTGCGTTCGAGGATGGAGAACGGCTTGCGGCAGAGGAAGATGCTGCAGTGGGAGGCCTCGCTGTCGCGCTGTGTGGAACAAGGTGGTCAATCACATGTTAGAGCCGCAGTAGATGCGAGGAGGGATGCAGATATGGCAGCTGAATACGAACCTTCCACAAGCGCCGAGGAATGCGGACCGCGAGGTGCTCGTTCCTTCGTGTGACAGATGGGCCACTGAGCGGCTCCGTATAGGCGGGTGTCTCGAGACTACTCAATGAAGAGCTCTCGGACGAAGAGGAAGAGGGGCTTGTCCCTAAGGTGAAGAAGTCAGCGCACGCGAAAGACGCGTGACGTCGGAGGCGTACCCTGTGAGGACGCGATGCTGGCGCGATCGTCCCTGTCGGCGGAGTGCAAGGACGGGGAGCGGGAGCCGAGACGGGACGCGAGCATGGCGGCGTAGTTCATGCCTCAAGGGGAGGAGAAGAGATCGGAAGGGGGAGGAGGGATGGGACACGGCTTGTTGCCAGGGCGGGGGACGGAGAAGCGGGGAGGGGGACTTAAGTATGCTTCCGTCGCTCCGGAGACAACAACACGCGCGTGTGGCCTCGCTGTGATTTGATTCCAATTAGGCTTTCCCTCGCCTTGCGCCCTTTGCCGAGATCCTCCCGCTCCGCCCCTGCCTCGCCCTCCCACATGGCAATACGTCCCTTCCGCGCCTCTTCTCTAAACCGCCCCTCGCCCCCTATAGGCCCCCGTTCGCTGCCACTCCCCCTCCCCAGCTCTCCCGGACATCACCCCCAATCGCGCTGTCGTTCCACAGGAACCCCTTTGGCCACCGGTGCGCGCAGTGCACACCAAGTGCACACCAGCGGCCACCGCGGCATATGAGCGAGGACGGGCCGTCGGCTAATCGAGGACAAATATCACATTTCCCTTAGCCGGTACTTAGTTACAATTACCAGGGTCTGATTCGTCTACCTTTCTCCCGCTGCTTGTGTGTCATAATTCCGTTTCAAATCCGCCGCGTCAGGCATTCGCCGAGCCGCCCGAACGCCACCCTGTCTCCTCCCACGTCACCAGCTCAGTGAGGTAACGCGCGCAACGCACGTCCAGTCCCGTCGTGACCATCACCACTAGCCCATATAAGGCACTCTCCGCCCTGGATGCGTCGCGCGTGGCATGCACTGTTCGACCTCAGCACGCCAGGAAATGCCTCGTCAGGACACGCAGATCTTTACTACAGGCATGGCCCTGTCTCTCTTTGCCCTGCGGCACCGCACGTCGCGCGAAGCCAGGTACGCCGACTACTCCAGCGCGCCCCTTGCCATATCCCACCACCGCGGCGCTGCACACATGGAGCATCGAATTCCCCCCCGGACGTGCGGCGACAGCTGTTGAGCGCCATGGCGCAGCGGAGCCATGCTGGCGACCACTACTGGAAGAAGCCGCGCCACCAATCTCGGTACGTTCAGTTCTAGCTGACGCCGCAGTTCCGGTTATGTATGAAAGTCAACCCATCAACTCCGTCTGACGCCTCGAGCTCCCGATCGCCGAAAGTACGTACCCAAATAGGCCCTTTATTACTCCTGCTCATTGACGTTGACACGAGCTTGACCCTGCTAGAATGCAGAACTGGTCATGCGCCGGAGCTCGCGACGTAAGGAAAGCGAGGTGAAAATCCCTTCGTGGCCGCGCAGAGACGGCGAGGGCGAGCGTCGAGTTGCGGTGCGGTGGTAGCCAGCCAATTTGATGAGACCGGCAACTACACGTCCGCGAATCTGCCTTCGGCACCGCGCGCCCAGGGCCCTGGTCGACAACTGCACAGCGTCAAGTGCGTCAGGTAGACAGGTGAGCGTGGCCGATCAAGGACCTCGGCAGCGGTCGAGGCGGTCGCGGCGGGCCGCCATCACCTTCAAGCGACCAGCGTGTCGGCCATCCAGGCGCCCTAAACAGGTTCCCTTCGTGCTTCCCCGCCCGCTGTCTGAGGAGAGAGCGCCGCCACCTTCTCGAACTCAACTTTCCCTATGATGCAGCGACTCGCAGTCTAGTAGACCCGAGGTGTCCGCGTCGGCGCGACGTAGCCACCGTGATATCACCCAAGGACTGGTAAGTGTGGCCGCAACCCAGTCAATGCACATTGACAGTGGCCGAGGCCGACGATTGGCCGATGTTGACCATTACGAGTCTCCTATGACACGCCTTTACGAGACGCCTACGGGTATCAAGCGTGAGCCAATCACGCGCTAGCCCGAAGCAGTAACAGAGAACCTGGCTCCCCCATTGGCCTCAAGCATCGCACAGATGATTGGTTGGTCGCAAGGACACCGCGACGTACGGCATAGCGTGGGCATTTGACTACATCCAGCGGGTTCCATTGGACGACGAACTCCGACCAGGGCGGTCAACGGGCCCATCGCAGCCAATCAAAGTACACGGACGCGTACGTACAGTCGCCCGCGACGCGTCCCCGCCTTCCAAGTTCCCTGCCCAAAGAACGCGCGTGACGGCGTCGCCTCACTCAAACCTACTCACCTTCCGAGCCAGGCGCGCTCGACCACTGCTAGCACCATCCCGCGCTCCACCTCGCTCAGCCCCCTTCCGTAACTCGGGCGCCCGGGACATCCTTCGCGCGCCGCGCCGACGCCGTCTGCAGCAGCTGGTGGCGTCCTGCCGTGTGTTGTTGGGGTCCGCAGGAGGGATGCCAGCATCTCGTAGAGGGTCTCCTCGAGAAGCTCGTCTTGCTCGCCCCCGGTGCGCAGAGCGACGCCCGGCGGTGAGTCACCCGTGCTCGGTTGTATCCCCAGGGCGAGCACGCGCTGCAGGGTGCTGCACAGGTACCAGAGCGCGTCCTTCCTCGCGAGCAGAGCCAGGCGGCGAGGATTCGCGCTCGCGCGATCTGCCGAGCCACGCGTGCGCCCGGATCTTGGGGGCGCGCTCGATGGGACACCCTTGTCTGAGGGTGTGAATGGGCGACTGCCCTCGTATAGATCATGTAGCTCCCGAGCTGTCTCTATGATTACAACGTGCTTGATCCGTCGCACTAATGAGTGGGGCCCGACGACCACGGAGGCGGAGAAGGACTCGAGGGTTGTTACAATCTTGTCAAGCATGGCAAATGCGTCCGGACGTATGTCAGTTGGTAATGGAGCTGAACCCACAGAAGACTCCGTCGAAGGTTTCTGTGTTTTCTTGCGTGCGTGCAGGAGCGCAAAAAGGTAGTCCGTGGACAGCGGCGCGAAGGATCGGACGAGGGGTAGCAACAGCACTCGAGTTATCCCGCCTAGAAGCTCGTAGAGCGCAATGTCGTTCCATTCAGCGATGACTTTGTTCTTTGGGGATTGCTTGCGGCCGCACTTTGTAAATATCGGCAGAACAGTGAGCATGAGCCGTTCCATAAGTGTCCCCAGAGAAGCCAGAGTATCGCCAGCAGAGGAAGGCACGGGAACCTCATTCGGCGGTAGCAGCCGCGCGAGGTTGTCGCCCAGTGCGTCTACGGCGCGCTTGGCTGCCGCAAGAACCAGATTTGTGGAGTCAGCGGACGTGTTACCAGGGTAGAGGAACAGAAGCCTGTCCAAGGTGTCGAACGCGGTGAGGACGTCCGATGAGGAAGACAGCGAGGGGAGTACCACATCTGCAAAGTGCATATGTACGCATATAGTGAGCGTTGTGTTCTTGCGAATTGTGGGGCGCAGTTGCATCGCGAGCTTCTCGAGTTCGGCGCAAGAGCTGATGTGGCCCGAGGGTCTGGGGAACACCAAAAACGCAAAGACGGCCTCGGGGATACGGACGTACCATGTTGCGGGTTTAGGATGGTCCTGAGGACCACCTTCCGATGGGCTGGCGCGGCGACGGCGGGTTCGGCCGACCGAGCGGTTTTCTTTTTTTGCTGCTTTTTCTTGCTCTCTGGTTTTACTTCCGCAGTCGTTTCAGACGGAGGTCGTTCCTTCTCGCGGCGGAAGGTCTCGAGTTCTGCAGCGGTGGCGGAATATCGATGTGATCTTTGGCTCAGGCGCTACTGCTCACCTATATGCTCCCCGTCGTACTTGACTTGTAGCTCCCGCAGCTGAACCTCAAGGGCAAGGGCTCGTTCTTTCCAGCCTTCGCTCCCAGGAGCACAATCCAAGGGGTACATGTACTGGAGATCGAGCACATACGCTGCGTCATGGAATGAGCAAAAAAACGGTGTGGCCACGGCAGGGGCGCTCTAGCATACCCTCATAAGATTGGTCCGCGAGTTTGTGTTGCAGAGCACTGACAGCCTACGGGCACGAGTCAGTGAAATCAACGGGAGAAACGAGCGCGTGGATAATTTCGATGATACGCACGATGGCGATGCGGAGAACGTCCATGGAGTGCTGCATCGGATGTGATGATGTATACTAGTACACTATTCGCGGCGGTAGAGATATGGGGCATGGGCTTGTAACGGTACGAGGTTGCTAGAAAACACAGTCATAGTAGCGAAGGTATCAATGACAGTTAGCCGATTTGCTACTTACGTGCGTAACCGGCCGTGCTACAACTCTCGAGACGGAAGCCTATTGGGTCCCAAGGAGGACCTGGATGACAAGGGACTATGGTCGAAGGAATACAGGAAGCGATACGCTGCTATATGCGCGCCGGTATAGGCCCTTTTCGCGTGAGCACGAGAGCGTGCAAACGCAGCGTGATAGGGAGTAGTGATCTGGTGGATGAAGGGCTGGACAAAGTGAAGCTTGGACGAAGAGCTACAAAAGGGGTAAGAGGGCTGCCAGATTAGGAAGGTTGTGTAGTTTGCGAGCGGTGACTCATTTAGCCCGGTGTCAACGTCCCACCTTGCCTATGTTCGCACGACAACATTCATTCCTGTCTAGTTGTTATATTGATACACATTGACTAATCTATAGCTACACATGGATAGTATGGAGACGAGGGGTTAAAATTTGAACTCTCCTGACGCAGTCTGAGACAGGCTGGTCTGCGCAAGGTACCTCTTTCGCGTTTCTTCATCCAACTTTTCCAACTTGCGCCCGTATGAGTCGGGATCATTCCTGAGCGGACGGACGTAATGCGTGCTGAATTCTTGTTGAAGCGAGGCGATATACTCCACAGACGTAAATTTGTTGCGCGTCTCATTTTCTATGCGATCATTGCGTGAGTACTCTCTGCAGGTAAGCGATGGCGAAGTACTGACCACCAACGACATATTCGTTCGAGCTGGGAGTCTCATCGCGTCCCCGAGACTGAGAATGCGTGCCACTCCAACCGACCTCCGCATCGACGTCACGACGACGCTGATAGCCGGGGCGGTAGCGATAATTCAGCATGAAATGCTCCGAGTCGGAGTCGTCCTCTTCATCTGCACCCTCGACGTACGGCTGATTCGGCGAAATCGCGTACTGCTGGCGGCGCTCGTGCTTCTCGCGGACATGCTCAGGGCACGGCTTGTAACGCTTTTCGAGGCGTACGCCACGCGGGGTGATATCGAGCAGGCCGACTGCGATGCGTTCCCAGCGGTCGAGCATCCACACCATGAGCGAGCGCCCGGCGGCGTAGCTCTGCCCGCCGAGCATGTTGTACCCGAACTTCTCGCTGATATACTCGGTGTCGATGTTGTTCCCAGGGTACGCGATGAGGGTCTTGAAGAAGTCGATCATGTAGCAGAGCAGCGAGAGATGCTCGACGGGGAGGAGGCGCAACGCGCAGCGCATGATGACGATAAGCGGCGCGTCGTACGCATCACGCACTTTGCGCCGCTCCGCCTGGGTGAGGTTCGGGTCCTCGATGTAGCGGCGCTCCACCTTGGGAATCTTCCCCCGCATCGTCAGACGCCGTCCCCTCTTGAGCGGCGGCGGAAAGGTGACAGTCCATTCGTATCTCAGTACGGGCTTGACACACCACTCCCAGAGACCGTAGTTGATGTCGCGCGGGATGATAGGCTCGGGTGTGTTCTCGAAGATGGATTCAAGCAGGCCGCAGACGTCGGAGGTGGGGTAATCCGACAGGGGTCCGATGCGTGCGCCAGGAGGCCGTTTGTAGCCTTTATCGAAGATACGACGCATCTTGTCTGTGATATGCTTATTCGCCGTGACGCGGAAAAGATTATCTTTGTAGACCCCTTTCATAGAAATGTGAGATGTTTGCTGAGACAGGACCGTTCTTTACTCACCTGTTCGATAGAGTTCCTCCACGCATTCGTATACAACGGTAGGCAGATCGTGCTGGTAACCGTTCATAACGATCGTTGTAGACGAGAGTTCCATCATCTCGATGGTGGACATGCCATATATTTCTAAGATCGTTAAGTACTAGGCGCGTTGACATTCGACGGAGAAACGTACTCTGCGGTTTCCCTTCGGGGGTAAGCGCTATCTTGGCCGGTTGTCCCTTGTGCTCAAGGTATCTTTTGCGATTTGCGATCTCGGTCCTCTTCCTTTTCCACAGCTCCTGGAGATCGATGTGTTCCCCAATCCTGTCCCCCCGAAGGCGCAAGAGGTAACAGAGATCGAACAAGACGTCCTTCCAGTAGGCGAATTGGAACGGCAACCGGGGCACGATGTTCTTGTTGCCGAACTGTGGGTCGTCGGCGTCATAATAATCTGGCGACGGTGATCGCTTGGACGGCGAGGTGGCACGGCAGCGCTGGCGGCGGGTCTGTTTGCCGTCGTCATTGGACCCGTCGGGCCAATGGACCGAGCGAGTGGGGTCGGACCCCGACCGCGCGCGTTGCTTGGGCTGATAGTCGGTGTCGGGGAAGGGCGGGAGCTGACCGCATGCGCGGGCAACGTAGTCGACCTCCGACTCTGCTCGAGAGTAGTGGCGCGACCTAGGGATCTCCAGAGAGGGCTTTGTCGCCGAGGACGCCGACGAAGACTGAGACCGAGGACGCCCGGGTGTATTACTCTCCCAGCGCGGTGGAGACGATGTGCGCTGAGGAGCATCGACCTGAGTCGAGGGCTTCTTAAGGATACCTCGGGGCGGCGAGGTGGAGCGATGTCTCGCTTCTGGATGGCCAGCATCCATGGACGACGCACGAGGCTTGTCAAAAGCCACCCGCGGGGCGTCGTCAGGGGGAAGAGACTGAGAGCGGGTACGGGGGAATATATGGCGCATTGGTGTGCAGTTAGAAAGTACGGTGCGGTGTTCGAAGCAGTTGTACAACACTGCGCGACGCCGCAGGGTTTATATGCGCTTCGGAGCATCTTGAGTGGATCTGCGATTAGTGCCGCGCCTCCGCGCCCGCGTGGTGCAGGCAGTTAGAATCGCAACTTACGCTGGTCATGGACGGTCGGGAGCGTTGAGCGCGCAAGCGCGCGTTCCCAATCTGGGAGCGGCTCGGGCCACCGCGATCCCATTGGCTGAAGCGGATAGGATCAATCTACTGACCTGCGGCAGAGTCTACGGACCTGGCCTAGGCCCTAGACACCATGCAGTACGCTTCTCCCGCTCAAACCACGTGATACAGACTCAGGAGTTGCCTTCGAGTCCAAACACCTGGCGAGGCTGCGTAGAACATGCGGAATTACACAGATATCGTCACCTCCCTATTATGTATGTACTCACTAGACACCACAAGTGAGCCGCCGCCTGCTGCGGCGTCCAAGCACGTCACTGGCGGCATACAAACACTTCTACTATTCTTCAAGCATACACTCTCCCGCGATTTCACGAGTTATGTTCGATACCTTGGTGACCCGGAAGCTCGACTAAGTACCTCGATCTTGAGAGTTGTGACTCCGAGTGTGACTCCAAGTAAAGATAAGTAGAGCCTGAGGGGATACGCAATATCACCCGAGGAAGACATTCTGATTGTCGCCCGTTACTCTGAGCGATATGCTATCGGGCTCACTTTCACAGGGATGGTGCGTGAATCAATAGTGCGCATGCGTAGGTGGATACAAATACAGGGTACAGACACGAAATCACGTCTGGTAGACAGCATAGCCTAATGACCTCACTCATCCTCATCCTCTTCGCTGTCATCAGCCTCGTCAAGCCACTAGAGCGCGGTGGTCAGTAGAAGCTCCATACATGACGTCTATTAGAACATACCTTGAGGAACGGCTCACTGGCCTTCCTGACCTTCTTCGAAGTCTCCTTGTCCACGTACTTCTTGCTGACGTGCGTACCCCACTGTTTCACAACCTCTTCGTCGAGGATATCGACTTGGTAGTATTGCATGAGGATCTTCGGCACGATGGGTATGAGGTCCGGGTGGACGATTCCCACGAACCGCTCGATGCCTCCCAGGAGGGACTTCTGGTGCTTTTCCGACGTCACCAGCTGTAATGCGTTGTGAGCATGCATGCAGCGTGTAGTCGGAGAAACTTAACATACCTTTGCGAACAGGGGAGCATACTTCGGGATCTCCGACACGACCTCCGTAGTGAAGAGCGTCTGCGCAAGGACCTGCACGGCCTTGTGCTTCTTCGCAATGCCCAGCTCCTCCACCTTCTTATAGACCTCTACCGGACCGGACTCGCGGTTCTCCTGTGCCCAGCGCCCAAGCTGGGAATACGGGCTGTCCACATCTTCGTCGCTATCATCATCGCCACCGAGGGCGATGGCGCCCATCTGAGCCTCTACGGCCTTTACACGGGCCTTGACAGCCTCCTCCGAGGTGTCGACAGACCAGTCCTCCTTGGTGATGGCGCTGGCCTCGGGGTTAAGCTCGGCAGCCTCGGCCTTAATGCGCTTCGTCAGCTCGTCGTCGCTGTCCCCGCCGCCGTCAGAGTCGGCGTTGCCGTTCTCGTTGCCGTCCGCAGGGCTGGGGCTCCCGTCCGCGGTGGGCTTCTTCTTGGACTTCTTCGGGTTCTTCGGCGGGTTCTTGATGATGTAGGTGGTGAGCTTGTGGCGCATGTCGACGCCCGTGCGCTCGCCGCACGCCTTGCAGTCGCGGATAATGATGTCGCCCTTCGTGATGATCAGGTCCGTCTCCGGGTTCTTGCACGACTTGCACAGCACGAACTTCTCGATGAAGCCGTCGAGCAGCTCGCGCAGCTTCGTGGCGTCGTGGGCGCCGTTGACGATGTAGCGGTCGTTCTTCTCGTCGCCGGTGACCTGCGCACCGAGCTCGCAGCCAAAGAACTTGGTCGGGTACATGGGCGGCCGACTGAGCGCCCGGGCGACGTCGGACATATTGGGTACGACGGTTTTGATGCCGTTACCCTTGCCTTCGATCTTGGTCAAAAGGAGAGGCATGCTGTGTACGAAGTGTGATGAGAAGCTGAGCCATGGGTAGCAGTGAGAGAGAAGTACGTACCGGTAGCGGTAGAACTTGTCGTCGACATCACGACGAATGTTGACAACGCCAGAAGCCATATTGGATAGGTCTAACGCTATAGAAAAGAAGTCAGCAAGAGCCCTCAGACGGCGGAGTCATTGGCAAGTGTGCTCACAGAACTACGCGAATTGGGATGAAACAGTCGTTTGTGTCTTGCTATTTTGAGTGGAGGTCGAAGCATGTATCCCCTGCTGGCACAGAGAATATCGAGTGACGAGTGTGCGTTGGACAGTATCGTGGGCGACGACGGAGGGCGACGAACACACAAATTTCTCGTGAGTGAGGAGGATGAAAGCGAGTCGGAGGCTCTCTGGCAAGGTCATTCGCTCCCGGCGCGTGCCGGCCGTCATCCGGCAAATGCCGATGTACCTGCTGACTGATCCTGCGTCACGCATAAGGTTGCACTCTCCCGGCTGTTCCGAAGAAGGCCATTTTTGTCCGTTCGAGTCATCCGTTCTACATCGGTGTTAATGTACGTGCACCAATTCAACTACTGGGATTACTCGAATAGATAATTTATGAGGTCCGTCACTACCCGTACATTCACACTATTGCCTATGAGACGATACTTGGCTTTGGTTGACAAATCCACGGGCCAGTAGAATTGAGTCTGACGTCCACGTTCGGCATCCGTGTTCGTCGGCAGGAAACAGAATATTCGCAAGAGCTCCGTGGGTGTGAAGTAGCGCAGTCGAAGGGGGTCCAACATGCGCACAGCGTTCACCTGTCCTCTGGCCTGCGCTGCGAGGAAGTCGTCAAAGACCCGCGTTGTCTACGTGCATGCCGCGGAGTGTGAGTGCTGTGTGGACACGAGTAGCGAGGCGTTGGCATACATCAAGTTCTTCATTCATCTGCAGGACTGAACCGGAGCGCTCAGCCATCTTTGAATAGCCTGTGTGAGCGGGCGTGCTTATGAGCACAGTCAAATACCCTGCATGCTGAAGCGATTGCGCACCTCGAGTAAAACAGCAGCTTCGCCGAGCGGACGGGAGAATTATATCGAAGAGTCGACCCCACTTTTCTAATACACGGTCAGGCACAGTAGACGGGTGCGCTTGGTCATCTTTGAGCGGTGGGTTAAGATACCGTCGTATCTCTTCGATCGAGTGAACCGTCTGGTCATCTGCCACCTCTTCCTGAGGGCCTGGACGCTGTCGATTGTCTACCCAGTCGGAACCCTTGCCGGGGATGTGTCGCCACACAGTATGCGCTGACGCCGGGAGCACATGAGAGAACGTCATTGGTTGGGCCTTCGCGAGCAAATAATAGCGCAGACGCGAGTTGGGGATGCCGAATTGCAGGGGCGTAAGAAGAAGTTCGAGCACGTTGTAACCAAGGTCAGAAAGAGCGGCCAGGAGTCGCTGTCGAGTGCTAGAAGTCTTACGGAGATCATCTCAGGTTTTGCCACAAGTCGGACGGAGTAGTAGGCAGAGCACCTCAAAACCAGCGACGTTCTCGATAATCATGTACTGCGGGTGAGAGCCATTGGAGGCCATGCGTGGAAGGATGTCTTCAATGATATGTATGAACGACTTGGCGCGAGGATCTTCCGCCCCCTTTGCGAGCGGGTTTAGGACGGTATAAGGTTGGCATGAAGGGGACATGAGCCACAAGTCGGCTCGATGGCTGGCCAGTTCATCTGCATCAAGGGTGGAGATGTCGACCTGCTCCACCTCAGGCATGAGCGACCTCATTGGCGGAAATCGGGCGGACCTTCTGGACGATATCCTTGCCATTATTCAGGGCGTACACCCTGCAAGCCGTCTGGTCCCAATCAAAGGCTCGTACGACCTGACCGTCTACATGGCTGCCTTCCAGCGCCCGATGAAGGCCCCCTAGCACATGCATTGCATGAAAATTTTGAGCGCACGTTTTGTCTCCCAGCGAGCTGCGAGGCGAACGGAAGACATACCGATACCAGAATAAAACTCGAGCGCGCGCACGGGCATCAATAATGTTCCAAGGGTCGACGCTACCCTGACCCCAGTAAAGTGCTAGCTTCCTAAGTGCTATGCAGCTGTAGCAGACGATGAAGCGCATACAATGCAGCGGACCGAATTGAAGCTTCGGTTCGATTGGACGAGCGATCTTCAAGGGAGAGGATCAGATCTGGGAAAGCAAAAATTGAGAGCCCGCGGCGCCCCGTCAGTTGAACGCACACATGACCCTGCCCCGTTTCAACCTCCCCCTCCACTGCGAAACCCTGCCTCCTCTCCTCCCCGCGAACTCACTCTCTAATCCCGCACCGCAATAGCCAATTCACATCCCGCACACACTTCCACTCACTCGACCACAATCGACGGGTATTTAGACCCGGTATACGTGACATGTCTTCTCTACATGACGGATCGAACATATCCAAATCTGCACCGCCTATGGCGGCCCTCCCTCCACCGAACCTGACGCCAGCTATGCTTCCTGGAGCGCTGACTATGCTCGACGGAATGGCGCCCACTCAGGTGGACGGAATTTGGATGGAGCTGGGAGAGCAGGCGACGCCGGGAACAAGGTGTGTCCTCCTTACTAACTTGCCAATCTTGGGCCATACACCTACCGACGATCTCAGCGGGCCCGCTTCTGGACTACTGCCTGCCTTTGGTATGCGTCAGGCAGCGCATTTGCCTACTCCGCAAAGGTGCGCTTCTAATGCTCTCGCTAGGCTGCGATTTGCCATAACTGCTCGATTGCAGCCCCAGCAACGCCGCCCAATTCAATCCAACGATGCAGTATCCTCTTGGGTCCCCCATGCCGCAACGGTGAGTCCAGTGTGCGCCCAGTTTAATCGGTGCCTACTCACTGCCGTGCTAGAACGGTACCACCTGTACAGCAGCTGCATTTTCCCTTCGTCGCAGATCCCCCGACAATCCACAGCCATATACAGTTGGTCTTATCGGATTATAGCGCACGTCTCATTCTCACATATCGGCTAGATTACAAAGCAGCCTGGCGAACTCACAGGCGTTCATGACTCCAGACGCGAGGTATGTGTATGCGTGGGTTAACGTCACAGTAGCCTCTTGACTGACCATCCATGAGTCCGGTGTATTCTCGTAGATTGGTCCAGTCACAGGATCAGCTACAGCACCATGGGTATGTACTACGAGTCCGGGGATCACTTGAGCCAACTAATTCACTCTCGCAGCAACATGTCGGCTTTGCTTTCTTCCCCGTTCACTCCTCGTCCAATGAGTCAAACATCTAGCCCACAAGTGCATACTCAGACCAGAGCAGGGAAAGAGCCTATCATGAATGCTCTCACCGACTCTCTTACCCTCTCGCCACCACGATCGCGCGAGATTACGCCGGCTTCGTCCAACCTCGGCTCTCCCTTCGGTGGGCATCGTCTCCCCAACGATCGATCGCCATCAAAGGTAAAGACGCCAGCCCGTTCGCAAGCGGCAACGCCTACGGCCGCGCCCCTCATTCCCGCGCCGTCACAAGACAACGTGTCCGCGGCCACGCCTTCACAGACGCCACCACCGCTCTCCGCCCCTATTCCACAACGACCACTGGGAGGCGAGATTGAGCGCATCAAGGCGCAGATGGCGGTCGACCAGGCTGTGCGCGCGACAGAAACAGAGGCTCGCCGACCGGATTACCTCGTGCGGGCGCAGCGCCCCGGCTCTGGGCAGATCATCGAACCCCTCATAGAAGAGCCTGACGGTAACCCTGTGCTTGGCGTGACCGTCACTCCTATGCGGGGGCGCCGCATACAGCTCTTCCAGGAGACATCAGAGGAGAGTTTTGAGCAGAGCCTCCTCGCTGGTGGGTATCCGGGTTACGGATCCATGGCGACGGAACCTCAGACCCCTATTCCCAGCAAGCCGAGCGGCAACATATCCCAGCGCATGTTGCAGTGGTTTTCTCAGGCAACGCCGGGGCAACCTGGTCCGTCCAATGTGCCCACTGAGCCTGAGGAGGACTGGGTGCCCAGTGAGAAGGAAATTCGCAAGCGCAAGCGGCTCGCCGCATTCGAGGAGGAAAAGGACCCAAACGACCACAACACCAGACTTCACCCCGTTGAGGTGGCAAACAAAGGTCGTATTCTGATCACTGTGCCGCCGGAGGACCTGCCCCCAGAGATCTCAGCTACGCTGCAGACGCCCACCAAGAAGCGACCGCCTCCACGGCGGCGGCGACGTGGTCATCGCCGTGGGCGTGGCGGGTCTCCGGGTGACGAGGATGAGTTGGACGGGCCCAACTGGATTGACGGCAGCTTCCCGTGGTGCACGCGGCTGCAGGAACGCAAGGATCTCCTGCGGATGGCGAAGGAAGAGAGGTTGAGATGGATCGAGAGCTACTTCGACGGCGACAGCGATCTCACGAACAGCGAAGACGAAGGCATGCGGCACTCAGATCAGTCTCTACAGCCTGCGGCCAACGCTCACGACGACGATGAGGTGCACCCCATTAGACGCGGTCGGGGCAAGATGGTCCCATTGAACCGCAACCCGGAGGCACGGGAGCCCGACGCCCGTGCACGCAAGAACCTCCTCATCCCTAGCGACCCAGCCGACGCTCGCGCTGCGCTCCTCTCCAAACGATCGGTGCGTGCCCTCGCTGAGCGCCGACGGCGGCGAGAAGAAGACGAGGAGAGCTCGGACGAGGTCAACTGCCCCTGCGGACGCGGTGAGAATGGCAAGCCCTGCGTGCAGTGCGACGACTGTAAGTGCTGGTTTCACCTGAGATGCATGGGTATCCGGTCTGAGACGGAGCTGGGCGCCGACGACGATCCGTGGTACTGTCCCGAATGCCTCGGTGTCGTCTCGTCGGACCCGCTATCCGAGCCGACCTTCGTGCCCACCGACAATGAGCTCCCGAGAGACGGCGTCCGTGACCCACTGCTATACCAGGGCTCGCCGCGGACACCGTATAGTGTCTCTCGCCGCGACCCCAAGACGCCGACGCAGACACGTGAGCGGAGCGAGGTCTACGACTCGCGGTCGTCGTGGAACTCCAGCGGGGCAGGCCCGGTCACCCCGCTCTCCTCCCAGCGCGACGTCGCCGTGTACAAGACGCCCACCTTCGACTCGCCGTTCAACCCCGCGGACACGCCGTCACGCGGCAAGTTCAACTTTAGTTCGCCGTGGGCCGATGACGAGCGGTGGCACCTGACGCCCAAAGACTGGAAGAGCGGGGGGTTTCATGACATCGCCTTTGACCGACGCGTCGCCCTCCCTGGATATTCACGAGGCAGTGCATTTGACGATACGCCTGTCCTGCGGAACATGGGGAGGGAGGACATCTCTATGGTTGGCAGACGGTTATGGGCATCTCCAACCTCTCCTGCTCCTTCTTTCCGACGGTCGTCGTTGCAGGGCCGCACTGACCCTTCTACTCCAGGAGCCAAAGGTAAGCCATTCATTCTGCCCTCCTCTGTACTGATAGCTGATGGCTCGATAATATAGCACCCTGATTGGGCCCTTCCGTCGCGCATTTAGCTTGTATACAGCACATGTAACGTGTGGATGTTGTTTGACTAGTCTAAGCCTGATTTTACATCACGAATACGGTACGTACGCGTAGTATGCCCTTGTTGTACCGGGACTGGACTTCCTGTACCATTTTGCTACCAAGATCATGATTCTGATCAGTGCTAGAAGAGTTCTGGGCCAAGCTTCATCAACATCCCCTACACGACTGGGGTGGCAGCCACGTCGCGCAGATAATTGCGAGCAGTTATACTTGCTCAGTTCTGCAATCCGCGCCAATACAGCACATGGCCGGTTTTTGTCCTCGAAAAGTATGAGTTGCAGGAAACAGGGTCAGACAACACAATCACGAAAACTCCAACTAGTTGCATCCTAGTAGGCCAGCGAGAAGAACAGACAGTACACGAGGAAGCGGTGTATAAATATCGTCATAAATCATTGCTGTTCAGCGTGAAGTTCATCAGGCAATCGTCAGGGCATGTCACGTCGTAAGTACTCAGTATCCAGAGGAGGTCCACGAGACCCAGGAGCAGAGGAAATTCTGGGGGGAGAGATGGGCGGAGATACAGAGTCTCGGCCAGCAGCGGGGGCAAGCGGCGTGGGCAGCACGATGGGCACGCCCCGCGGGGTAAAGCGGGTGACACGCACCGGAGGAGCTAATGGGGACGACGGAGAAACAGGTTGAACAACAGGCCCACCGAGGGATTGCCGTCGCGGCTCATCAGGGCGGGAGGAGCGGCGGCCACGCGACGACGCTAGACGGCCAGGCGGACTCGACATCCGCCTCGCGCGCCAGCCCTCCTGCCTGCTCGTTGCGGCGCTGTCGGATGGGGCTATGGGGTCCTCCGGGACGCCCTGAAGGGCAGGAGCCCTCCGCGGGGCACGCGCGGCCATATGCTGCATGATCGCGGGCGACGTCACGACCGACGACGATGCCTTCGCCGGGGTCGAGGGCGGCGCCTCGAGTTGCGGTGTGCGGACCTTGTCGAGTGCGTGGGGAAGGACAACGGGCTCTGCGCAGAGGCGGACCTGCGTGCGGTGTGACTGCGAGGACGACGGCCCGGTGCTGAGCTGCTCGACGGACGTCGTCGGCTCGGGCAGGTTGGTGAATGCGCGCCCGAGGAAGCTATCCGAGTCGCGCGGCGAGCGGGTGCTCGAGGGCGGGCGCGGGAGCAGCTTCTGGCTGTCGCGTTGTGCGGTACCTCGCGAGTCCTGCGAGTCGGTGAAGTGGAGAGACTCGAACTGCGCGCTCAGGCGGCGGACGACGCCGCGTGGTGCCGAGGCGCGTGGTGGAGAGTTAAGCAGCGGTATAGAGAGCGGGCTGAGGGGGATAGGCGGGCTGGGTGGCGGATCGAGGTCAACGAAGGCGTTGAGCACCGGAGGAGGTTTGCGCGAGCGTTGGCTGTCGCGGTACTGCTTGATGGCGGAGCGTGGCGGAGGGTCGTCAAGGCTCATCTGCGGGACATGGTACCCATGCATCCGCTTGAACGACTTCGTCGGCGGGTCTGACGGCTGTTGTTCTTGGGTGTCCTGTTCGGGATCGGGATCTTGGTCTGCACTTGTGCGGGAGATACGTGCATAGACGTCGCGCCACCACGCGCGAGTGCGTGCTGCAGCTCGGGCAGGGGGAGGGCTGTTCTGCCCGATGGGCGCGTACTCGCCCAAGCCGGCACGATCTTTAGCGGAGTCTGAGAACAGCGATTAGTACTGCACTTATGGTATCGTCACAAGGATCAAGTCCATACCCCGTTGGCGATAACCCCTCGCAGTGAGTTCCTTCTCGATCTGCTCCTCGAGTCCATCGCTCTTCTCCCTCAGCCGCCTCGAGTGGTATCCAATCCCATACGCATACTCGTCGCCCAGGCCCAGCCACTGCCGCTCGTCTCCAACATGCATCACCTCCTCCACCTCCATCCCCACGTCTAACGAACCCTGCCTGCCGTCTTTCTCCTTCTCCCCCGCCGGCGCGCCTGTACCATCTCCGCGCGTGAGATCCCACCTATGCTTGCCGAACAGGCGTTCGAAGACGGCGCCACGCCGCACCGTCCGGTCCGTCTCGCGTCCGCGCGCGCGGTGCGCCATGTACACGCAGCCCCGCCAGAGCTCTACTGCGGTCTCCTTGAAGTTGAGCGCGTGCACGAGGGCGCGGAAGCGCGAGAGGCGGGGTACGGCGGGGTCACGGTACACGGTGTAGGTGTACGCTTTGATGTGGAGCAGAGCGAAGAGCGCCATCTCGACGCACTCGATGATGGCGCCTAGGCCGGTGGCGACGTTGTCGGCGGTCATGTACTTCGTCTACCCAGAGGTTGAGTATAACCTGAGGCGGAAAAGATAGTTTTGAGGCTTACATCTTTGATCAGACCGAAGGTTTCGAGGAGGGATATCATTGTGGCCTGCCAGAATGTCAAGAACACTAAGCAAAAGATAGTGAGCACGTCGATTTACGTAAATGGGTTCAACGCGACGTACCGACAGCCTTCACTGCGAACAGCTTCAGAATAGGCTTGTGTGGTGCCAGTTGCTCAGACACAGGCATGTAAAGCTGGATGAGGCAGTACATAGCTATAGTGACCGAGATGGACATTACGACGGTGATCTGTTACGACGATTAAAATCATGAATGTATGCGCGTAGCATGTGTAATACTCACGTATATATGGCCCCATCCAGGGCCCCACGAATCTTCACAGTAGAGACCAACCCAATTCAGAATGACAGCAGCGAGCGTTGTCCTGTGCAGAAGTGTAATGAGAGACTAGAAGTGCAAACAGGAGGAGCAACTAACATGGGTCGGATGACACAGTACTGAAGTACGCCCCACTTCATGAGCTGTAGGAAGTAAAGGCCGTCCTGGATCCTGTTCTCAGTGCATATAGTCACAGTAGGCCACAAAACCTTACTGCCGGCTTCCACTTGATGAACTGCAAGGGAAAAACCCAGTGTGATGGAGGTTTGCCTCTTCTCCGAGCGTTCAGGTCATACTCCTTCGACAGTCCCACCTAGACGAACGTTAGGTTCAGTGTGCGAGTAGTATGATATCACGCTGTGAGACGCACTCTGCGGAACACTTCCTTCTGTTCTTCCGTGTCATGCGATATGTAGTTGAGGAGCAGATAGAAGAACGACGTAAGGACAATCGACTCGTAGCAGTCACGAATGAGCAGTAGTGCGGTTGAATGGTTCTGCACGCCGTGAGTACAGAGGGGCCAGACCAGCTGGACACGGAGCTCACCCAGTATAAGTAGGAGCCAAAGGAGATCACCGCGTATATGGGTACCATGAGCAGGATTCGCACAACATCTACAGATGTGAGATAGATGCACAAAGTATGGATCGGGAGACTCACATCGCTGCTCACGTTTCTGCAACAGAAGATTCGCTGAGCCTGGCCCATGCCCATCAAGCAGGGGCGACTCACATTCGTATACCACGACAAATGCTGCCAAATCAACCAGGCCGAAGTGAGCACGGCTACGATACTGAACGCGCCAGAGACAATCCATCCAATCTACGCGGTACAATGAGTAACCCTGCAGCTGAGAGGCGCATGCGTTGCTCGTACAGTGTGCGCTGGAAGGATGTAGGTTTCTCAGTGCGTGTTAGCCGAATACTAGGATATGTAGACTCACTTGCAAGATGTCCATCACTCGTGAGTGAAGGCTCCGCCTCCGCTACCTCCGCCCAGCACCTCCCGTTGACAGTATTATCATTGGACATCCGTCGCTCCTAGACTCCTTGCTGGCTGGGACGAGCCCCGAGTTGACAGGGGGAACCGCACAGAACAAGCGGGAGACTGGGCAGTCTGGAAGAGCAGATACTGGGCTTGCCAGTGTGCCGAGGCAGCGGCGACGATGACCTCAAGCTGTCGGTGCGGAAGCCAGTCGCGATCGTCTCAGCGTCTCAGCTCAGCGAGCGTGACGCGCGGTATTCGCGTTCGTCACACTGATGTCACACGGTACACTTTGATACTACAGACTGGACAGTGACATCCCTATATGATTGTATACAGCACTGAGCTCCATGGAAAGATAGGTGAAACCAATCAATGTCTTCAAGTAGGCCTCTAGTCAAAGGTGATTTTGGTGGGCTTAGCGGGCGCGGGGATGTCGTCCCTGAAGAACGCGCCATACACGCTATGCGTCTTCTTCTTAATCGTCATCGGGAACCTCGCCTTCAGCTCCTCGCACTCGAACCCGCTCTCCCGCAGCACCCGCGCAAGCTCACCCGCCAGCGCCCGCTCGTGGACGTCGCCGGTGAAGAACGTGATCGACTTGCCCGACTTGCCCCCGCGCCCCGTCCGCCCGATGCGGTGGATGTAATCCTCGATCGTGAGCGGGAACGTGTAGTTGATCACGGCCGCGACGTTCGGGATGTCGAGGCCTCGCGCGGCGACATCCGTCGCGACGAGCAGGCCCGTCATCCCTGTCTTGAAGTTCTGCAGCGCGTCGATCCTCGCGGACTGCGACATGTCCCCGTGCAGGCCTCCGACTGAGTAGCCTTTGCTCCGGAGCATCCCTTCGACGCGCGTCGCCTCTCTCTTGTACAGTGCGAAGACGAGGATGCGTGCGTCCTCTGGCGAACCCGCCTTCTTGTGCGACAGGCCACGAAGATGGTTCAGGAGCCGCTGGCTAAGAGTGCGTGAGCGGATGTTCGCTGGATGAAGATGACCGACACTTACTCCTTAGACCGCGAGTCGTCGAAGACTTCGACGCTCTGCTCGACGCGGCTGTTGGCGGTGAGGTCGTCGCTACCGACAGTGACCCGTACTGGGTCTCTCTGGAACGTTGAAGCAAGTCTTCGAACAGCCTCGGGCCATGTTGCACTGACTGCACGCGCAGATGTCAGCGACAACTGCGCAAGGAAGCTAGAGGAGAGGGGCGATGCGTACACATGAGGGTTTGGCGTTCGGCACCTTGTTTTGTGTGACCAATGATAGCGCGAATGTCATTCTCGAAGCCCTTGTCCAGCATTCGGTCTGCCTCATCAAGGACAAGGTACGACACTCTAAACCACAATAAGCATCGCCCACCCGCTACAGGTCGATACATAGACGCACCGACTGAGATCGCACGCGCCGTCGTTCACCAGGTCCAAAATCCGACCAGGCGTCCCCACGATGATGCGCGTTGTCTTGCCGTCCTTGTTTGCATTCTTGAGTGTCTTGACCTGGGGCGCCTTGTCTACGCCTCCGAAGACGGCGACGCTCGCGATCCCGAACGGCTCGCCCAGCGCCAAGAGCGTATCGTGCGTTTGAATAGCGAGCTCGCGGGTTGGCGCTACGACCAAGACGGAGACTGTGGTAGTACCCTTGTTTTTGTTCGAAGGGCAGGCAGGGGACGTGATGAGTTGCGAGAGGGCAGGGAGCCCGAACGCGAGGGTCTTCCCACTATGAGACATGGTCAGCGTCGAGCTCGGAGGAGATGCATTGGCCTGTGCTCACCTGCCTGTCTCTGCGATTCCGACGACGTCCTTCCCCTGCAGCGCAGGAGGCCACGAACAAGCCTGGATGGGTGTGGGCTCCTTGAAGCCCTTGAAGGCGGACTGAAGTCCGGAGGGTACGTCGAGTTGGTCGAAAGAGAGGACCGGCGTGACGGAATCCGAGCCGTCGGGGACATGGATGGTGATGGAGTGCTTTGCGAGGAACGCGTCGACTTCTGCGGACGTTGATGCAACAGCGGTGCTTTTGGGTGTCGAGTCACTGGGGGATGAACTAGCATCTTTCTTGTGTTTCTTCTTATCCTTCGAGCTGCTCGCCTCTGCCTCTGCTTCATCCTGATTTGGTTCTGCTGCCTCTGAGTCGTGTTTCCGCTTCTTCTTGTCTTTCTTAGACTTGGAAGGGCTAGGGTTGGATTGCGGAGTATCAGCTGACTCGGGTGACTGCGTAGACACTGTGATATCGCCCTCCTTGCGTCGTTTCTTCTTGTCCTTCTTGGATGTGCTCGCCTCGGGCATCGCTTCGTCTTCCTCGCGCTTGCGCTTCTTCTTCTTCTTCTTCTCGAGCTGTGCAGTGTCTCCGTTCTCTGGTAGCTGATAAGCTATCCATTCACAATGAGGCAACGCAGCGACTCACCGGTAATATCAGCCGCCATTGAGTGGTCTGCCTCCTCGACGCCCTCAGCGGCCTTCAGCTTTTTTTCTTTCTTTCGTCTCTTCTTCTCTGCCTTTTCATCTTCGGCTACAAAGAGGAGGTAAGTATGGCGTGGCTGGTGGCTCAGCACTGAACAACAGAACATACACACCACCTCCTTCGATGTCTGGCTTTCCCTCTTCAGCCTGTCGAGACTTCTTTGACTTTTTCTTCGTGTGGTCGGAGCTTCGCTCTGCCACTTTGCTAGACTTGATATCGGCAGTCATTGGGAAGGTAAGGTCGAAGCGGTGTGTCTGGCAGAAGCGGCGCAGGACGAAGGTCGGGCTGAAGGCGCTGCGATCGAATTTTCGACAGGCGCCGGACCACGCGATCTTCACGCGGGAAAGTTGTGAGGGAGGTGACGCCGGCGCCACAGCCTGAGCGATTCATTACAGCCATTGCGCCGCGGACAGTCTGCACAGTCTTTGTTGCCTCCCCTCCTCCGCCCCCATGGCTGCGCCCCGTCCCTCCTCGTCCGACCTCTCCTTTTTCTCCAAGCCCAAGCACGCGAGACCCGGCGCGTCGAACGCGTCGTCGAGCTCAGGGACGCGCGTGGTCGTCGTGCAGAAAGCCCCTGTGCGTAACCCCGCAAAAGCAGGCGCCCTCCAGGTTACGGCCAGGTCGGCGACACCCGCCTCTGCACCCTCACCCCCTCTCTCTACCGATGTCAAGGGCAAACGAAAGAGCCCCGAGCACGAGTTGCCGCGCGCCGCGAAGAAACCGCGGGCCACGCCGTCTCCCGAGGCCACGGCGGGCGCGGAACCTCAACGTCTAGCGCCCAGGCCGTCGCGTTCGAGCAGCGCGACTCCGTCCGAGTCTCTGCGTGGGATCTCTCCTCCTCGCCATCACTCTCCTTCGCGCTCCCCAATGCCCTCGTCCTCTAGAGCACAATCGCGCTCGCCTTCAGTTCTTCCCACAAGGGCGCCGCTACCGCGGGAATGCTGCACCGAGGAGGACGGAACGCCGGGGCCCTCTTGTCTAACCTCGGAGGATGTTGTATCAAGCCTGATGAAAACCTACAAAGCATGTTAGTTTCCGCATCTTCGTTTCCCGATCGCTCGCTAAGTTTCTGGTAGACTTCAAAAATCCCAACGACCCAGCGGATCAATCTTTTGAGCCTCATTCTGAGAGATACCCCGTAGTCGAGCTCGAATACCCAAATTCGGGAGCATCAGAGAAGTACGATATGTGTTGCTATTCTCCAAACACCTGTGCCTAATCCCTTGCTAGATTTATCATATTGGCACCCAAAGATCCCGAGCACTATAACCCCATAATGTGCCTAGAGAGCACCCTGCATACAATAGTGCAAGGTGAGCAAACTGCGCATATGTATTGTCCACCACTCATCGTTATAGCAGATTATCTAACCCCAGCTCAGCGCGCGATGTTTGGGACCCTGCCTGATACATGTCTCGCGGATGATGATATGCCTATACCTGCTCCATTGCCGACACCTCAATATACATCTCCCTCCCCGCCGCCCATGTCTTCGGCCTCTTCCCCTGCGCCATCTGTACCAGAATCATCGTCTTCCTCGTCGTCTTCGTCTTCTGTGTTTTCTGCGGTTTCCTCGGTTTCCTCGCTCTCATCGCTTTCCTCTGTATCCTCTCTCTCCTCTTTGACCGACCTATCTAACCATGCGAGCCTGTCTGTGTCGGGCCCGCCAAAGGTGGACTACCTCAGGCTTCTTCAACGAGCCATCAACACGCATGACGGCCCTCTGTTCCTGAAGGTCATGAATGCTATCAACACTCTCCTCCGGTTTCTCAAGTATCCACCCGTTCCTACCGACCCATTCGACTCTCCCCATCCAAACCACTTCCGCGAGGCCGTAAAGAGCTGGAGTGCCATCCCTCAGGGCGTAGTGGAGCGTGTGGTCGAGGAAGTGTACCAACGCGCCGTCGGGCCGAACGTCGCCCAGCTAAAGCGGTACCAAGCGTTCTCCTCCGAGGCGTACGGCGAGCTCATGCCCGCGCTGGTGTCGCGCATCGTGCGGGACACGGGCCTGCATGAGGGCTCGCTCTTCCTCGATCTCGGCTCCGGCGTCGGGAACGTCGTGCTCCAGGCGAGCCTGCAGACGGGGTGCACGAGCTACGGGGTGGAGCTCATGGCGCCGCCGGCGAATCTCGCGCGGAGCCAGCTCGAGCAGTTCCGCATGCGCTGCCGGATGTGGGGCTTCAAGATGGGGGAGGTAGAGCTGGAGGAGGGGGATATGTTGGCGAGCCCGCGGGTGGACGATCTGATACCCAAGGCAGACGTCGTGCTGGTGAATAACAGGATATTTGGCCCTTCGCGTGAGTGCGGCGGTCGTGGCATCTTGGGTATTGGCTGAATGTCTTCATTGACAGTCAACGAGGCTATCCGCGCCAAGTTCCTGGACCTGAAGGAAGGCGCCATTGTTGTCTCATTGAAGGAGTATGCTTCGGTCGCGGGGGTGTCAGAGCGCAACGTGAGTCTGCGTAACCTACACTCTGTTCGTTTTGTCTTATGTATCTCTGGCCTTTCGCTGCAGCTGGACGACATGAGCGCGATCTTCCAGGTGACGGAGAAGGAGTACTACCCCGGCAACGTCTCTTGGCATGGCAAGGGCGGCAAATACTACCTGCACCGCGTAGACCGCGAGTGCTACGCCAGCACGAAGCAGCAGTTCGAAAGCACCACGGGCACCCGGGCCAAGCCCACGCGGAGTTCTCGTCTGCGACGATAACACTGGCGGCCTCTGGACCTTCGTGACTGTCTTCCGTTCCTACTTATATGATGTGGTCAGACAGACAGACTTCCGGACGGATCGGATATTCCAACAATGCTCATTGCTCTTTGCACGTCGACATTTGCGTTTGCTCGCTCTCGTAGCATTGACTCGGTTTCTGGCTCTAGTGTTGTAACTTTATCTATATTTTAGGGTGTTGTGCGTAATCTAGTCGACGACGCTAAATAGTGTACTCGTAGTAACAATAAGGATGTGTCTAACTGTCGCTTTTTCTTGGGACTGCAAGCCGGATGTGTGAGCTTGCTGGTGTTCAATGAAACACTGACTGCTGATTGGCACAGCAAACGCCCTAACTTGTCGGGCTCGTAGTGGCACGGAGTTGACCCCGGCGATCCAGTGAACTCCAAGAAAGACCGCGACACATGGCTACACGGCCGTAGACTTTACGACACTCGCGACTGACTTTTCCATCGGCAGGCCCGACAATCGCACGCACGCTCAACGAGTCTCACCGCTCGCCTTCCTACAGCGGTCTGGGACGGGCAAACACGGTGCCAACATACCCGGGATCTCCGCCTTCATCACACACCTCGTCTACCTCCAGGGCACCACTGGGGCGTCGAAGTAGACGAGGCAGAGAACACTGTGTGCACTCTCGAGCTCCAATTTTGACGGCCATCTGACATATGCATATATTGTGCCATATGGGAACTGGTAGTCGAAGGTGTGTGCTGGGAAAGAAAGGTCTAGCGTCCCCCGATTTAACGCAGATTGTGTCTGCAGCGTCATGCGCCGCACATCGCTATCTGACTCTCTCGAATGAGTATGTCAGGGATATTGAAAGTACTTGTTTCCGAGATACCGCCATACCGGACACTGTAAGTAGTGGGTAGAAGATACAATTGCGAGACCAGACAGCTACAAACCCGCTTCAGAGGGCAATCTCGACGTCCAACCGCGCCAAATACGAGTACACGTCCGGCGACAACCGATACTTCAGCGTGCCGGCGAAAATCATCAGTGACCGCGACTTCTTGCGCAGCGCGGCGAGGGTCTATGACACAAGTCAGCCAGCTGCACGCTGCGACCCGCGCTAGCAACTCACCACCTGGCGCGTCGCCTCCGCCATCAGCGACGCTTTGGCCTTTTGGTGGACACTCGCAAGGATGTCCATGATCAGTGTCAGGAACGTCTGCAGGTTCCGCTGCAGCGGCTCCGGCAGGTCGCGGAACTCCTCCGCCCGCCGCTGGATCTTCGCCACGTCCCCGTCCATCGGTATGATCTCCGTCGACTCCATGATCTTCCATCCAGCTTCAGCCGCCGCTCATACTACAGAAGGACAGAACACGCACCTCGAGCGCAAGCTCGACCCGTCCCGCCTCCTTTGCCTCCATCGCCTCCCGCACGCGCAGCAGCCGGAGCACCGCGTCGCGCTCCTTGCCCACCGCGCGGTTCGTCCGCTCGTAGTGCCGCAGGATCTCCGCCGCCGTCCGCTCCACCGCCCGCGCCTTCTCGTCCCCGCCCGCCTGCGCGATCGTGTTCCCGAGCGCCTGCGCGAGGCACCCGATCACCGTCGTGTAGTCACCCGCCAGGTTGTACAGCTTGATCGCCTCCGGCACCCGGTCGTTCTCCTCAGAGTGCTTCGCCGCCCGCACCAGGATCTGCTCGTTATACTCCTGGCTGTTCTCGAGCTTGAGCAGCGGTGCCCCTTGCTCGATGAGGCCGCTCTGCGTGTTGCTAGCACGTCAGCTCTGCTGGTCACTGAGAGGCGTGGGTACGTACGAAGCGGGTGCCGTCGGGACGGAAGCCACCAACGAGCTCCTCCCATGCGGCGCCGGTGTTCGCGAGGACGATGATCCTGCGCACAAGCTCCCAGGCAGCCTCCAGCTGCTCCTTTCCGACGCCGCCGCCCTGGTCTGCGCTGAGGCTGACGCAGTACACGTACTGCAGAGCCTCCCGTGCGTCCATCTTGACGAACATGCGGACATAGCGCCACATCAGCGTCGACAAACCCAGAGCCGGGGGAGAATTCGGGGAAAGGGATACTACCGTCATCATCAGCCAGGTCGTTCAAGCAACGGTCAGCAAGGGGCACATACAAGGAGTCATTTCCGACGTCTCAGCTCGCGAGGGGACCCTCAGGAGGCCATGATAGGCCAGGGCGATCGCAAGGTGAACAGCCTCCACCTCGGTTTCTTGGTGCTCCCAAAGCGCAGCAACGGCCTATCAAAACGAACCGTCAGTTCCCTTTGCCCGAATGTAAAAAAGCGAGCTACCCACCCTTTCAAACTGGCCGCACATCAGCAGCACCCCAGCCCATACTCCCCGCCTCGCGCCTTTCTGTCCCGGGACGCCGTCGAAGTGGCGCTCGCCATAGCTCAGGAGCACCTCCGCCAGACCACGGAGGCCGCCATGCTCTTCCTCGTCAATCTATGCACAGCATAATGAGTTTACAAGACACCTGTCGGGCAGAGTGCACCCACCATGCAAAGCTGGAACCATAGCCAGTCTTCCGTCGTGACGGTGACGTTCTGCACACTACGCCGCGTAGGGTCGATCTTGCCCATGAGCTTGTACAGCGCGAGCTTGAACGGGTCTGCTGTCGAGGAGTGGAGCATGTGCGCATTGAAGGCTGCATGAACTTGGTCTCGATGTGGCTTCGGGAGCCTATGGGCGCGCATAAGACAATGCTGAGAAACGGTCCTGACGGAAGACGCACTTTCGGTCGGGAGAGTCAATCCACGCTCGGAAGTGACTGACGAAGCCCGCCTCCCGGTGCTCAATGGCTTGCTGATAGCGCAAAGCCTCGGCCAGCGCATCCTCCGGGTGGCCGGTGCGTACGAGGTAGAATATTTTCGCCCATACCGGTTGCCCAGCGATCAACTGTTCACCCAAACCTCAGCATCGGCTGTGACGTTGCCACTAACCTCCACTCACCTCAATCCGGTCCTCCCATTCACCGTTCCTGTAATGTCGCACGAGTACAAACGCACGGACTTTGTTCGAGATGCTCGGGTCGCCACCGAGCTTCGCCTCGATCGGGCGTGCCTGCAACGTCCTGTCCAGGACGTCCCAGTACTGCTCCTCGAGCGCCTCCCGCGCGCCCCGTGCGATCTGCTTGCGCAGCCCAGCGGCCTCGGGCGACTCGGGGTCGCCGAGGTACACGCGTGCATACTTGCGCTCGAAGAGGGGTGCGTTCAGGATGTGCGCGCCCGCGTGTTCGAGTGGCGGGAGCGCGGGCGGCTCGCCAGTGATTTTAGATAGGACGTGGAAGTTCTGGGTGAGCTGGAAGGAACCGGGCTGTAATACCAGTGAGGCGGTGTTCGCATGAACGACGGGGAAGACATACGTCGTTGTTAACATGGGCGGATGCACTAATGAGGGCGTGCACAATGGGATAAGATGTCCCGTGTAGCCTTGCGGCATTGAGCTCAGTGACTGCGCGGTCAAACGCCATCATCTTGCTCTGCATTTGCAAGCTGGGTGCTGGACCGACACTTGTCTAGCAGAACGTCAACGCGACACAGGAAATGACATGCCCGCACGTACCGACAAGGAGCTCTTCCCGTGCATGCTCTTCTTGAGCTCCGCCACCGCCAAGTTTTCCCCACCGACGCGGCCACCGAGTTGTTCAAAGACCCGTTTCTTCCGTGCTTCCCAGTCGCGTTGCTGCCGCTCCTCCAGCACGCGGTAGAACTCCTCCTGCGTCTCCTTCCGGCCCTCCTCGATGGTTGAGATGAGGTTCTGCTCATGCGCGTGGCGGAGGTAGCCGGCCACATCTGTGTCCTGGAGGGCCTGCAGGGGGGTGAACGTCGCGTTTGTATTGAGGTGGGCTATCGAGCTCGCAAGGCCGGGGGCGTCAACGCGAGCTTGGGCGAGCAGGTAGTTTCTTCGAAGCACTTTCAGTATTGTCAGCCAGCGGCCAGCGAGAATACTGCTTACGCGCGGTCATTGTCTGTCGATGTTCCCGGCTGACGAGATACAAGGCGGCGAGACTGGGCCTCGATCTGGTCGAGAGAGAGATGAACAGAGGGGAGGTCGGGCCGTGCGAGGTGCGAAGTGAGGGCCTTTGACGCGGTCAATAGTGCAGACAAGTTCGTCGCCATTTCGGATTTGATGTACGGTGGGTGTCAGGATCTCAAATGATCAGGAGCATAGAGAAGACTGAAAGGTAGGAGGCAAGAGAGGATGGAGAGGTAGAAGACAAGGAGAAGTAGAGGACAAGGCGGCTCAGTTCAACGCGTCCGACTTGGACGCGTACCGCACGTGGCATCAACACTGTGTGCCACTCGCGCGACTTCACGCTATACATCTTGAGCTCGGCCGTCTGCAGGGCCTACATCAGCCAGTACTTGTTGCATCGAACACCAGCTTCACAACTTTTATGGCAGTACAGTACTACAGTTCCAAGGGAAAGCGCCAGTCAGACACATAGTGCCAGATCTTGTCCCGCGAATGTATCTTCTATCTAGTACTTACAGTGTCCAGGCTGAGTGTCCAGTATGACGGTATATCGGAAATAAGTACATTATTAACGGTCAACACCCCTGACATGCTCACTCGAGGGTGTGAGATTGAGAGATGATGCGGTGCATGGCGCTGCGGACACAATCTGCGTCGAATTGGGGGACGCTGGACTTCTCGTCCAGCACACCCTCAACCAGCACACATTCGACCCCCAGTTCCTTTAACACAACACACATTTCAGATGTCTGTCCAACATGCGGGTTGAATAGTACCCACAGTGATCTCTGCCTCGTCTACTTCGACAGTGGTGCCCTGGAGATAGACTAGGTGTGTGATGAAGGCGGAGATCGGGTATGTCGTGTTTGCCCGCCCCAGGCCGCTGTAGGAAGGCGAGTGGTGGGACTCGTTGAGCGTGCGTGCGATTGTCCTACCGGTCGCATGGTCAGTCGCGAGAGTCATGGTGGCTCGGAGGCTGAGGAGCGGGCAGACGTACTTGATGTAGTCCACGGCGGTGTAGCCATCTGTCTCGCGGTCATTCCTAGAGTTCACTGGGTCGCAGGGGTCAGTCCCATGACGCGCGAGTGGTGGGCCACTTACACAGGAGGACCTTCGCGCGGAGGGACCGCGAGCGTGCTATGGCGCTCGCCACGCCTTTGAGGGCCAGGCATGGGATGATGCTAGACGGCACGGTGCGTCAGCGCGTCCAAAGGCTCGTGCGCTGACAGGTGCGCACCTCGTCCAGAGCGACCCGCAGGAGTACACGAGCACGTCGCTGAGCGCCATGTTCGCAAGGAAGTCCGGGTTCGGCGACGGGTGGATCTCGCTGCCGTACGCGTTGATGTAGTACAGCCCTGCCGCGCGTCATAGCCCGCTCATACTTTTCAGCAGAGTGCGGGACACGCACTGGATATGCGCGCGCCGAGCGGCTGGTACTCCGCCTTGTCGTGAGCCTGGAACATCACATTCGCCTTGGGCGAGAGGACGCCGTCGAGGCCGTCGTCGGCCGGGGAGAGCGGGTCCGCGTCATCTGAGCCGAGGACGTTGATGCTGGGTGCGCGCGCGACGGGATGCGAGATCTCGCACTGGCCGACGAGCCTGCCGCCGTTGTCCTTCGGATATGAAAATGGGAAGGAGGCATGTCATGTCAGTGCGGCTGCACCACAAGGGACGGAAGCCTGACTAGTTCTGCCGCGATCGTCACAGTGTGGTTCGTGACGATGACGGGGATGATGTTTGCCTGTAGAACCGGGGTGAGCTGTGTTGTCATGCATATGCCTGCGTAAGCAAGCCTTACTTGGCTGTTGGTAATGGAAGAGAAGAGGAAGATGGCAGAGGGCAGCGAGCGGAAGAAGATCTGGGCGGCGGAGAGGAAATAGTTGCCGATGCTGCTTGCGTGATTAGACGAGGCCTGTTCGATGAGGGAACGGCCGCACCTCCCATTCACGAACGAGAAGTTCTTGTGAGCCCGCTTCAACACTTCACCCTCGAAGTGGACTAGAAAGCCTGGCCGCAAGCTCAGCAGTCAAATTCATGGACGCACCTTCAATCCAACGCACCTCTGATCATTTCCTTTCTGTCGTTGGGTATGCCAGCCCACAGCGGGCTGCGACCCTCGACAATGTCGCGCCATTCGTCACGGGCCTCCCGCTCAGAGCGTTCCGCAGACAATCTGTACGCAAGGAGGTTACGTATACGTTCCAGCGAGGACGTCAGCGGGGCCGGCGGGATCAAGCGCACGAGACGCGACCGTATATCGCCTTTGCACATACCGTTGAGTACCTCATATCGACCCAGCATGGCGACGTACCAATGGACGGGCCCCCTAATACGCGTATGATCTCGCTGGACGAGCCCCCGTCGTCCGAGACGGGCAGCACGTAGCACGCGTTCCCTCCGAACGCGGCGCAGATCGAGTTGCAGCCCGTGCCGCCCGAGATGACCAGGAACGACGGTGGATTCTCTTTCTGGCTGGCGATGTCGCAAAATGCGTTTCCAGACGTGTTGCCAGTGGCTATTGGTGCGTGTGTTGGCCTGCTGGGCTGCGTGGGGAGGTCAAACACAGACGAGCTCGGGCTGTCTGCTCCGTATTGGTCGGGACCTAGCTGAGGGGCGAGATTTGAGTAGGACATTCTCCTGGTTTCCTGCAGTTATTCAGTATTCAGTATTGAGTGAATTATATACTGGAGTACTGCCCGCCGTGCTAGCCAACTAAGACTATGTAAGTCATGGCGCTTGCAATGCAGTGGCGACACGGCTGGGACACGTCCGACACACACGCGATCTTATGTACTTCTGGCATGATGGATCTTCTCATGCTCACTCGGGCAGATGCTCACACAGTAACACACTCCCATACAACTGACCAGCAGCGTCGTTGCCAGGCAACGAGAACACTGAAGGTCTCATAGACGACTCACTTGCGACTCACTTGGTTCACGACGAGTACGACCCCCATACTCAGCACCAGCTCCGAGTCAAGGCTTTCGATTCCACCATGACCGACTTCCTCGCGTTGCCGGGCTACTACAAGCTCATGTATCTATATATCGAACCGGGTGCGTGGTACATGGTACATGTCCGGGGGAACCAGCTGGGTCATATTCATCCCGAACACGCTTTCTAGCCTCAACGATCCTGCCCTCTGTACTCGCCTGGTTCTTCCCCGGCGCCGAATGGTTCCACCACGAGCTCATACCCTCCGCGGCCCCGGCTGGGGCCCTGGACGCGCGGACGAGGATGGCGATCTGGCAGCTAGGAAACTGTGAGGGTTACTTGTAACGCGGTCGCACTTGTATCTACGCGCGTGCTAACCTGCCTGGGTTGGCGAGGCTATCTCTTGCTCGGCCTGATCTCGAGCTTCGTGTTCAGGGCGGTCCGGGACGCACTCCCGAACAACCCCGCTGCGCAGGAGCGCATCCTCGGCGCGAGCTTCACTGCTTTGGCCCTGGCAGACGTACGTGTCCCCTCGATGCGAACCGCCCGTTGATGCTGTGTGGCTGACGGTAGACACGTTCATAGGTCACTCAGTAAGGCCCACCCCTGTTGTGCGGTGCACAGCGCTGACGCGCGCATCTCAGCATGATCTGGTCCTGGGTCGGCTTGCCTGACGATCTGAAATACAACCCGCTGGCCTGGAACTCGATGACGCACGGGAACATATCGTTCGTGGTCGTGCTTCTTGGCGGAAGGTGAGTTCGTTTGGAATTGGTCACGCAGTGGGGTCGCACGACTGACGCATGTTGTCAGACTTGCATGGTTCCTGGGTGTTGGCAGAACCAGATACTACTTCGGACAGCGAGCCAAAGGCAAGGCCGCTTGAGTGGTAGCCGCTGGTGAGCGAGTACCTCCAGGCCCTGAGCGCAGAGGTTCCGCACATACAATTGGTGGCCAGATGGCATGTCCGTTGGAGATGCTCTGTCGATTTGGATGTACCAGGATGTACCACGAGCCAGTAAGTCACAAAGCCGGTATGGCTGTCACAATATCGCATTTTGTGAAACAGGTGATGGGCCAATATCGCTGTTTTTGAAATATGTGAGTGGGTTGCTATATGAGTTTGCAATTCACAGCTCTCCATGATGCCTATAGTGGAAGGTTCGGCGTACTGCATGTGTGGCTGATTGGTGACTATTAAGGGTGCTCGTGAATAGGTACGTGATAGGTGGTTGTTTTACCTCCGGAGCTCAACGCAGAGGTACCAGTGTTTAGGCATAGTGGAATAATCAATCATAAGGCAGAGCTGTCACCTATCGACACTAGCTCGAGGGTTCATCGAAAACCCGCAGTGATAGTAGAGTCTGAACTCAGGATGGATGACGGTTCGAAGAATAGCCACCGCAAGACACCGCAAGAACTAACTCGCTGAGCGATGGTGCAATTTGCAAGAGCTCGCACGAGTCGCAGAGTGGGATGCTGTGATGAGCTATTAGGTGCTGATGACCGTCCACAACCTACCTGTGGACCGTGATGCGATACAGACCATGCAGAGTTCATCTCGAAGAGTGCTGTGTTTTGACCTGAAACAACGCCCCAACATCGGCGATGAGGCACCCGATTGTAAATTTTGTGCTCTTGTTCGCGCCCCCGAGCCCCTGTTTGACGAAATAAAGTGCAGTCGTGGACGTTGTACGGCAGCTTGGCGAAGTGGACAGTGGTGCGGGGGCGTTGGGTGCCCTCAGTTGGACCACAGGAGCTGTACACACCAGAGCAGGGGAGATGCAGAGGGGAGCGGAGGAGAGAGTGGACCGGGCGCTGTGACGCGGTCACGGGCAGATAGGCTGTGCTACGATCACCTTGCGATCACCCGAGACGATTGGACGGCCGCATGTTCTACAGGCGCCCTCGGCCTCGCGCTAACATGTATACCGACCCTGGCAAGCCGCCCCTGGGTTGCCCGCTCTTCTCTCTTCGTCCACCTCGTCGTCGACGTCGTAGACAACGGGCTCCGACGCCTTTCACGACCTTCTAACTTCTATTCGCAAAACGTTACCTTGCATCATTAGATTATTCTGCTTTTGGTATGCACCGTGCCTTACTGGTATAAAGTTGTGTCTAAACGATACTATTGACACGCGTTTTTCAGTCTAATCTCCCTCGCTTCAATACCACCACGATTATATTCATGCCTTCCTCGAAGAGAGCAGCCTGCATCGCGCTATGCGTCGCGCAGTTCACATATGCGTTCCCTAGCATCACTAGACGCGCCACAACGCAAGCCGCTACGCCCTCTACGATCGACATCCCACTTCTCTTTGACAAACATGGTAGATATGTGATTCCAGTAGGCATGGTACGCAACCTATTCTCTCTCGAAGCAAGAGTCTCCAATTGACGGACTTGTCTCACAGTCTCCAGGTGCAAACCAGCAGAATTTCAACTTCACTCTCGCGACGAGCACTGGGCTCACCTCCGTTGCGGGCGTGGGCTGCAGCTCATGCAGCGACATCAGCCTGTACGCCTCTTCCATATATTCTTCGCAGTTCATGCTCAGTCCCGAGTATCAAATAGGTACAATCAAAGTGCATCCACCACGGCCAAATCCTTGAGTGGTAACGAAAGTGTGTCGCTAGTGGGAGGAACCTACAGCGGTTCGGTCATCAAGGAAGACTGCACCTTGGACACGACGGGATCACCATGGGCGTACAACAACCAGACGAGTAAGCATCAGCATAGAACGATGCGCCCGCACGCTGATCGACCGGAAAATCAGTTGTCGTCGCCCACGGGCAGCAAAACGGCACCGTGTTCGGGAACGGCGCCTCCGGGCTGCTTGGCCTCGGCACGAACCGCATCCCCACCGAGTCCAGCGCCGGGTACACGCCCACCTTCAGCGACAGCATCTTCAGCCATTGGCTGGCCAACAACGCGGACCAGGCCAGCTTCCGCTTCGGGATGGACATCCTCCCGCCCGTCGTGACGCCCACGAACACGTCCGGCCTCGCGAGCGCCGCGCCCGCGTTGAGCAGCGCGGGCACGCTCCACTGGCTCGCGCCCGACACGGCGCGGTACAGCCAGGGCGAGCTCACGTACAAGACGGTGCAGACCAACTCCTCGCTCGTCTACTCCGCGGGGAGCCAGCCGGACTGGTCGGTGCCCCTTGACGGGTGGAAGGTTACTAGCGCGGGGGAGAGCTTCGCTAGCGCGGACCAGATGTTCGTCAGCGTGGACCCGTACTACACCGACATCTACTTCCCCGCACGGGAGGCGCAGCTGTTCAGTAGGTCGTCGTGCGTCTTGTGGTGTAGCTGATGCTAAGTGAAGTTCGTGCTGCAGATGCTGTCATCTCGGGCTCGACCCTGCAGTCGGGGCTATCGACGCTCGGCGCGCAGTCGCAGGCCTGGGAGGTCCCGTGCGACGCGAAGGTGCCGCTCACGATCAACACTAACACCGAGACGTTCGCGTTCGACGAGTCCGTGCTTGTCCGGCGGGCGAACAACGGTGTGTGCTTCAGCCGCGTCGAAGGCTGGACGGACGCCGCCGTCGAGACGTACATCTTCGGTGCGCTCTTCGTCAGCCAGGTCTACCTGTGAGTCTCCCCTACCCGCCCCCTCACCGTTGCCCGCTCACCGGGTCGGACACACAGCGTCTTCAACATCGGGCGGAACGGCACGGACGCGGTGGGCTTCGCGCCGAAGACGGCGCTCAAGAAGAGCACGAACGTCGGCGCTATCGTGGGCGGGACGGTCGGCGGCGTCGTCGTGCTGCTGCTCGCGGGGCTCGCCGCGTTCTTCTACGTGCGCAGCCGGCGCGACCGCGCGAACCTCAAGGACACCGTCGCGGAGTTCGAGGAGCACAAGGTCGCGAGCACGATCCAGCCGTTCCCCCTCGCCGCGCACGACTCGCCCGGCGTGCGCGCGCCGCTCCTGCCAGCCGAGGAGGACGTCGCGCCGCCGGCGTATGAGGCGAGCGAGGTGGGCGCCGCGTCGACGATCGTGTCCGGCGGGCCGGTGAGGCTGTCTAAGAGCGAGTACACGCAGTCGGCGCCGGTGGGCGAGGATTCAAGCTCGGAGGCTCCTTCTGGCTCGAGCAAGCCTCAGCGCATCGAGCCGAATAGGATGTACAATATTGAGGAGTGAGAAGCTGCATTTCGTATTTATTCGTTCCACCGTAGCACCCTTATGGCATAGTATTTTGTCGCCGTCAAATAGTATGGTCCTCATACTCTCATGATGTGATTCATCTTGTGAGCACAGGTCGGACCACTGTTTTCCATGACAGTATCATACAGATCATCTTATGTTCCGTGAAGGACACACGATGTGAGGAGACCGCGATCGTTGAAGCTTTGAAGCGTTTATATTGCAAGAGGTCACAGCGAGAAGACTGTCGGCGCTTGTGCGATGTATGCCGGCGCCTATGCCACCCTACGATAAATCTAACGGATATTAATTGACAAGGCGTCATCTATGGGTTCGAGAGGGAGAGCAATGCATGATGTATCCCACATGTACGCTTGTTTGAGGCGATATGGTATAGTGCCATCCTGTTCCCACCGAAGTACATTTAGTCTTCGAACGTGTATGAGCCCATAATTCGCGTCCTGTGGTGATAATGGTTTTAATCATGCTGCCGACTCGAAAGAAAGAAAAAAGAAACTTACGCCAGAATGCCTCGCGCGTTCGACTCAGGCATCATGTCTCGTACCAGACATCTGAACCGACACCACCCTGAATGGATCAGATCGAGGGCCCTGCTGGCGAGCGCGTCACCTTTTCCGAGGACATCGACAATGATGCGGAAAGCGCATGGCTCAATAGTCGAGAAGCGTTCGTTCTGCAGCATGAGGTCTATGCTCGCCAGAGCGTCGGATGTCTGCAGGATCTCCAACAGCTCCGCAAAGACCACCGACTCGTTGCAACATCCGCTCGTTACGAAGATAAGCTCGCATACCCGAATTGTGCAGTTTGAAACCATGAGAATCGACAAGATCCGGGTCGGCGCATCTAGCAGTCTGAGGTAGCTGCCAGCAGTGACAGCGATACGAAAACGGATTGTTTCCAAGTGTGGGAGGTGCGATAAAGTATTTCTTCTCCCTGGGGATGTTGCAGAGAGACATTAGTAGGTGCATATAACAGCATGATGGTATCAATGAAGCTTGCCTAGTGTGTAAGGAACATAACGAGCCTGAGTCATCGCGCCGGTCGTGGTATGAACGAAGTCGAAGGTCAAAGACTCAAGAGATGTGGGAAGAGAATGTAGGAACGTAAGATTGGGTCTATGCCACCCCTCTGGAAGCCGAAGCCCCTTTGCTTCGTCTCCGTCATGGACCCATGCAGACATGAAGTCGTACTGAAGATGTAGGATTGGCGCTGAGTGGCTGAGTTGGAACAAGTACTGCTCGGCAGTTCTCGGCACATCGCGTATTCGAAGGGATCGCAATCGTGTACGATGAAGGGGAGGAATAGCAGCAGCCTGAGGTGGCCGCCGAGTCCCCGAGCGCTTGAATCGGACTTCATCGCATGCTAGTGTGGTGAGTCCCGGGAGCGACGAAACGAGGATTTCTAACTGGGAAACGTTGAAAAATGTGATCTGGCACAGAGTGAGCGTATCCATGGAGCGGAACGCGGCCAAAGGCCTGATGTCCTCCGTACGAATGGAGCCATTCGACCAAGTCGCCTTGTAAATACCAATGGCTGTGAGATGCGGGAGCCTGCCCGCTAGCATGGCTGCAAATGTCCCTAGATAGGGGATTGGTCCAGATGAGCCACAGAGTATGGCCTCTGATAATCTGGAGGCGCCGCCATTTGAGCGGAGGCAAGACTGTTGACGAAGGTGTTTGTACAAAGACAGGACGCCCGTACGGTCGTCTATGTAGATATGTTGACGCAGGTAGTACTGAGCGATGCGGCGCCATTCTTTGCAGACGAGTGCGCAGGTCTTGAGCACAGACCTAACGAAGGCGATCTTGACGAAGTGACGATGTTGATGCTCCACCTTCCCCGCTGATATATGACCGAGGATGTTCTCCCAGATTTCGGCAGGTAGTCGGGGCGCCGCGTCACCATAGCTTGAGCCCTCGGTTGAGGTGATGCTATGCAACCGGTCCATCAGCTCCAACATAGAAAATATGGCATATACGATGCGTTTACTCACATAATGCCGTCCTTCCTGATCACGTAGTGCCGCAGTGCGTTATTGGAGCAGCCTTGACCCGTGGTGGCCATTTTGCCATTTCGTTTTAGTATCCGAACTGCTTGTCCAATGAGACTCGATGCATCGACATTGGAGGAAGAATGATTACCTATTTTCATGTGAGATGACGCGAATGCGGGTTCAATCGCTGCTACTTTGGGGGCAGGGCAGTCTACAAACCGTCCGGAGGTGTGATGGATCACTCTCTACTGATCTGTGGGCAAGTACGCACGGCATACCTAGAATATACCGAGATGACGGGTCGTGCGGCACGACGGAAGAGTTTCCTGATGGGTGTGGGCAGTGGTGACAGTGTATTCCGGGGTTGCGCAGTGAAGGGACGTTGATCAGCGTAGCGACATGGACAAGACATCGATGTGAGTGCCCATCCGATAGGCATGCGGTATGTGCATATTTGCACAAGCACGTCAAGTAGAAGGGTTGGGAAGCACGGCGCATGTTTGTTTCGGAGATCATCTGCCCATAGGCTTGCCGTGCAGCCCATGCGACAGTGTCCGTGATAACTCTTTTCTTGAATGTACCGTGATAACTTGGTCAGAAGCTGCGCTGATAAGTGGCCTGCAATCGGACTTAATTGTGCGGTGTATCAATATGCAGTTTCTCACATAGGCAATACCGTCCGTCAGTCACACAAAGATGATGCCAGAAGTGCACGACAACGAACGAGACGAGAGAGCAAGGGCAGCACTCAGACGGGGAATTCCAACGAGCATGCATGCTCAGAAAATGGCATTGACGATGCCACTTCCGATCGCGGCACCCGCACCGAACCCAACGCCACCAGCCGCAGAATTGGCCATCTACATGATGCTTCAATACAATGCCAGTGTAGATTGGGCATCACACTAACCGTGCCTCCAAGCTTTCCGAACTTGCTCTTCTTCTTCTCCTGGCCCGGATCTTGCTGGAGCCCGACGGAGTTGACAGGAGCGGGGGCTGCGACAGGCGCTTGCGCCGGCGGGGGCTGGTCGTAACCGGCGTATGTTGCACCGAACGGACGGTAGACGGGCTTCTCCGACGGAGGCGGACCCGCCATGTATGGCGCAGGAGCCCCGTACGGCTGGGGCGGCGGTGCCGCATACCCAGGCGTGTACGCGGGGGAGAAAGCAGGCATAGGCGGCGGGACGTGAGCAGGGGCAGCAGCATCGAGCTTCTCGACATAGTTAGAGGGGAAGAGCCCCTGGCGGCCGCGGCAGCGGCCGGACCACCAGTCTGCGTTGGGCTCGTCGATGATTTCAATCACCTCTCCGGGGGAGAACGATAGGTCGTTCGGCTCCTGGAGGGTGTTCAGTCAGCGTGCAGAGGGGTCGCTTGATGCGTAAGTGAGAGCGGAGTGTGCGACTTACCGAGCCGTCCTCGTTGTACGCCCACATCGCACGGGCCCGCTGCGTCGGGGCAGAGCGGGGAGGCGGAGGCGGGACCACACGGCGAGCGGGCGCACTGACGGAGAGGTTGTTCATCTCTTCGACCGGAGGCGAGCTCGCTGCATTCGCAGATGAGAGGCGGGCACGCACGAGGTCGGCATCCGCTGGAGAGATGTGGTTATGCGCTGCGAGGAAGTCGACGTTTGCGCGGGTCTGCGCGAGGATGTGCTCTAGGTAAGCTTGATCGGGGGCCATGTTTCCGACTGGAGGTTACTACAATCGAATATTACGATTAAGTATCAAGGGCGTGCAGAAGTCAAGCAATGCGAAGGTGGAGATGGTGGTGAGGACAAGGACAAGATGGGCTGGACCCACTCGTCGACCACCAAGACCACCGCGGCAGGCTCCGCCGCAGCGCACTGCCGCGGTGGTGTGACAGATTATCACGCATTCCTGTGACGTGACAGATGTCACCCTCTACCGGCAGCCACCAGCGCGTCTCGAGCCTCTGCACGCGTGCGCTCTACAAAATTCGACCCAGTCCACCATGGCCCCTTTCACACTCATTGCAGAGCTTCCTGCCCATATCAGCCCAGAAGAGCATAAAAACATCGTTGCGTCTACGCCCTCCTCCTTTGCCTCCATCCCACCCGTGTTGCGACACAAGGAGGAGAATGTATCCGTAACGATCGATCCACCACTCGAAGGCTTCCCCTCGGAGGATCTCGCGAACGGGACGCTGTACGTGATTGAAAGGTGCGTGCAGTATATGAGCGGCTGGTGCGGCACTGATAAACCGATGTAGTGCGCTTGTTTTCCTCTCGCCGAGTGGACGCGGATGGTCTGTGGACTATCCTTCGATCACTCTGCACGCCATCTCCCGTGCAGCGTCGGGCCCGTCAATATACTGCCAGCTTGACGAATCCGCTGCGCTTGCAGACAGTGACGCACCTGTTGATGAGGATGCGGACACCGAGATGAAGGAGCTCACCCTCTTGCCCAAGGACGCTGCAGCGCGTAAGCACACACTCCACTTCGCGTAGCCTGCTGTGATTTGTTTCTGACTTACTCACGCGACCACTCCACCGGCACGTACAGTGGAGCCCATCTTCGAAGCACTATCCCTCTGTGCGTCGCTGCACCCCGATCCCGCCTCCGCAGACGACATGGACGACGACGACGACGCTTTCATCGATACCGACGCGTTCGAGACGTTCAACGGGGACGAGAGCCAGGAGCTGAGCGAAGTTGGTCGGGTGCGCAGCGATTTCATCAATGACAACCGTTACGCCCCGTACTAGACATACCTTTTCTTTGCTTCCGGGTTGCTGCCTCGCTATCACCTCCGCTGTGCATGGGCACCTGCAGGCGGCCCTCGACTATCTGGAGACGATCATATACAACCCGTGGGAGAAGAAGGGGGAGGAAGAAGAGGAGGCGCGACGGGAGGGCGAGGAGAGCAAGCCCGAGGCAGAGGCAGGGGATGGTTCTGCAGAAACCAAGTCTGCTACTAACGGCACAACTTGATGTCTGGTTGCACCATCCAAGATGATAACCTTTCTCTACTGGTATACCACCCCTATGGGATAGAACTGTGCGCTGCGAACGTTCACCGTACCTGCCAAAATGCCCGTTGCAGACTCATTGTGTATGCATTTACCGGAGAGGCGTATAACGGGCGTGCTCATCGATAAACACAGTATGTAATTCACCGTCGAACATGCAGAACTGAACTGTCATGCTTCCGCGACGAATCCGCGTTTGCCCGTTGCCTGTTGTACAACGTCACTTCAGTACAAATATATGAAGCTTTGCCATGAGGACGGCAGAACCAGGCTAACCGAGAACCCCTAAAGCTGCATAGCCCGCGTCCGTGTGAGCGATGTATGACAATATCAGAACTGCACCAAGTAAATTACCATGTTGCCATGGGGCTGACATCAGTCGCCGAATCAAAGCTCGAACGCGAAATGACGACGATGGCAGAAGAAGCCTCCGCAAACACCTGGCCCAAACCTGGCCACCGGCGATTGTCCTGCATGTGGTCTCGCAGTGGTCTCGCACTGCATGCGCGTGAGCGGCGGAGCTGCCAGATAACCTACGACACGATGGGTGGATTGCGCGGAAACGCCACGATATCGATGTGTCTGGGAAACCTGCTTCAGAAGACGAATGGTATGACACGTAGGGATAGGGAACGTACTGTGCATACTTATTGCAGAGGGGGCTTTGCAGCAGGTGTCACTGAAGGCCTAAATTGGCGTCCTCCGGAGTCAGCCTGCCAACGAGCCTGAGGTATACGGCTCAGCCAGCAGACTGCCGACCACTGGAAGGCCTTTGGTGCTATCTGGGGGAGCGAGGCTCGGGCACTCATATCGTAACGCCCTCGCCTGGCCGCAAGCGACTCTGCATTCCGCAAGTATAAGTCCTAAGCACCTGGACGACAGCGAACAAAAGCCACAAACCAGACGAACCGCCGTGGTCCTAATCTCCGGATCCGTGGCTCCCTGCAACAGACGCGAAGCGGGTTAGTCTGCGGCTGTGGCTCTGCACGGAAGTCGAAGCCAGCGAAGGCTAAAGGTGATATCAACGCTGCATATGCAAAGCGGGCCCTGTCTGCAGCGTGAAACGATGAGCCACGCCAGAAGCGCAGAGAAGTCTTCTGCACCCCACGCGCGGCAGCGAGGGGGCTCTCCGCCAGTGCACTGCAGCCGTAGGGCGTCCCGGCACCGGAGGGTAGACGAGGAGCTGCGAACCGTATCCACGCCCACGGCGGGGCCCATGGGCTTCGTGGCGCCGCGATTGGCCTGAGGACGGGGCCCACCCGGGCCGCAGGCTGTCAGTGTCACGGTCGCCGTGCGTGGGCGGGCTTCCATGCCGGTGTTTCTGACGAGCCCACGGCGAAGAGCGCGTGCGTGGCTAGAGCGGGACGCGCCGCCACCACGCTGGTACGCCAGACGCAGACTGGGAAGGCGTGAGCAGGGACGCCGCGGGCGCGGGACACACCGCGCACGGCAATCAACCCTCGTCGACGTCCAGCGACGTCGGCTGGATCTGTGCGATGACGCAGGGCCCGTGCATTCGTACTGGTGATTCTGAAATACGCCGGCGTGTGCCTTGACCACCCCGTCAATCTGCCAGTGCCACGCACAATGGGCCGCACCGGCTGCCAACGGCACTGACGTCTGCCCGGCCACAGCGCCCACAAATCACGCTGTCGTCTCTCTGTCGAGTGGGCGTGAATAGTCAATGATGAGTCGATGGCCCCTAATCCAGAGCGCACAGGTCAAATTCGTCATACGGAGTCGGCTGCGGCTGCGAAATTGGTATCTGCCAGCGCCGCCGTGCCCTTGAGAGTCTCAGAACAAGGCCCGAGATGGGTCAAGTTCCGCGATGCTCGCGCACATTGAAACAATGCAGGTGGGCCCCGCACTGTGGAGACGTTGGGCGGTAAGCGCGGGGGCTTCGGAGGGCCAACCTCGGCAATATGGATCGTGCTCACCTATCGCAGCGCCGTCAGTGTCAGTGCCACTGCACCTGGGTGGCTGCGGCTGGCCATGGCCCGCGAGAAGGCCGGCATTGTGTGGAGTGTGTGTGCTGTTCGCTACGTTGGGCAGAGAAGGCGGCGTGTGTTCGTGCAGCCGTATGAATCAGGGTATTGCCTACTGGAGCACAAGTGTCGCACTCCATGACAGCGTCAAGGTGTTCTGAGGTTCACGGCCAGGAGAAGGCACAGGGGCCGTGGCCAGCAACGCGTGGCATGGTTCGCGACTAGTGGGTCAACAGGAAGAAGCCGCAGGACACTTACCAGCGCGATGAAGCGAGCTCCCCTATAGGGCCCGCCTCTCAGACCCTTGCGTTTGGGTGCGCCTTCTCAGACTCTTGTGCCTATCGTGGCGTGAGCTTCGCGTTCCCCGAGGAACAGACACGCGCGCCGCACAACGCCCGATCGTCCGTCGCAGAAGTGAACGCAAAAAGCTCTCCTGGAACCTAATATTCCTATGGCAGTATATACGCATGGACTCCGCAATGACAACCTACAACCGAAACCGTCAGTCCAACCGTGGCGGGGAACGGACGGCGAGCCACACGCACATGGCAATGATACTTAGACTACTACGCCTGACTTGAACGCATAAGTGACCTCAACACACACAAACCAAGAGACTCCACCACCGCGAGACACCCAGGGCGCAGCACACGCGCGGGGAGCTACCGGATCTTCTCCGCCGCGCCGCTCTCGAGGCGACGCCGCCTGCTCGGCGTCCCGGGCACGTCGTCCTCCGCGGGCGCCCACGCTTTGCCCCAGTCCGGCGCAGGCGAGAGGTAGCGCGGGGGGTACCCGACGGGTGGAGCGAGCGCGAACGCGTGTGGGGGCGGCGCGTGCGTCGCGGGGTTGATGCGCGCGCGGTAGAGCGAGAGTAGTGCGTTGATGAAGACGGTGAGGAAGGCGAGCGAGGTGAGGGTGAAGATCTTCGGCAGCGCGCGCGGGCAGGGTATCAGAGGTGGTAGGGAGTAGGAGGAGGGAGAGAGGCACGTACGAGGGTCTTCCAGCTGATGGGCTCGACGAAGCCGTTCACGACTTCAGCGATGAGCTCCGCGCCGACGCGCGCGCGGCCGACTTTGGTCGGGTCGCGGTTCATGCACGTCTCCCAGACCGCGCATTGGCGCGTCATGGCGGGGATGGCGTTTGTAGCGCACTGGTTCGCTTTGTGCTGCAATGCACACTGTGCAATCTCTTGCACGATTTCTGCGTGGACGTCAATGCGAGTGCAAGCCGAGCGAACGGTTCTACGCACCCATGGAGTATTCTGAGATCCGATGCTCGACATCGCGCTGCACCGTGAGGATAAATTGCAGGAGGAGGTAGAGGAACACCAGGATGAGGGACAAGTTGAAGAAGAACTGCAGGTAGCCGAGCAACACGTAGGGTAGATCGGAGTGCTGCGGTGCCGATCCAGGCATGTTGAGCGTATAGTGATTCGACGTGTTCTGGGTGACGAGCCCGCGCTCATCCTCCTCGTCGCTCTCGCCTGATACATCGCTCTCCTCCTGATCCACACCTCTGCTCTTGCCGCGCGGCGCCCGACTGCGCGCGCGCGCGCGCTGCCGTGAGCGATACACGCGGCGTACAGCACCCAAGGCGACCGCGCGCTCGCCGCTGCCGTCCCTGCCGTCCCCCTTGCGCGGCGACTGCTCGCCCGGCTTCGGTGGGCTGGAGTCGGCCATGTCGACGTCCTTGATCTCGGGCTGGGGGAACGCCTTGGCGGGCGAGAAGTTGGGCGGCGGTGTCCATGCAGGCGTGTGTGGTGACTGCGGGAGAGGCTCGTTGAAGAGGAAGGGGACGTTGGTGTTGTGCCCGAAGGACGGGAAGGTGCCCGCGTGCGAGGGTGTGGGGAAGGCTGGAGGAGGCGGATTAGTGTCTGCGAAAGGTCCTGAAGCAGCGTTAACGTGAGTCATAGGTCAAGAATAAGTCAAAAGGCGAGTTCTCGTGCAGAGCAGACGCTGCAATATGCTAGAGAGACCGGGTATAGGACCACATGCTTCGATCTGGATGTGGATCCCATTGAGCCACAAAGGACAGGTGCAACTCACGTTTTCGTGGCGTGCTCGGGTCCTCGTTTTGTGCTGCCCATGCAGGCTTGGTGAACGTACTGGGCCGAGATGTGAACTCAAAGTCCATTGGTGTCTCAGTCGAGCGAGCTGTCGTTCGGAAGCGCGACGCCATCTGGAGAGGTGGGAGGGGGGACAGTACAGATCGTGAGCGTCGTTGTGTACAGCGTCCCTCAGGACAGGCGAGGATGGATCGGGTGCGGGGCGGGTGCGCTGCGTGGTGTCGCTGCTGCGTAGGCTGGACGAGATGAACGGACGTCAGCGGCGGCCCCGACGAAACGCGTGGGTCACGTGGACGTGGACGTGGCCGCCACAGCGAAGCCGAGCGACTCGGAAAACGATGCGCGTCGACCTCGGGCTCGCCGCGCTACCACTTCCTCAATCCGCCTCGCTGCTGTCTGTCCTGCCAAAATGGCGTCGTCTAGGATCATGAACAGGGCTTCCTCCCTGCTGGGTGCATTGCGTGCCGCTCCCAGGCTGGACATCGCGAGGCGCCATATGCACCGACCTCTCGCGGCGGACTGGTCTTCCCCACCCGCCATCGCATCCAACCTTGTGCCCATAGTGATAGAACAAACAGTGCGTCTCAAGGAGAATTTACAAACTCTAAAGTCTGAGACGTCTATCAGGGAAGAGGCGAACGCAGCTATGATATTTTCTCTCGGCTGCTCAGGGAACGTGTTATCATGCTCTACGGACCTGTAAGTCGTCACTCTGCTTCACGCCAGCCTATTTTGATGACCCCCATAGATCCGAGACACCGACTCTGCGTTGACCGTAGCACAGCTGCTCTTCCTCGAGGCAGAAGAGACGTCCAAGCCCATCCACCTCTACATCAACTCTCCTGGCGGCAGCGTCACTGCGGGCCTCGCCATCTATGACACAGTAAGCACCGGATCCCCCCTCCATGTGATCCTCCTGTTGATTCATGCAGATGTAGATGCAGGTGATGTCTTGTACCTTCGCGAACTCATAGGTCCGACATACTAACCCATGTGGCGTTAGTACGTCTCCTCCCCGATACACACGTACTGCGTCGGGCAGGCGTGCTCCATGGGCTCCCTCCTCCTCGCTGCAGGCGAACGAGGGAAGCGTCACGCGCTCCCGAACTCGACCATCATGATCCACCGTGCGTGCCCGCCGCATCCCCGTCGTCGGGCGTGCTTCTGACCCACTGTATCATCCGCAGAACCCTCCGGCGGCGCTTCTGGCCAGGCGTCGGACATCGCGATCCACGCGAAGGAGATCCTCCGCGTGCGCGAGCAGCTGACGCGCATCTATCAGCGGCACTGCAACAAAGAGGGCGAGGGCGTCGAGGACGGCATCAAACGCTTCGGTGCGTGCGAGCTTCTCCGCCTGCGCGGCGATGCGCGGCTCACATGACTTCATTGTTCAAACCACAGAGCTAGCATTGGAGAGGGACTATTTCATGACGGGTGGGTCGCTGACGGCGCGCTTCTCGCACTCTGTCGCTGAGCTGATGACTGGGTGCAGCGCAGGAAGCGTTCGAGTTCGGGATAGTGGACAGCGTGCTGGAGAAGCGGCCGAAGCTCGATGCCCCCCTATAGATTCGCCGTATGTCGTACGCACGCCGGTCACGTACTGTGGACGTGGACGTGGACAGGGCTATGACGATGTGACGGCACCTAGCCTAGACTGCCCTCTTCACGTACGCGCTCGCGATGAGGTCGGTGACGAACGTCCGGTAAGTAGAGCAGCGGTTCCCCGGTTAGCCTGTGCGCTGTCGGGCAAGCTCGTGCGAGCCCCTTGCTCTATACCGCGAAGGCTTCGACTTCGCTGAATGCGCTGCTCCTTCGAATTTGCGGTGAGGATCTGCCGCTCAATCTCCCTCACATACAGCGAAGGCTGACGTGCGCCTGCTCACGCACGCGTGACCGTGGCCCCGGCTCTGCGCAGTACGCGTCCATTAACGGTTCAAGGCCTTTGCAGCGACGTTCGCGTCGCCTTCTCAGCACCACGCAAAGAGACTATGCGCGATTATCGTGATGATGATCACGGAAGCACAAGCGGGGAAGTTGCCTTGTACATATGCAGGGAGGCTCCGTGCAAGGCGGGCCGGAGCTGGCTGAGCACGCCTGGGGCACAGAGGCGGTCTCAGATTCAAGATGCATTGCATTCACTCGCATCTGGACCGTGGACGCGAGCCATGCGTGTTCATGAGCCTGCCGTGCGTCATGGCATGCTTATCGCACCGCGACCAGCAGCTTGCAATTGGGCGGGCGATGTAGGTAATAGTCCCGCGAGCCTCGCGTATATGTAGGCTCGCCGCTCGTGCGTCCAGCGACGGAACCCCGCACCCGAAATGAAAAGCGTCCGTGATGGCGAAGGGCAAGCGAAGGGTGCTATCGCGAGGTGCGGGCGCGGCTCTAGACCCGCGCCGTCGACCGTACGTGCTCGTGCATCGGGGAGTAGTGATCTGCCCTCGACAGACGCGGCGGGCCCTGGAACGTGCTCCGGCGCATGTGAATGGTCGGGAAGGCCTGGTGCTTACTTACTTGACTCGCAACAGTGAACTCTGCGCACCTTCGGAATTCAGCTGGGCTGGGGCTCCAAGATGTACCCGGAGGAATCGCGAGAGGCAGATCTCCCGGTGCGTCCTCTCCATTCGCAGGTGCCCGTGCGTGTAGGTTACTCCCGTCGAAGGCACCCAGGCTGTTATCACACCAGCACGCACACGCGTGACACTCTCCGGTACTATGTGCCTTGCGCACGCCCATTCATACCGCTCACTCGGTGACACTACTATGGGCAATGTGGAGCACCAGATGCCCCGTTGGCATGTGGCGATGATAGACTTTGCTTATACTGGGATGGTCCCAGGCCGCGCGCCCCCCTCCAGCCGCGCATTCATTCATTCACCCATCCAATCCATTCATTCCGCGCGACGAGAAGAGAGAAGAACCTCGCCAGAGACGATGCGCGTGACCCCTCGGAGCCTCGCCCTCATCCCACGCCGCGCGCGCTCGTCACGTCCCCCACCGAACCACCGAACAAATTCAGACGGACGAGCTCCGCACTTCGCACCCGACCTCGCGCTGCAGCTTCGCCGTCTCGCCCCTTAAGCTCTTAGTCACCGTGCGTGCTCCTCGCCTATATATCCCCATTCGCCCGCCCGGAGCTCCCACCGCGGTGACGCACCTATCAGTGTCGCTTCCTGTCGTTGACAGACTGACAGTGACAGCTGCGTCCAACCCCGCGTCGCGCATCTGCACACGCGCATGCGTATCAGATACGTATGTATACATACTTCACCTGAGATCTGGGGGGACGTGGCACCGCGCGGATCAGTCGTGCATCGACGTTCTGGAGCGCGGTTGTCTCTGGATAAGGGATAGCTTCCCTGAGCTGGTGCGTCGGGGGAGGGACGAGAACAACACGATCCCCGATCGGTCGATGCATTCATCCACTTTCCTGGCCCATTCGACGCGGAACATGATCCACGAAAACGCCAACAGGGCTGTATGGCCCGAGCACGGGCTGCGTTCCAGGATTGTCAGCTCGACTCCGGGGGCGCGGGCCCCAGCACGGTCTAATTCAGGTCGCTCGCGGGAAGTGTGCTATCAGGATCACCATCCCTCAAGGACTGGTGGGATCTGAATGGATGGACGGCTCGTGAGTCGTGATGTGGTCTATCGCCCGCTAGCGTAATGCCTCTGAATGGCCGGCGTATACGTACACGCATCAGTTGGAACCTAACTGACCTGAATGTCCATTCGCCCGAACCAGGCTAGGCTGGATTCGATTCAATTCTGGCCCCCCCCATTTGGCCCACCAGTGCGCTGTCATCTAAGTATCAACTGGGTGCACCACACGCCGGGATACGCGCGTTTGTCCAGCGGTCGAGGTCGACATCTCAGCTTCCGCGTCGAAGACGGGGCGAGATGGCGAACATCAGTGCAGCCGAGATCGCCGACATGACGACGCTTCGACGCGAACCCCGCGCCGGCGTTCGAATCCGAACTTCGCGCTCGCCTTGCCCCACAAGTGCATAGTGGCAGAGATCGCGCTCCCACCGATGCCCGCCACGGTCTCTCCGCATCCGCGCGCTGGTCCGGGAACATACCGCGTATGGCGGGCGCAGGTCGCAGCAGTGTGTGTTCCTCGATCCACACCTAATTCAAGGCTGCTCTTCAAGTTGGTTCGACGCTTCGAGCCCCGCGAGGATCGCTCCAGTACTTATGCGTTAAGTATGTGATGCACGTACGTACTCAGGTTCCGCAGACAGGGCTCACTCATTGACTGATCCCACGCGGGGCCTGGCGGCTTGTTGTGCAGTGCTCTGCGCTCGGGGCGCCACACCACTAGTACTTGGTGATCCGACTATACAGTCAATGCTGCGACGTCTGTGGCCAGGACCAGCGCGAGAAGGGCATGGTCAAGACGCGAGACGCCGACCCTATCAATGTCGCAGCCTCGAGCTTGGACACTCTTGGACGGAGGCGAAGGTTGGGCGGCCGTGTCTCGCCGCCAACTTGTTCTTATGGGCATAGCATTGCACCCGCGCGACCCGCTATCAACCATGCGTGCTAGCGTTGCGTGCGCGGACGGGAGTTGCAGTACCATACGCAGGCTGCTTGGCGATATCGGAATCGGGTGTATAAAACCTGCGTCCGTTGATCCAGCGGTGAGGAAACGTGACCCGGGCGGACAGCTTCCCGAGCTCGACTGGCCGCATTGCATTTACAGAGAATGGTGCCATAGCGGCGACTCGTCGCGTAGGGGAGCTCCGTCATGGACGACGACTGGCAGCAGCGTGCCTGCCCTGCTGTCCGCGGCAGAGCTGAATCAAGGCATCGATGTGATCAGCCCCACGGCGCCAGTCTTAACTTGGCCCTCCCGGCAGGCTGGCGACGGACCCACGCGCAGGCTCGCTGAGTTGGCCTCCGCTCGCCCTAACTTAATGAATTGTGCGGGATCCAGATCGTGGGGCGCAACAGGCTCCTAGAACCAGCCGGCCTATAGCGTTCTCGTTCGCTCTCAGTTGATATCCCCTGTGCTCAGTGTCGATATAGTGAATTGACCAAAAATGGCAACTGATGATTATTAGTCAGAATGTTTGTACCTGCCTGATTTGTGAGCTCCTTCCATTTTGAGTCTGAACAAGGCGAAGAGAACGCTATAGGACGGCTGGCCAAACTGGCACGCCGAGGTCTCCCCGAGGGTGTCCCAGCGCTGGTCTCTCTGGCGGCAAATACGTTAGCGAGCAGCGCGCCCCTAGTGTAGGTCTTATTTTCGCTGTCGGAGCGATTTCTGGGCGCTCGCAAGCACCCGCCTTCGGGGCTTACTGACAAGGAGTATGGGGTGGCGGCAAGCCGGTAGCAACTAGCAATAATATATTTCAACTGTATGCTACAATCTATGTGGTTGTTGGTGCAGCAGGGAGAAGTTGAGGCAGCTGCGAGGGAATAGAATCGCGCGACGGTTGGCCAAAAGGGAGGCGAGCGTACCATTACGCCACAATGATGGGTACTCGACAGACGAATGACATCTGCGCCAGGGCCCCGGCCAACTTCGGTGCCCTGTCGATACAATGATGAGGCTTGACACATTGCCTCACTCGACCAGGGGCACCGAAGTTGGCCGGGTGCCCAGTGTGCTTGGGCCAGCAAGGTGTGACATTCATAAAGCTTCTGTCGAGTACCCTAACATTGCACTTTTGGCGTAATGGTACGCTCGCCTCCCTTTTGGCCAACCGTCGCGCGAGTTCTATTCCCTCAGGTATTTTTCTTTTCCTTTTTCTCGCAGCTGCCTCAACTTCTCCCTGCTGCACCAACAACCACATAGATTGTAGCATACAGTTGAAATATATTATTGCTAGTTGCTACCGGCTTGCCGCCACCCCATACTCCTTGTCAGTAAGCCCCGAAGGCGGGTGCTTGCGAGCGCCCAGAAATCGCTCCGACAGCGAAAATAAGACCTACACTAGGGGCGCGCTGCTCGCTAACGTATTTGCCGCCAGAGAGACCAGCGCTGGGACACCCTCGGGGAGACCTCGGCCTGCCAGTTTGGCCAGCCGTCCTATAGCGTTCACTTCGCCTTGTTCAAACTCTCAAAATGGAAGGAGCTCACAAATCAGGCAGGTACAAACATTCTGACTAATAATCATCAGTTGCCATTTTTGGTCAATTCACTATATCGACACTGAGCACAGGGGATATCAACTGAGAGCGAACGAGAACGCTATAGGCCGGCTGGTTCTAGGAGCCTGGGGGCGCAAGTACAATTCCGTTCGTGGACATTGGTCAGCCGGGCGCAGTGACTGGACTGAGCAGGAAGATCGACAACCGCCCGACGCGTCCACCGCCCGATCACCGAAGCAGCTGCTGATTGGGCATGGAGCTGATATAGTAGCCCCAGTCGTAACCGGTGCCTCCGAGTGAAGGGTGGATAAGTATTACTTTACACCGCTCAATCTCACCACCACCACCATTCTGACGGTAATTCAAAGCCAATTCGGGCTGATACGATGGTCAATCTCGATAGGTGAGCTGGTGGCGCTTCTCGTGCGACTCTCGGGCTGAAAGCTGGCGGTAGGGCTGACTTCGGAAGACACAGACGTACGATCGGGATCCCCCTTGGACGCGGTCCTCGTGACGTTGCAGAAATAGTCAAATTCAACGGGCCGTCGACGAACCGCACCAGCAGCAATGCCAATTGGGGCCCGCGTACACAGTCAGGGTCCCCCTCAGCACGATGCTGTGCCCTACTTCCCCCGAGGCCCTTCCACAAGAACGACATTCGGCTGCCGTGGCCGGTCCGTTGACTCGAAGTCATCGATCTAGCATCGAACCTACTTAGCTTTGTGGCGCGCTGCAACGCCGACCGTCTGGGGCGCGACTAGGACTTCATTTGGGCAGTGGGGGCGAGCGATGTCCTTCCATGCGTGCTTATGAAGCGAACGGAAGGGTGCGGTCCGCCAAAGTAACTCTCCGGCTGTCCGGACATATCGGCTTCGAGGGAACAGGGCTCATCATATTTGGCCCCCCGCGGTCATATCACATCCCGTCAGCTCGCTTCCCTTCGCAGGCCAACACGAGGGCTGGCAGCCTGTCACCGTGTACGCGATCCTGAGAGGGTGGCTGCCGTCACGACGTGATCCGAACGGCCACAACACGTCAGGCTCTGGCATGGGATGATCGCGCTGACAGGAGAACAGACTGGACAGGCACTCGGACAGCTGTGCGATCTGAAAGGCCGGGGTTGATACGTCCTCGGGTCAATGGCCTGCTGCGCTCGGATCCTGCCTGCCATACCCGCGCGCTGCACTCGACTCAATGCCACTGGTGGCTGGTCCATCGCTGATCCACTTCGCGCGGAGACAGTTCAGAAGCTGTCGCCCCCCTGCACCTTCGCGGGACACGTGTCCGCGTTTGCCACCCGCCCCCTTTCGCAGCACGCCCCATATCAGGCATGGCCGTCCAGCAGAGCCCCTCCGATCGCGCCTCCCCCAGCCCCCTATCGCGCCGCCCACAGGCTCGCGCCATCGACGCACTAGCCTCCGCCTAGATCGCCTTCGCGTTAGCTAACGCTCGCGGATCGTCCGTTCGCGACTGCCCCCGCTTCGGGGCGTCCGCGGACATCCCGGCACCTAAAGACAACTTTATGGTATGGCTTCTCACTCCAGAGCGCAGCCCCGATCTCACCTCGGAGCATGCAGACGCCTTCCACCTTCTCCGTCCCCCTTTGTCGCGTGCCACACTCCCGTGGTGGTGGACGAGTGAAATCCTGGCCCCGGCCCGCTCACCTGGATGGTCTCACTTGCCTCCGCGCTCGCTTCTTGGATTGAGTGTGACTGCCTGCGGCAGCCCGCATTAAGCCCGGTAGGCCCGGCATGCACAGGGTCTTCCGTGGCGCTGTGAGGTCAGCGAAGCGCACCTGCTGACCGGTGCGTCTTCTCCGTTTCTGCGTGGGATAGGCTGGGCACCCGGGCGGGGTATCCCCGTCGTCGTTTCGCGTTCGCAGGGGCTTCGCAGGTGCGCGGCGCGTGCAAGATGGAGATGCTCCTGCGAAGTTTGCCCGAGGCTATTCTTGCGGCTACTATTTGGTGTAGCGGGTACGAGGGTGGGAGTCGATCATGTTCGTAGTACGTTATTATTGCTGCATCCTGGTGGGCGCGGTAGCCAAGTGCGGATGGGATCGCAATGTAACGTTACAGGGCCCTGACGAGATGCGTCGACGGTTGCATACAAACTCCTGCCCTTTCGTAGAGCGCGGCCGTGTTCCCGTCGAACCGTCGCCGTTCCATTCGATACGGTACCTGTGCACGTCAGGCTGCTACGGCCCTGCTAGACCATGTAGAGCCTGATTCGCTGGCGGAGTGATAGTTGTGTGAGCGTTGTCGTTACCGTTACGTTCGTGCTACCGTTCCCGCGTCCGTCACTGATTCGACGTCAACGGACCCCCGCTCGGGCTTGCGATCACCGCAGCCACGCAATGCTCGTCCATCCCTGGACGTTTGAATATGTGCCCGATTCGGTATGGTCAAGATGCTGGGTTGTCATTCAATGCGTTGAAGCGCCCCGCCGGAGGAGCGTCGGCGGCGCGCGCAAGGGCGGTTGCGATCACGTAAGTTTGAGTTGCGTAGAGCCTGGAGAGACGCAGAGCGCGCCATTGGTGAGCAGTTTAGTCGGGGCCGAGTAACCCAATATGTGTTGTACGTACCGCAAGCTTTGCGACGTTCCGAGTCGCCGCCGGCATTCCAACGCGCCAACGCACCTAGTGGTGTCTGTCCGTATCGAGTGACGTCGGGCGACGGGTTGGGCGTGTTACATGTCAGAGGCTGGGGAGACATATCACGGGAACCTGGTCAAATACCTGATTTGAGATCGATCGAGCCCATGCTCTGGAACGATCTCTATCAGCACACCCAACTGCCGTCATCCTCCAGTGCACGAACAATCACTTGCAAGGCACAACACACCGCAACCGCAAATAAAGTTGATACCGCGATCTCGACATACACACCAGTGTCAAAACGCGACAGCATTATCACTTCGCCCACCCGCGAGGTGTCCAGTGCCCCCCCAGACCACTTCCCTCTCCGTTTACATCATTCCTACACGAAGCACCGCTAACCCGGCAGTACGGAAACCAACTCAGTTCAAGAAGAGAGGACATCATCCACGCACAGTGGCGCGGGCGGAAGGGTTATTTCCCTCCTCCTCCTGACGCCGTCTTCTGTTCCTCCTTGAGCTGATAGACCACCTATGAGATCCACCGGCTGAGCAATTCTAGACAGATGCACGCTCACCTTCTGCTTCTGCCTGAGAGCCTCTGCATCTCTGCAGCAGAGCATCAGCACGCCGCATCGAACAAAATGGGGCACGGTATACGCACCTCTCCTTCCGTGCCTGCAGCGACGTCCCGGTCTCCTTCTGCTTGGACTTTGAGAGGTCCTTAGCTTTCTTGGCGGCCTTCTCGCGAGCCAACTCCCGCGCGTTCCCTCCTACATTCGTGCACCGTATTTTCGCATATACCCGAGGGGCGTGCATGCGGCGAGTGCATACCAAAGGGCGGTGGCGTTTAGGACGGCGATCGGAGAAAGGCTTCTCAGTGAATCGAGCCAAGTCGCGTCGCACAAAGGACTCGACACTCACGAGTCATGGTGCGGTCGAGCCTGAGTGACTATGAAAAGAGGTGAAGATGAAGGACGTGTGTGTGGTGCGTTGTGTTGGTGGGTGAGCTGGGAAGATTGCGGTCGTCGTCGGCTACGGTGCGGGCGGTGCCTACGTGGCCAGTGTGGCTGTGGGCGCGGAACCAAACCGAAAATTCAGGCCCGGGAAGGAAGCGGGCCGAATGTCATGGAAGGCTTCCTCGTAAGGAAGGCGCGGGGCGGGTGCGCGTCACGTCGCACGATGCGTGCGATCGAAGCCGGCCCAATTGATCTTGAATATCGGGCGCGCGCGAGATCCCTGTGATTTCGGGCGAAACAGGATGATCTCGGGCGTGGCAACGCCACGGAGTGTGGTGCACGAGCAACGCATTCACGCTGCCCTCCTGATAGGCCTGTTTTCTTTGCCACTCATTTTTCGGCCTGGCTCGTGCTGTGTTGCAAACCGTCGGAGTTGGGTGACCCTTCAAGACACCGCCGGTGTGTGGTTGCCTCAGAAGTTTGCCGGTTGTGGTGGGATCCGGAGTGCAATATATTTGCATTCGGTGTGTTCCCGGCCCTGACATCATGTGCGTTGCAACGCCACGACGTGGACAAAATCCAACGCTGATGAAATCAACGATGAACAGACAGGCGGGATCAGAAAAGGTGTTCTTCAGGTGGTTAGGCTGCGGGAGATGAGGTGGGCTAGGCCGCTGCGCTGTAACTGTCTACGTGCGCTGATGGCCACAGGTGATGATCTGCAGTTCGCCAGCACGGCGATTTGATCGCGTATGCGGTCCCTTTCACAGCACCTTCATATGTGAGGGTAAACCACCACGTTAGCGTCATTTCATCTCGGCGCTTCTCCTGGGATGCCAGCATGCGCGGACAAGCCCGTAGGAAGCATGGTGGGATATGAACCCGCCTTGGGCTCCGAGGGTGCGAGTTATTCCTGCCAAGGGTTTAATATACCTTCAGCCTGGGAAGGGTTTACGGAACACTCGCAGTGAACCTTGATATGCCCTGCCGTTGATAGGCCGCCAACAAGCTCTCCGGGAGAGCTTGTTGGCGGCGTGCAGCGCCTAAGGGTCTACGCCTTGGATAAGTCAAATGATGTTTCGTAAAATGAATAGCGAATGCTTCTTCCTTCCCTGCCACCGAGCTAAACATATCGACGAGGTGCTATCTGACCACCTGCGGTCTGTTAGACAGCAGCCGGATGTCTGGGTCGTGTCGTACCTTATACCAATTCGCACGACTTACTCCACAACGGGCGTGCATGTGAGACGATCGCAATCTAGCTTGCGCGGCCAATCACGACACGCACACACGTTCAGCGTACCGTATCCCAGTTGGTACCTTGCGTTGTCAAATCAGGAGCTCGGCCTTATCTCGCGGCCGTATCTGGCTTTGACTTCGCACCTTCCGTTTCTCGACATTCACCCACGCTCGTTCGGTGACGAGGGTCTGATCATCGCCTGACTGCGAGTGTCTGAATGCGAGTCAGGTGTGCCGTGGTGTCCGCCCAACTTGCGCCCAACCCAGGTGCGCTGCACTTCCACGGTTCCGGCGCCCCAAGGACGTCCACCCAAAGTCCTTCCGCCGCAGGTGTGGATGCGGAGCTGCGTCTGCGTCTTCCCGCGCTTCGTCACTTCGGCAGAATCACCGCTGCCCTTTGACGTGCAAGGTGGGTTCCGGAACGCGAGCTAGAACCCAGCTAGGTGAGTTATGTTGTAACTGCCCCCGTCATAGTTAGGTGCCTGCGCTTCCCTGATCGCCGCAGCCTCCATGGAGCTTCATTGGTGGTTCTGGTGTTTGATACCATCCAAATGCGCGCCCGCAGAGCCAACTTGCTAGGCTCCATTGCCAACTTGCCGAGTTCTGCACCAGGTTAAGACGTCCATGCCTTCGGCGACGTGCGTCTACGCATGTTATATCAGCGTCTGAGATAGCGGCGCAATGGATACTACAGACTCAGACGCCGTGCCCTGACGGAAGTATCCCGCAGGTTGCTCAGTTGCTGGATTGGGTGCGAAGGACATGGGTGCAATAGCCCTGCAATGCGTGTCATGGAGATGTCATACAACGTTGACCCAGCTAAGACTTAGCTTGATAGCTGATTTGGCAATTTGTCAAGCCGAGCGGCTGCTCAGATGGTCACTCCGCCGCTGCAGGCTTGCCAGGCCAGCCAGCGCCTCGGTGCCTCACAGGGGGTAGATGGATGTCAAATTGGCAGCATGGCGTATCAAATGCCTGGCACGGATATGCGATGCGCAAGCGCTTAGTCAGCGACGGCGGGGCACTGCACCGTCGCGCCAAGTCGCAGCTTACGATCAAGCGATCTGAGATCGGGCTGTCGATGCTGGACCGAGTCGCCGCGAAAGACGGGTGCGGAAAGGGGTCCCCCCCGGAGCATTCCCTGTCAAGGCGCAATTGGATGCCGTAAGCAATATTCTCTTGACAACGCCAACGTGAGCCCCGTCACGGCAGAACCGAGGGAGAACCCTCATGCTATTCGCAGACCGTCTACCCTTCGACGTCGAGGGACACGCGTATCCGTCACGAACTCACGCCCCGCAGCACTTCTCTATCCCACATCAAGTATAACTCATGCTTGAATTTCACAGAGCAGCAGTGCGTTGGTCAGCCTTCGTGCACACGTTCAGACCTGGCCCACAAGGGCGGAGGACGATCATCAGGCACCGTATATAATGCACGAGCGCCGAACGGTTCCTTGTTGGCTCCGCCCCCAGACTGTCTGACCCGCCTGCGGTTCCGGGGGCGTCGCCGGTCGGCGGGTCAGCTGCTGTCGGCCTGGGCTGGGTAGAACGTTGATGGGCCAGATGTGACCTCAGCGTTTCCAGGGTCGATTCGATTACCCCGTCCGCCATATGGGTGCGATCGAAGATGGGATCGTGCGCGGCTCGCACAAGCAAGGCGTTCTGCTGTGGCGGCCCGCGGAGGCCGATTCCAGCATGGAGCTCGAAGCATTGATGATGCTAACTCTGATCTGTATCAAACATAAATCATGCGTTGCGCAGAACGAGAAGTTCGGAGGATGAACAAACGCGCGCGGCGTTATCCGCGGGCACGCGTTGACCAAACGTCCGCCGCTGTCACTGACACGACAGCAATGGCAGCATATGAGCGGTTATTGTGTACGTATGTGGGTGGACTGCAATCGGGCGCCCCGGCTGCACCGCAAGCACGACACCTGCTGTAATAGGTGGAGCGGTTGATGCACTGCCGTGTGTTGCGACAGACAGAACAAGGGGAGGGTTATCCGACATGGAACAATTTGGCTGGCGAATATTGGGCAAGGAAGACGGGTATACGTTCATGGACTTCACGTGAGCGGTGAAGGGTCGGCGTCTTAGAGTGCGGCGGCAGTCGGCTCATATCGGCAGAGAAGGTGGAATGAAGGAGAGACATCGATGGCCTCGCGGCGGCTGTAGAGACGCAGCGAGGGAGAGCCCGAATTAGGCTGAGAAGAGATGCGGCGGGACGAGGAGCGTAATTGAGGAAGATCTGGATCTCGATATGAACTTGCGAAAGTCGCCGAGCGGGGCCTAGCGTGTCGGATGCGCGCCTGTCCGGAAGCGGCAAGGAGGCACGAGGCGCGCTGGAAACGCGGGCAAGCGTCCGTCCATCCTCAGATCTATCGTAGACGCGTAGCCTTCGATCTCTGATCGCCTTCTTATTGGCCCTGATCTTGTTTCTCCCTCCTTGCTTATATACAACCCCTCCCCGCGCCCGCCGCGCTCCTGTCGCTTCGTCCTCCTCGCCCGCCGCTCCGTCTCATCCGTCCGCCACCTCGCCCCTAACCCCCCTCGCAGCGTGCGCAGCGCTTGCTGCCCTCCTCACGACCCGCCATGTCTCTCAGACACACCCCGCGACAAGCGGAGCGTGATGTTCGCTTGCACGATCCACACGCACACCATTCGCATTCTCTCCCCCCTCCGCACGCGCAACTCGGTCACGCGCCGCACATGAACGGCAATGGCGTTCCTTCCACCCCGGGCCCTCTGACAGGCCCGTCCGCCCACCCACAGCCACAGCTGGTGTCGCCGCCGGTTATGCCAAGTGCAGTGCCCAACGGTGCTGCCCCGTCTTCGAGCATCCAGAAGCTCGCACAAGCCAACGAACAAACGTGGCTACTGATTGGTGGGGTTTACCCGCGCCTGCGCCTGGTGGCAATCATGCTGACGGACGCATTAATTTGGCCGGATCATTTGTGCAGGTCGAGTCGCCGAGCAGATGGGAAATTTGGAACACGCCCTATCGGCGTACGAGAACGCGCTGCGACACAACCCGATGTCCCTTTCCGGTTTAACCCAGGTCGCGGGCATCGCCCGGATCAAGGAGAATTATCCGAAGGTGAGTCCCAGATCCCATCTCTGGCGCTGGCACCCGCTTCTCTGCCCCGCGGTCCTCGGCATGCTTCTTTGAGATAAGCTCCGAGATCGGATCCCAAAATTAGGGCGACGTCGCCGCGTCATCGCTTCGTTTATGACGATCTCTGACTAATGCCTCCTTTTGGAAATGTGCGTTCCAGGCCGTGGACTATTTCCAACGGGTGATCGCCATGCAGCAGGATAACGGCGAGGTATGGAGCGCCCTCGGTAGGTGTCTTGCCCTGGCCTCTGCCTGGTCCGCTCACACGTGCCACAGGGCACTGCTACCTCATGCAGGACGATCTCCAGAAGGCATACGCCGCCTACCAACAGGCGCTCTACCTCCTTCCCAATCCCAAGGTAAGCAACATCGCATCACAATGCATGCTGTGTCTTACTTTGATCTCTGGAATAAAGGAGGACCCGAAATTGTGGTACGGCATCGGGATCCTGTACGACCGGTATGGCTCGCTAGACCATGCCGAAGAGGCGTTCGCATCAGTCCTCAAGATGGACAAGGGTACGTAGCAGCTTGATATCTGCACGCCAATTTTCTCTGACATATCAACAGATTTCGATAAGGCAAACGAGATCCTGTTCCGCCTCGGGATCATCTACAAACAACAGAGCAAGTATGCGGAGTCTCTCGACTGCTTCGATCGCATACTGCGCAACCCGCCTAACCCACTCGCGCACGCCGATATCTGGTTCCAAATTGGACACGTCTTCGAGCAACAGCGTGACGTAAGCCCGTCCTAGTTCCCCCCTTTTACGCATTAGAGATTGACTAAGGCTCGACAGCATGTCCACGCGCGCGATGCCTACGAGCGCGTCGTCAGGGATAGCCCGGGCCATGCGAAGGTCCTTCAGCAACTCGGTTGGCTATACCATCAGGATGGCTCATCATTCCAGAACCAAGAAGTTGCCATTCAGTACCTGACAAAGAGCCTGGAAGCCGGTAAGTAGTCTGGTCGCCTTGAACTGAGATACACCGTCTGAGATTATTGGTAGACCCCACTGATGCTCAAAGCTGGTATCTCCTGGGGCGTGCCTATATGGCTGGCCAGAAGTACAACAAGGCCTATGAGGCGTACCAACAGGCTGTATACCGCGATGGCCGAAACCCCACCTTCTGGTGTTCCATTGGCGTCTTATATTTCCAGATCAACCAGTATCGCGACGCCTTGGACGCCTACTCGCGTGCCATTCGGATCAACCCATATATTTCGGAGGTCTGGTTCGATCTCGGAAGTCTATACGAGAGCTGCAATAACCAGATCTCTGATGCCATTGACGCCTATGCCCGCGCGGCCGAGCTCGACCCCAGCAACACTGCTATCACGCAGCGTCTCGTTCTACTCAAGCAAGCGCAGGCCACTGGCAGTGCACTTCCTGCAGCCCCGGGTCCCCAGGACGTTCATCCCACGGCGTATGCAAACCCTATGATGCCGCCGCCTGGTCTGTCCGGCCCACCCATGCTATTACAACCTGGGGCCAACTCGCGCCCGACTCCCATTTTCCGCACCGACTCGAGGGGACCCCCCGATCTGGCACTACCCATGCCCCCGCAGCCTGTTGGAAACGGGCGCTCGTCTCCCGGCCCCTACAGAGGAGGACCTCCGCCGCCTGTTGTGCTGGACGACCGCCACATACCCTCTCGCACACCACTGGCGCCGATGGATGTCGATCGCCCGCCAATGCATCCACGTGAGTCGACAGGACCGTATCCACCTCGTGAGAATGGTCGCGGACCGGCAGGACAAAGTTTATTGCTGCACCATCCGGTTCCTCAACAGCAGCCTCTCCCGGATGCCCTGCGCGGCCCCTCTGGCCATGCTCTTGAGCCGCCCCAAGGCCACTATCGGATGTCCCCTTCCGCATCTCCTCCACCTCATGCCATGCGCCCTCAATCATCGATCGCCAATGGTCGACCCCCGTACGATGGCCGCCCGCCCATCGGGCCTGGCCAGCCAGCAGCGTCAAGGCGCTCTCCGCCTCCGCCTCACCCATATGCACGCGACCACTCGATGTCCGAGCGCGAGCCGGGGTGGGATCGCCGTATCCCGCTTGAGCAACTTGAGTGGGAACGCGAGCAGAGGCGCGGCCGCCCGGGCTCCGAGTACCTCGCTCATCAACAGGCCATGTACTCGCGTGGACACTCGCCGCCGCGTGCCCCGAGCCCTCGCGGCCAACCTCGCTCTCCACCCATGTCGCCCGCCGCGCCGTACCAGCGTCAGTATTGGGACGCACGTCATGTAGTCCCGGCTGGTCCCGCTGTCGTTGGACCTGGCCCATCGCCGTCGATGGCACATCGCGACGAGCCAGTGCGGAGGTATGACCCGCTGCTCGACGCGCGAGAAGGTCCACCCAGGAATTACGAACGTGGCCGCGAGCCAGAACGGGAGATGGTCGACCCGAGGGAGATGCGCCCTGAGAGCCGCTTCGCCTCCCCGGAGTCGATTCGCACAATACGCGGAATGCCGCCGTCCGGCCCTGCCGGTTACGGGCGGGCCTCAGAAAGTCCACGCATGCCGCTTCAGTCGATGCCAGGGATGTCCGAGCCGAAGGATCGCCGCCGGCGCAACACGAAGGACAAAGACTCCGAGAGCTCGAACGGCAGCGTCACCGCTGCGGGCGATGCGCCGAAGAAGGAACGCAAACGGCGTGCACCGACGAAACGTGTGAAGGAGGAGCCTAGCAGACAAGAGACACCAGGCTACGGCGGCGACTACAACCGCCAGATGAAGGGCAGCCCGCATCCCAGCTCGACGGGGTCCGGCAGCGCTGGACGCTCAGTGCAGCCTTCCCCCACGGGTAGCGCGCCGCCTCCGCCGTCTCGCGTCGTCGACGAGGATTACGACGAGGGCGTCGCGGAGGCGCTTATGGGTCTTTCTCAGAGCTCGAACGCACCGTACCGTGGCCCCGCTGACCCTCGCAGCTTCGGCCCTCCGAGCGGACCGGGTACGCGTCCTCCCCCGATCCACTCGCCGACCATGCTGCATCACGACCGCCGTCAGTCGATGTCGTCTCGCGCGTCGCCGCCCTCGTCAGGAACGAAGCGCGCACTGAGCCCTGGCCCCGACGACCGCGACACAGACCTCAAGCGCACCCGCGTCGGCAGCATCAGCAGTTCTGGCAACGGCAACGGCAATAGGCGTGTGTCGCCACACTCTGGTTCAGGCGGCCGCCCATCGCCCATTCCCTTCCGTCAGCAGCCGACCTCACACTCGCCCGAGGCGCGCCAGCCTGAGCCGCGCAGCTTCCCTCCGTCGCCTGCCCCTGCGCTCCCGACCATGCTCCCGCCGCACCCGCGACCCATCGGCATGAGCCTCCCGCCGATGAACCCCGGTCATGCGAGTCCTGGCAGCTCAGGTCCTCTCTCCGGCCCCATGGAGGAGGAGCGGATGCATCACGCGCGGAGTGCGAGTCCGGCTCGCCAGAAGCGCGAGATCGTGCTCCACCAGGCGGGTGGTACGCCCCCGGGTGCGTCGACTGCGAAGGGGACGCCGTCGCCGAGCTCGAGCAATGGTCGTTCGGGTCCGCTCTCGTCATGAAAAGGCCGCGCGCCGTTGCTTGCTTCTCTGGATACCCACGCGCTCGCGCCCCCCCCATCGCATCTTCGTCTCATCGTCAACGTCTCGATTGCATTAAACATTCCTCTCGCACGTCATTGCAGTCCGTAGAGCATCCGTACGCATAGCATTCTCATTCACTGTCTCTGTTTCTCCTCTCGACCGCCCGACACAGCTAGGTCGCAGCATCGCTCGTATATGACATTTATGATTGTTATGACTACTCCCTCTGTTCATTCGTCTCGCGTTTCGCGTCTGTTGTGTAGCAAAGCTGCTTTCCTGTACGTACTTGTCGTAGAACCGCCATAGTGATGTACAGTAAGAGCCGCAGATAGCGAATAAGAACATGCTTTATGCAATCTCCGCGTTAATGTGTGATCAGGCAGCGAAGGCTCACTCAGTGCCATTCATCTTCGCCGCCATCGCTTTCAGTACAGTACTACATGGACATTCCCGTGCAAGACGCATCCGCCGTGCTCCAAGTGCGCACCCGTCCATATATCAGACCGCTGGTCGTCTACCTCCGAGTCGGTACGTCACTTTGCATTGCCTGAGGGTACAGCTGAGCGAAGCATCGAGGTAGGTGGGGAATAGCGGTACGTGTACCCTCAACGGCGTGAGCGACTGGGGCTCGAGCGAGAAGCTCCGAATCCCCATCCGATGCCGTCCCTGGCTATCGGTGTCTTACTGCATCGCTTCGCGATGTAATAGGCACTGCAGAAGCAGCGGTGTCCCAGCTTCTGCGGCCTCCGACGTCAGTACTATGAACCCAGTACTACTGCCACTGATACCACGGCTGTGCGCGGTACCGGAATTGGTACGCAGAGACTTCTGTGCCTTGGCCGGGACACAGCTAAGACTTGCAATTGTGTGTAGGAGTACACGTTTTTCGTTCGTGGTCGAAGCCCAATTGCAAGCCCCTGGCACGCCATCCGGGCTCCGTGTCTCCCTGTACCGCTGTGTAGACCAACTCCCATAGTACACCCGTGGGTTTGTTGTGCAGCCGCATCGTTGTGATCGTATACCCGATGAGGCGTATATATACAAAGTGGGCGCGAGCGATGTGAATCTTGGTGGTCAAGATTGGTGTTGTTTCAACGTAGGACAATAGCAGCACTCAATTGGAGGTTCATCGAGATGTAGCAACGCAGCTGAGCAGAGAACACGCTGTTCCCAAGGTGACGGTGCGTAGTAGAGCCTTTGTTGGGCCTGAGCGCCTGCGACCAGCGGGCCACAATTGCGCATCGCAACGGAGTTACAAAGGACCAGCTGAATATGGCAGTCGCACCACCAAAAGGAGCGACTGTGGCTGCAGCATTGCCACGAGGCTACCAACGGGCGGCACTGCCCCTTGTGAGACGCGTTACCCACTAGCTCTTCCTCATCTTTATTGTCGCTCGATTCTCGAACCATCCGTGGAGGATAATACAGGCGTAATTGTGGCTAGAGCGATGCGGACCAAAGGCTGGCCAGACCCACACAAAGCAAGGTGAAGTTCGCCCCACGCCTTCGCGTTCTCGCTGGGACCGCGCATCAGCCCGAGTCAAGCGCAGGGCTTGCTGCCTTTGTTCTGAGAGCCGAAGGACGAGTGGGACTATTGAGGAGGATGTGCGGGTGACTGGGCGAGGCTCAGGAGGGCCGATCTGGTGCTTGTATCTGGCCGCCCGGGCGGACGGTCACACCGTTCGGGTACTGATCATGACCCAGCGCGCACGTGTGGCTTGGGGGTCCCAAGTGCTAATATAAGCGTCCCCAGCTGCGCCTCTTCCTCATACCATCTGACCGCCGCCGCCAGACCTAGGCTGCTCGCCCCTCCCCAACATCGTACTATCCCCGCGCACACACCGCCCGTCGCATCACCATGCCTCCCTCCCCCATCTCGTCCAAGTCCAAACGCAACGCCCGGCACGCGCAGCGCGCGACCCCGGTCAAACGGACGAGCAGCGAGAGCACCTCGAGCAGCGCCGATTCATCCGAGTTCGCGGCACAGAGCAGCGACGACGAGTTTGAGCGCGCGTCTCCGGCGTCATCGATCGAGTACCAGCCGGAGGAGCTCGACGAACCATTAACATGGGCATTTAAGGTGCGCGGCCACCTTCCTACACTCCCGTGTATTTGTCTGGTGGCTGAGGTATGGCACGCATATACGCGTGGCGCAGAACGGAGATCCGGTGTGGATCAAGACTGAGGACGGAGAGTGGTTACAGGGAACAATCTCCGGCTCGAACACACGGAAGGGCGCCACTCGCCAGGTACGTCGCCTCTTCGCCCGTCCCTCGGCGTCGCTGCTGCTGATCGCTCGCGGGGATGTGCGCCGTGTCGTACCGCAGAAGGAGGGTATCTTCTTCCCCGTTGCTTTCCGGCATAACGCAAGAAAGTACTTCGCGCCGCTGAACGGCGATGTCAAGCCCGATAGCGTAGAGGTACGGAGACTGTTGTCTGAAGGTGGTTGGCTATGACCGCGGTCATGAGCCCATGTGCCCCGTCTCTTTCCCTTCTTGATTCCCTCCCATCTCATCGTTGTACGCTATACCCAGTGTGTATTGGCAGAAGTCAGCGTCGAACTCATGTACGAATAATACGGACGTATCAAGGGCGAGATCGTTTGACATTTTCGATTCTTGGGCCATGCACCTGATCGTTTGTATAGCTTGGGCCGTGATCATGGTGAGGCTGTCCAGACAAGGTTCTCAAAGAGGACCCCGAAGGTACACACTCGCGCTTTGCTAACAGGCTCGTGTGCGCCGACACTGGTACAGGTACAAGGATACCTCCGCAGATGTCTCGCGCGTCTTAGTGTACAGGTCAGTTCGGGCCCACGTCTCGGCTTGCAAAGACTGATGGTGAGCTCCTCACAGGCAGCCGTCGTAGTGCATGCATGTGCTCATTTGACTTTCAGGACATAATCTTGATAGGTTTGAATGCAGCTACCAGGGTACGTAACCTTCTGGCATACGTTCTGTGGGACGTCATAATCGGATACCACCGCGGTACATCTGCCGCTTACAGGCCCTTCCATCAAGGGTCTGTGTACTCATGCTCCGTATAAACCTTGAAGGCGCCCTGAGGGCCTGGGGTATCATCATGAAGTCCTACGATGTGTTCCATCTACGCCTCAGCATATCAGCTCGAGAGCCGAAGGTTGACAGCAGATGGCAGTGTCCAGCTTGCCTTGCGATCGTTCATCTAACTGAGAAGGGATCTCTAGCTTATGGACATCGGTCCATTCGATCGTGGTTGCAGGCACACCAGATGTCAAGATGGTCGTTCTGCTCGTTCACATCGACCAAACAGACACCCCGAGCCGTGTTTATCAGGCAGCCTGCGATGGTGCGGCGGTTACCCATCTCCCAAGGAAATATCGTCCCTCGCAGTTGGGCCGTATCAAGATGCATATGTCTCATCAGCTGCTCACCGCCTGTGCTTCTCCCGTCAGCCCCGTTCAAGCACCTCAGCCACCTACGATCCGTGCTTTGGCGAATGGCGGCCCACCCGATGAACACCCCTCAGACGATCTGGCTGAGGGGTTCAGCGCACCACGTCTGGCAAGCCTACTGGACTTGGCAATGTCGATACTGGAGCACTCGCCGAACAGCGCAGTCGCCGCATAGAAGCTGATGTATGAGTCGGATGCCCCGCACTGCGCACCGACCACCATAGTCGGTGTCACTTGTGCCATCGTTCGAGCCACTGGTAAGTTACGCCCCTACGCAGACCCGTGTTCTTTCAAAACTGATGCCCAATCAGGATGGGTTGTTGATATTGTTGATATCTCGCTCTCGACTCGGACGGCGATGGTCCCAAGTAGAACCGTCCGTGACTACTTGACTCCCTGAGCTTGCTGCCCAGTACTTTCCGCTCCCGGATGGTGCCCTCGTGCCTCAGACGAGCTATTGTCCTCACGTGCGGAGCGACCGGCGGCGTTATGTCGACGAAGTGGGCTGAACCCTCCTGTCGCATTCTATACAATGGATCCGCATCGCTGCGGCGATCGTCGGGCCCGCGCGACGCGCCTCGCTGGCAGACTCGGACATGAGTTTGAGCATTGCGGCTGGCAGTCTCAGTACCACTGACGGTACGTGTGACTCAACCTAGACGATCTGCAAACAAGACGGCATTGACAAAGAAAAACGTGGCCAGTGGTTGAGGATGTCGTGGTGATCCGAACGGCGTATGAACAGGCGTGCTCTCCGCAATGACTACTGCATCTCAGCGCGAGGTCTATCTTCATCATACGTTGTTAGTGTCGTGATGCTTTAACCTCCATGACGAGCGGCAACTCCTATACGACGTTGCCACGGTTATTGATTCCTCGACATTCGACTCAAGAATGGCCGAACAATCCTTACCTGAATGTCGGCGCCGTCAATCTGCCAGACAGCCATACAGGCATGAGGACTTGATACTGTGATCATGGAGCGCTGTTCTAGCCCGTTCCTGCCTCACTCGGCAGCAGGTGCGCATGCGGCAGCACCCACACTTGAAGAGAAAAGATGAAAGGCTAGGAAAGTGTGAATATGTGCTGACATTGATATACGTCTTCTAGAACATTCACCTATGAGATTTCGGTGCACTGTATCGTTTGGGCCATCCACAGGAGACTATGCTACTCATTCGCGCGCCCCTGCTCGCTACCTGCCCAGCTGCCTTGCGAGCTGTCTCGCTGTCTACTTTGATTGCGCGGGTAGGCGTCGTGCTATCTTACAGTCTATCCAGATGGCGAAAACTCATAGAGACAGGCATTTCGCTGGTGATTACTGCCTTGGTGAAGTGATCAACAACGGCACGTTCACACAGCCGAACTCCACGCTTTGTGTCGGGCAGGACGGCACCACCCTCTTCCTCCTCCCCCGTGACGGTGTGAAGTGCGCGCCGACTGCACTTGCACCGATTACGCGGACGACGCGAACGAAATTCGCAACAACTTCGGAGGTACTGTGCATTCGTTCCTCGTTCGAGGTTGCCGCTACGAGTTGTAGCGTCGCTGCACTTGACTTAGACCCGGTCTGTATAGCCAGTCTGTCGCTATCAAATCTCCATAATGATAGCTATGATATGCTGGTTGTGTACGTGAGTATTGGCGTGCAGTTGGCATAGTAGGCGTCTACTATCTGCACTAGTACATCCGAGGGAACCGCGGTATAACGAAAACGCGGGAGAGTCTCATGGCTTCGCCTTGATGTTGCTGACAATAAGGCTCTGCAAGACACGATGAGTTACAACAATGCGTAGTGCCAACGGGCCAACTTACCTTGTACGCCTGTACGTCGCCCTTGAACTTCGTGACGGTGCCGTCGGCGCACACCCACAGCTGAACGACATCCAAGTTGAGGTGTCTTTGTCTGCATTGAACATATGGACGCTTACCTCCTTCGCGACGGTGGTAATGAACCGCTCGTCGTGCGAGATCAGAATGACACCGCCGTTCCACGCCGTCAGTGCTTGCATCAACGCGTCGAGACCCTGGACGAAGGTGCCGGATGAGTGCAAAGCCTGCTCGGCCGAGGAGTCAACCATACCTCGATATCCAGGTGGTTAGTAGGCTCGTCAAGCAGCAGGACGTGCGGCCGCTGCAGCGACAAGACCGCGAATGCCACTCTGCTCTTCTGACCTCCACTCAGTGTTCCGATCAGCTGCAGACTACGCCCAGCGCGTGAGTGCGAGCTCTTCGCAGGCCAACTGGGATGAATGAGACGTACCCAGTCATCCCACTGATCTGGAAGTTGCCTAGGTGCGAGCGGTATTCTTGCTCGGTCTTGCCGGGGAACTTGGAGGCGAGGAACTGCACGGGGTTCATCGTCGGCGTGAGCGTGTCGACGTGGTGCTGTGCGAAGTAGCCTCTGTAGGGATGGCTTGTCAGCTCCGCACATAAACGAGGAGGGCACGCACGCACATTCTGAGTCGCCCGTTTTGGCTGACGTGCCCCGCCAATGGCTTGAGCTCTCCAGTGAGCAGCTTGATTCTACAGAGGAGGAGAGGAAAAGTCAGCGTGAGCCTTCCTCGGTGCATCCTGCGCGGTAATCCTTACAGCGTTGATTTTCCGGCACCGTTCGGGCCCACGACCGCAATCCGAGAGTCGAGGCCGACATCGATGTTGACGCCCTTGAGGAGGACCTTTTCCGGGACGTAACCAAACGAAGTCTCGTCCAGCTGAAGGATCGGCGGAGATATCTTTTCTGTTTCGGGGAACTTGAAAGTCTCTGTCTCCTCCACTTCCGGTGGATGCAACTCCGGCAACTAGTGGTAACGAAAAATGCGTGAGCATCTCCGGCAATGCGACCCGCCTAGGCGTACCTTCTCGAGGATCTTGATCTTCGACTGCGCCTGGGCTGCACGGTTCGCGTTGTAGCGCCACCGATCGATGAAGGCTTGCAGGTGCTTGCGGTACTCCATCTGTGCCTCGTACTCTTTTCGGAGGTTCCGGTCACGCTCAGATTTGGTTGAGTAGAATTGTGTGAAGTTGCTGCGTAAAGATACGTTCAAGAAGCGATTGAGCTGAAGAAACGAAGACCTACCCCTTGTAGTAGTCCAGTCGCCCTGAGTGCATGTGAACGATATCGGTAGCCACCGCGTCGCTGTCATTGGAATGAGCACGAATCCGATGAAGCATATCGACATCAACCTCACAGGAATGCACGATCGTGGGAGCTTTAAGCAGCCAGACGTCAGGGAGGTTCTCATATGATGTATAGCAAACATACACGACAAGCAGTGTACCGGGCCATGTTTGGAGGTAGTCTTCGAGCCATGCGAGAGCGTTGAGATCGACTTAGAGAAGCGGTAAGCAAGCTGCCTACATGGGAAAGGAACGACAGCTTACTGTGATTCGAAGGCTCATCCAGGAGCAGCAGAGCAGGCTTCACAAACAGCGCTCTCGCCAGGGCGAGACGCATCCTCCAACCTCCACTGAACGCCCTCGTCGGCCTGCTCTGGTCCGCCTCGCTGAAGCCTAGGCCGGCCAGCAGCGCGGCGGCGCGCGCGGGCCCGCTCTCCGCGTCCATATCCGCGAGGCGTGCGTGGACCTCCGCGAGGCGGGTCTGCGCCTCCTCGCGCGCGTCCTCGAAGCGCTTGTCGTCGCCCTCGGCCTCGAGCCCGGCGAGCTTCTGGTTGAGCTCGGCCTCCTCGCGCAGGAGGATGTCGCGCCAGACGTCGGCCTGGAGCACGGAGTCGAGCGCGGTCGTGTCGTCGCCGACGATCTCCTGCTCGACGAAGAGGATCGTGATGTGCGGCGGGATGGGCACCTCGCGCATGGCGATGTGCCGGAGGAGCGTGGACTTGCCGACACCGTTCCGTCCGATGAGACCGTACCGACGGCCGTACGCGAGGGTGAGTGAAGCACCGGAGCTGGTGGGTGGTCAGTATGCTGTCTGTGGATGCAAGGTTTGGTAGAGGACTGACAGGATGCGATTTGAGCCGAAGTTGACGTCGATGTTGGGTAGGTGGATGTCCTTTGACTTGTTCTTTGCATTGACGGCATCGAGCGGGTTGATCTTCATGAACATCTCCTCGTACGATTGCTGTAGAGAAAGAATACCATGGTCAACAGCAAGATATAGATTGGAGGGTAAAACGAACCTGTTTCTTGTGCTGGTCCAGCAGTCTTGAGCCCTCATAAAGCGTCCTCTTGGAGCGCTTCTCTATCTTGGCCTACATGGACTACCGTGAACTCCCGCATGGCACACTAGAACAGGAATACACACCTTCAGCTTGGCCTCTTGTTTCTCGAGTTTCTTCACGTCTACTCGAGATGCTCTGCAGGGAAGAAGCATTTGTATCGGCATTCAAGAGTGAGGGGATAGGCACTCACTTTCCCTTGTTGATGCTCTCCAGATCCACACCCTCTGTGAAAGCAATCGTGTTGCTCATCACCCCCGCCTTGCTCATGTCCATCACTTTGTCCAAGCGTATCAAGCGGGTCCCCTGGCCCGCCTGCTTCTTCTCCTCCCGCTTGCTCAGCGGCTCGGCGAGCATCCGCCCGAGGGCGGACATGATCTTCCCCAGCTGCACGTCCTGGCCCTTGCGCGAGGAGGACGGTGCGGCGGACTCCAGGATGTTGCGCGTGACTTGGAGGACGTCTTCGTCCTCCGCGGCGTCGTCGAGGGCGAGCAGGTAGCCGGAGACGTACTGCACGACGATCTCCTCTGTCCCGGGAAGTCCTGCACGGATTTCCTCGGCGATGTCATCCTCCGATACATCCATCTCTGTGTATTTAACAATTAAAACTTTCGGCCTGTGGAATGTCGGTGTCAGCCCAGAAGAGTGTGCAGGAGAAAGCAAACTGAAGGACGAGTCCGGGTCGGCTGCACTCGAGAGTCGAATGTAATGCGTAGACGCCCGATCGAGTGCGCCTCCCGATGGATCTGGTGGCTGCATCCCGATGCCTCAGCTCTTCCGCCACCAACTCAACCCTCTGTTAAGCAGACGTCCACCTTTTCATCGACCACGATCTCCTACCAGTCGTCAAGCTCTGTGACTTCCGTATTATGCCAAACATCTCTAGCAGTCTGTGATACTCTGCTGTATGACGGAAACGAAGGATACCACTGTTGTCGACATCTACCACGACCGCGCCACCTTCTCCTGTTCCAAGTGCGCCGCAGTACTCGTGGGTCTAGTTTTGCTGGTCACACCGGATAGTCGCCGACATCGTCAGTTTGTAGGCTCTCCAGGATGAGCTCATCAGCAAGGCGTTCTCAGGGAGGGAGGGAAGAGGCTAGTGAGTATATGCGTGCACTGGATACGTATGGGTGGGCTTGCCACTGAAGAGTGCCAGTCTGATGCATTCAGCTGTGAATGTATACATGGGGAAGAAGGAGGACCGGCCCCTTCTGTAAGTTATTTCGCTCACGGCCATTGATCGCAAGGCTTCACGAAGCACCCTAGGACCGGAGTGCATACTGTCGCCGACGTCTTTTGCGTCGGATGCAAGGAGCGCGTGGGTTGGTATTACCACAAGGCCTCGGAGCACTCGCAGAAGTATAAAGAGGGTAAGCTGTCTCAAAGGTCGGAATTGGAAAGGACTGATCAAGTGCAGGGAAATACTTACTTGAAAGAGAGCGATTAGTGAAGGAGAACAAGTGGAAGGTAGATTCGTGAGCGACAGCTAGGTGCTTTTTCGACACGCGCGCATTGTACAAACTACCCAGTGCACCGATATAAGTAGAGATTTGTTTCAGGGTTCGACACGAGTGTGCATCCAGTACTGCTTGCTGAGGGTCCCACTCATCATACATCGGAGCCGGATGATTTGCGCGTGTGGTTTGGACATCAGTAAGGTGTACGGGAATCCCCTCGCTGCCCTGTCATTGATCATCTTACTGACGAATACGATTCGGCCTGTGTGACGTCGTCAGCATCGCAACCAAGTACCGGTTGTCCGGCATGGAGCTTACCATAGAGTCGACGAATGCATGCCGATGGTACACTCAGCCCCATGGAACATCAGAAACGAGGCGATGGTGTACCCGGGGCCGCATGAAGGCGAATGGGGGTGGTGGAGGTAAATGGAGATGCGACACCAGGGGCGCTGGCTAATCGCTGCCCCTGCACGGGCGATCCGTCGTGCCACCTATGCCTCGGGTTGACTGCAGACGCTGCTGACGACACAGATGACGGCCGGCTAGGTGCACGCAGGCCGCACATTCGCCGGTGTATTTCGCTGTTACAGGCGTCAACGACGATCATGCATGAAGTGGCGGCGGGCTCACCACCCGTTACGAGTAAAGGCTGTCATCGTCACCCCCTTGCGTGCTCCCTCCGCCATCCACCGCAGACAACTCTCTTCCAGAGGGGGCTTCGGCTCTGCGGACGAGCTTCCACGGGATCATGACCTGGCCGACGAAGCGGCCGTCGGGGTTACCGTCCACGGCATCGGGGCCTATCCGGAACTCTTCGGTGCTGACGAGGAGGATGTTGAGCTGCTTGTCCGTCCCCACGAACGTCCCGATGAATATTCGGCCGTCGTCGATGGTCACACGGAGGGGCAAGCGGAGGAGCGACTTGAGGCTCTGGATGGAAGGAGGTGTGGGAGGGCGCGGTGGTGTCGGGGTGCCGGAGGACGTGGAGGAGGCGGGGGAGTCGATGTTTGACATCGCGTCCGGCCTTATGTATACGTAGTGATCGAGAGGTTGGAAGACAAGTCGCGCTGTTCTGACACGGTGCAGTTTGTGTGCAAGCCGGCGATGATCGAAAGCGATCTTATCTTATCTACTTGAGTCACCGAGCCGGCTATCCTCAGTTTATTCTGGCCGCCATGATGTTCCTCCCAGCCTCGACCACCTCCTCGCCGCATCCGAGCCACGTCGGCCACGCCCAGCACAGGACGCACACCGCTATAGCCAGCCTGCGACGAGGAGCGCCCCCGCGCCCCGATCCCGGTGTGTTCTCAGGCGCGCACGTCTTCTCTGGCTTATACTCACAGGTCGCCTATCCCATTCCCAGATCCTCACCACCGGAGACCGGACACGAGCCAGAACACCTCCATACGTATAAGCGACAGCGCGATTGCTGCAGCCCCACACCCGCCAGAGCCGCACGTCCCCCATCCGGAACCGAGTAAAAGACAAGTGCGTTCGTTCCCCGCCCGTACTACTCTCGCTCACCTCGCCCCGTACTCCTCGCCTGTCATCCATATAAGCAGCCCCAGTCAACCCCAGTGCGCAGACCAACACCATGTCAACATTCGGCACCCTCTTCCGCGTCACGACCTACGGCGAGTCCCACTGCGCCTCCGTCGGCGCGATCATCGACGGCTGCCCGCCCGTACGTATGCCCCTCCGTCAGCTGTCTGTCGTGGTCGCAGGCGTGCTGACCGACCCTGTGTGATCTCTTCGCAGGGCCTGCCTCTCGTCGCGCAAGACGTGCAGGTGCAACTGAGCAGGCGAAGACCAGGCCAGAGCAACCTCACTACGCCGGTGCGTGCAATTGGCTGCGGATGTTGGGGGATCAACGACTCATTTGTGGTTTGCTAGCGTGATGAGAAGGACCAGGTCCACCTTCAGTCTGGTATTGAGCATGGCATCACGTTGGGCACGCCCATCGGCCTGCTCGTCCGCAACGAGGACCAACGGCCGCATGACTACTCAGAGGTGCGCATGGGCACTCTGTACGATCGCTAACCGACTTACGATGCCGTGCAGACCGATCTGTACCCACGGCCCAGCCATGCTGACTGGACCTACCTCGAGAAGTACGGCGTGAAGGCGAGCAGCGGAGGCGGCCGCAGCAGTGCGCGCGAGACGATCGGTACATACTATGATTGCACTTCGCCTCTCGGTCCCTAACGTCCATGTCAGGGCGCGTTGCCGCGGGAGCTATCGCGGAGAAGTACCTGAAGGCGGTGTACGGCATTGAGATCGTCGCCTTCGTGTCCTCCGTCGGCAAGGTCCACCTGCCGTCCGCGGTCGGCCCGCCCTCCCAGGCCGCGAGCGACGACGACGACGCGGTCGAGGAGGCCCTGAGGCCCGAGTTCGTCGAGCTCCTCAAAACCGTGACGCGCGAGCAGGTCGATGCCCACCCCACGCGCTGCCCGCACCCCGAGACCGCCGAGCGCATGGTCCAGGTGCGTACAGTCCTCCCTGCCTGCCTCCCCTCCTCTGCAAACGTTGATCCGCGCGAACGCAGCGCATCCTCCGCGCGAAGGAGGCGAGCGACTCCATCGGCGGGACAGTCACCTGCGTCGTGCGGCGCGTGCCGGCCGGGCTGGGCGAGCCCGTGTTCGACAAGCTCGAGGCGAAGCTCGCGCACGCGATGCTCTCCATCCCCGCGACGAAGGCGTTCGAGATCGGCTCCGGCTTCCGCGGGACGGAGGTCCCCGGGAGCCGCCACAACGACGCGTTCGTCACGAGGCCGGACGGGAGCATGGGCACGAAGACGAACTGGAGCGGCGGGATCCAGGGCGGGATCTCGAATGGCGAGGATATCTACTTTAGGTGCGTCGCGTCCTGAGCTGGGTGCGGTGTGGATTGAATGGGGTGTGACGGGTGGCTGATGTGCTTTGGGTGGTAGGATCGGCTTCAAGTCGCCCGCGACGATCTCGCAGGCGCAGGAGACGGCACAGTATGACGGCACCCTGGGTACGCTCGCTGCGCGGGGCCGCCACGACCCGTGTGTGGTGCCCCGCGCGGTGCCCATCGTCGAGGCGATGGCCGCGCTGGTCATCATGGACCAGCACCTCATCCAGAACGCGCGTAAGACCGCTGCGACGCTCCTCCCGCCCATCACCACCCTTCCGCCGACGATGGTGAAGCCTGCTGCGGAGTGAATGTGCCAGGACGCGCGGCAGAATGTGTTGAAGTAGTGATGTCGATTGCTTGATATAGAGAAGGGGTTCAACAGCCCATGAGGTAATGTAGAATACAGAAGTCGGTGTATGTATAGGTGACAAACAGCATGCATGACACAACAAAGTATTACAGGAGAGTGTGATGTGGGCTGGATACATATGATGTGTGGGTATCTGTCATTCATCGTAGTCACAGTCTTCGGAACAGTATGTACAGCAAACTATGGGCTCGATATGCCACCACCACCACTGTAAAAGATCTGTTTGAGAAAGTAGCAGGACATGGAGATAGGGTACAAGTACTCACATGGAGATTGAAAAGCCTCCCTGGCCAAGGCCCGAAAACCAGCTCTTTCTGCCGCCTGATCTCAGCGGCCCGCAGCCCCCCCTCCATGTCATTGACATCCCCTTCTTGCAGATGTGATTCGTACGGATTCACATACCCCGCGTGCCTCGACGACCGCAACAAGGCCGTCCGTTCGTTGGCCCCCGTGTGCGCACTGGGTCTCCCCGGCCCCTCCTCCTCGTATTGCGGGGCCGCCTGCACAGGCCTCCGCCGCCCGGCCGCGGCGAGCGCGCTGAGCCTCCGGCCGAGCGGGCCCCACGTCGCGTTGTCGTCCGCCTGGTACCGCAGCGGCGCCGAGATCGAGGATGACGGTGAAGAGCCAGAGGAAGGTGTGCCCGAGGAGAGCGGGCGCTGGCCCTGGGGAGCAGGCGTCCCGCTGGTGCGGTACCGGTGCACGCCCGAGGTGATGCGCACTCGCGAGCGGAAGCGGACGCGGGGCTGGGGGCGCGCGGCGGGCGGGGGCTCGGACGAGCTGCGGTCGCTGGGGTCGGTAGCGGGGGCGCGGCTGCCGTCGACGTGTATCTCCGCGCCGTCGGCGAGGATGATGACGGAGGATGGCGTCTGGGAGCGCGGGGAGGGGTCGTCGTCGATGAGGTGGAGCGCGTTGCCGGGGACGATGCATGGCTTGGGCGAGGGGGAGTGGTCCTCGAAGGGGGGCTTGTGGTCGTAGAGCAGCTCGAAGGGCGCGCCGGTGGGCGGGAGGTCGATGGTCATCTGGCCGCGCATCCTGGGGCGCGAGTCGGTCGTGCCGTTCACGTTCGCGGCCGGCGCCGGGGGCGAGCTGGAGCTGCGGGGGTGGCTGAGGCTGCTTGGCGGTGGGAGGCTCCCCTCAGACAGCCTCCGCGCATGGGTGTTAGTGCGTCCAGCTGCAGCGTGGGGAAGACAAAGTCGGCTCGCGTGCGATTAGGGAGAACGACAGCCTGAGGCACGCACCCAGGGCCAGTTGCAACTGCATTCCTGCCTCGCGCTGCTGCGTCTCCGTTGTGGCCGTGGTCATTCCTCTATCCATGGGTCGTCGCGGGTCGAAAACAAGAAAAAGATAGGGCAGGCGACGTCGACGTTACATGCTGGGTGCACAGACGGCGTGCGGGTGTCACGTAAACCAGGCGAGCGAGGCTTCTGTCAACCCTGGTCAGGCGCGTTCGAGATCAATTCCGCACCGTGGCTACCGTACGTGTCCAGCAGGCTCGCTGCCGAACACATCCACTCATTCCGCAGAGATAAGGGCAACGTTCTGCATGTATGGTGATCCGGAGGGATGCAATTGGGCCCATCAAGGTTACGGAGGCTGAATGAAGTTCACGCTCGTTCATCGAACTCGGATGAACGTCACCATCCACTGATATCCACCCTTGTTCCTAAGGCATGGTGCTCATCGCGAAAGTAGGCTCGCAGCAAGCATTTCTTGTCGTCGCTCGCTTCACAGCTTGACCCGAAAGAGATCGTCACTTTCATCAGTAGGTGCTTTTTTGGTTCCGGGAACGTCGGGTTGTGCCTCAGACTTACTAAACCCGATCCAGACAAGATTCGCGCTCGCCATAGCTGGCCATGCTGCCGTGCTGCCGTCACGTCCCGCAAAGGGTGGTAAGTATACTGGACTGATCAATGATCATGCCTTCTTCGAGCCTGAACGCCGATCTGACCGATGCTTCAGCGACCCAGAACAAACCCAGTGGTCGGGTCCCGGCACGCTACTATGCGTTGGTTCGCGCAGCCTGAGGTCGAACCTAGTCTCCCCTAGGCAGACCCTAAATACGACCTTGGTGAGGGGAGGGGGGCGGTCGTATAAGGTCGAACCCATCGATACCGGCGAGGTAGTCCTCCAGGTGAGTCAATTGTGTTGCCCCCTTTTCGTTTCGTCGATCGAAGGATGTATCAATTGAGGCGCCCTCTTGTGCTTCCTGCAACAGCGATCACATATGATGGTGTAGAGCTCCTCGGTCACCCCTCCTACTCCGGAGCCCCCTTCTGTCCATCGCCATCCTGACTCTGGAGAATAGAATAATCAGAGATCCACGCGCTCCACCTTCTTCAGCGCAGCAGCGATCTCAGCCCCAGTGGGGTACTTGGGTACGTGGTCGGGCTCTCTGTCAAGCTCCAGGTACCCCTTCTGCTCCATCTTCGCCAGCGCCTCCACCACCCAATTCTGACAGTTCCAGTTCGGGTCGTTATGGACTACAGTGTATTACCACTCCTTTACCCAGGGTGGTTCCTTTACCCATTTGCACCTGGCGCGGTTCAGTCTCATTAAAAAATTCTGTAACTTTACCTGAGCCATTCCATATCATGGCTTGAGCTATTGTAATATCTTCATGAGGAATGCATGAGTATGTGGCCCTCTAAAAATCTGGAACTTCTGCAACATACCATTCTGAGCAAGGCCACGATTCGGGAGTGATACAGTGCCCACTGAAATCCTCATTCTCCCACATAAAAATTAGGGAAGATGCGGGTGAGTGTTTAAATTTTATGAAAAATGAGAAAGTCTGTGGTGGACAGGGTAGAACATCGCAGTTAAATGTCGTCGGGAAACAAAGGTGGTTGGGAGTGACACTGTGTGACGGGGGCGCGCAGTCTGCTTCTCTATTCGGTAGCTGTGACTCACGCTCCTCCGCGTGTTGACGTGATGTCACGCTGGGTAAAGGAGTGGTATCGCGTGATGCTCTGCTTCCACAACTGTTCTAGCTCTGAGTACAGAACGAACAAACCTGTCGCCCAGAGAATATCCGTGATAGCACTATCTACGATGCTCTATCAAATACCAAAAACAGCGCCCATTTCGTTGACGATGCGGGCTTATGGGAGACAAGTATCGATCACCTGGGTAAAGGAGTGGTAATACACTGTATCGGGATGTTCTTCAGGAGCTTGTCCACCTCCCCGTCCCGCTTGTCCGTACCCAGCATGCTCCCGACGGCGACCCTACCCTCGTATGTGTTGGAGCGTTTCATGCTGACCTTGCCTTTGTGGCGGTACACGTAGTTGGTCGTGTTGCCGTTGATGTCGAAGATGGCGCCCTCCTCTTTGTCGGTGTCTTTCTCAACAAAGATGGCCCAGTGGTGAGGGGCATCCTTCGCATAGTACTGGACGACGTATACACCCTAGTATGTAGTCATCTGCGTTGCATCCCGACATGCTGATGAGTACCAAGCTAGAAAAATAGGAGAGTGATGCTGATTACCTTGGCTATTGTGCAGGGATTTCTGGACTCGAAGGCTGGTATAGGGATTCACTAGTGCGTGTGTCTCTCTGACTATTGTGGGCTTTCTGTGACTGCTTATATAGAGAAAGTACCGCCCCCAAGCCGAGGATATAGATCCTCTTTGGTCGCTTTGAACCTAGATGCGCTGGGTCGCCGCCAGTCTCACTTCGCAGTGACAGCAGCGCTGCTTCCAGTACCATTCATGCCAACCTCGAACTGCTCGAGTTCGTTACGGATATAAAAAGTACGTAATATGGCAAGCAAACGTAAGCAGCCTCGTTATCTGTCACGGGCGTGACAGATGATAGGCGAGGCAAGTTCTTCTCTTGGTTCCAGTATGTAATTATGGTGGACACTTGAGTACCTCCCGCGGACAGCCTCTCAGCCTGCCCCTTGCAGTAGTGAAGCGCCCAAACGCACGGCAAGTTCGGCTCAGAGCGTACATATATGGTTGTACTGATACTCTCACCTCAACGGGTGGCCTCAGATTGTCTCCTGCTTGTCCGGTGTAGTGTATGCACAACAATGCCAGAGTCAAAGACAGTTCACCAACACAGAGGAGATGACGTGCCCGACCAACGTAAGCTCTTCGTTCTAGACAAAACGAAGAGATCAACCTTGCTGATCCAATCCGCAGAGTACGGTTTGTTGGAACTTCAGCGAACCTTCATCATGTCCGTCAAACGCACGACGCACGAGTATGGCACGACTGACTTTCACAAGGTATGATGACTTGGAATTGGGTGGTGGGAGTATTGGATGGACTCATTCTGAGTCACCAAATTGCAGCTCGACGTGTTTACTCCTCCACCTTCTTCCGCGCCGACACCGTCGAAATCGTCAAAGCCACCTATCTTTCTTTTTTTCCATGGCGGCAGCTTCACGCATGGCGCCCGCATCTGGCCGCATCGCGACCTCATCCACGCCAACCTCGGAGCGTTCTTCGCCATGAAAGGCATCCTCACCGTCGTCGTCGACTATCGGCTCGTCCCTGCGGTGACCTACCCCGGGGGGTCCCAAGACGTATTGGACGCATTGACCTGGGTGTCCCGCAACCTCGGCGACGTCGGTGACACAGGCCGCATATTCGTGCTGGGACACTCTGCGGGTGGCATACATGTCGCGGGGCTTCTACTGAGCCCTTCCCTCTATGCGCAGGCTGTACCCGTCCGCGGGGTCGTCCTTCTCGGTGTTCCCTACGAGATACCAGCTTCTAACAAAACTGCTGCGGATCTCAGGCAGGCCGCCGAACTCTATTATGGAGATGCGAAGAAGGCTGCCGCTAGCCAGCCGCTGGGGATGCTGCGTCGCGCGGAGAAGGATTATGTTGCGGCCCTACCGCCTTTGCGCAACATGATTGCGGAGAGAGAGCCTCGGTACATTTCCAGCGCTGCGAAGATCTTCGGGCAGCTATATGCTAGCAAGGGCGGTCGTGTCCAGACTAGTGTACTTGATGGGCATAACCACCTCAGTCCGATCTTTGCGTTATGTTCTGGTCAGATGGAAGAGTGGGGGATGGATGTTGCAGAGTGGGTTCGGAGTATTTGATCACTATACTAGTCTACTCCCAGTCTCGGCAGTGCGCAGTACCAGCAAAGTAGTACACTTGAGACCCGGTACGTACGCCGACCCAATCAACCACGCGCTGACTCTCAAATCTGGTACATTACATACTGAGCACGAAGCGGGCACCAATATCGGGTAGACATCGGCATGTCGATAAGTTCAACATTAATGGCAATGAGGTGTCATCACTCCATAAACATAGATCGGCTGAGCTCATGGGCGTTGAATACGTTGTCAGTTCCGTTTTCGCCCGTGTACAGCGACCTCCTCCAGGGGGACGGCTACCAAGGTCTTCTTCAAAACCACACCTGAATGAACCGAGGTCATCACTCCAGACATTGTAAGCTCGATGTGTGTTGCAGCATCTTGATCTTGTGAGGACCTGATCTTCGGTGCATAAGCTAATAGCTCTAAGTAGGCGGCATGGCCAATGTTGCAACGACCTCCATCCTAGCGACCATCACGTTCCGCGTGCAGCATGCGAGAGAGCTTGTAGCGGTTCTATGCCTTCGGGGATCATTCCTCCTCGGTCGACGCCTCTCTAACGCAGTCCAGAGGTGGTTCATACGCGACATCATTCGATATTCCAGACGCATATACCCTCCGACCTCCAAAAAGTCCGTATTGCAGATACCCGGAAATGCCATGCTCAAGATCGGAGGGGCGAACATCGCCCGAGAAGCTGAGTCGATGCGCTTTGTCTCCGGCCACACTTCCGTGCCAGTGCCACTAGTTCTCGACGCCTGGCTTGAGTCGGAAGAGAGAGGCTACCTCGTCATGGAAAGGCTCCCAGGACGGACCTTGCGCAGTGCATGGCGAGAGCTGACTTCGCTCCAAAGAGCCCATGTCGCCAGCCAGCTGAAGGACCTCACTGACCAACTCCGACGCCTTACTCCCTTGCAGCCCGGGGCCGTGTCCTCTTTGCACGGCGGCGCATTCCGGGAGGACCGCCTGGAGTATGACGACATCGGGCCGTTTGCCACAGAACGCGAGTATCACGACTGGCGGGTGTCTCTGGCCAGCAGCATGTCTGCTGGCCAACCTGAGACGCTGGAGCGCATTCGCACCATACGCACCGCCTTGCGAGACGACCACGGCATCGTGTTCACCCACGGCGACTTGAACCCCTCCAACATCCTCGTATCCATCAGCGGAGGAGAGCTTGATGACGCACGCGTGACTGGTGTGCTCGACTGGGAGATGTCGGGTTGGAGGCCTGCATATTGGGAGTACGTCAAGTGCATGCACGGAATGGGCGGCCAGGCGGATTGGAAGGACTTCGTGGAGGCGATCGTTCCTGCGTCCCTTGAGGAGCATCGTTTGGACGATGAACTCCAGCGTATCACCGGTGAACCGCTCTAGTCTCCGTGTGGTGAGTACCGTAGCACATTGTCCAGAAATAAGACTAAAGGGACTTGTGGTTATCTAGAGCCTGCCGAACTTGAATGCCCTCCGCCGGTACAGCATGAGATACGTATGTGCGACAGTTTTCCGAGTCCTCAAAGCACTGTGTCGGATTTTGGGTACCAGACAGTAGGCGGACAAAGTAGATGAACATGCAGAGGCAGGTGATATGTTGGGGTTAGATTGGGGTTCAAAGCCTCCTGGCGACTCGACGGACGATCGCGAGGGAACGCAGGCGAGACCATACGTGAACCGTAGTGGTGGATGTGACTGACGTCTGCGCCGGTCACAACGGGCTTTGCCCCATCGCATCTCTTGCGAATTCGGAACATCCGCGATCACTAGAAGTCTATTTCGGAGCTCGGCGAAAGTCTGTGTACGATGACGTTGAGGGGCTGTTCAGAGTACTGTATGATTCTCCCGTCTTGACAACTGGACGACACACTGCTATAGGCGCGCTTTGCTCTCATGGTATTTTCAAGAGCCCTCATCGAACATATCCTCGGGAAGGGAGGAGTCGAAAAAGAGTGGGACCGGTGGAGAGAGTTGATCAGGCGGAACATGCCTACGAGGCATCCTGAGGTATGCAGTATGAACGATATCGAGACACGTGTACCTAGTCTCCCGTAGGCAGACCCAAAGAAGACCAGTTTAAAGTGGGCGGTATGCACTTACGCGGCAGCCTGGATGAGCTGTATTCGGTACACAATGTGCTGTTTTGACCTTTATACCCACCCACTGTCCCGACCCATCAGATGTCTTAGGACGAAGGTGCGTAGGCCCGTTGCAACACAGCGACTAGAGCGCGTAGTCTTGCAGAAGGAACATGCATCATCCGCCCGATATCTAGCCCAAACGCATTGTCTCCGCGGAATTGCGTGTTTTTGAAGCGTTAGTCGAGCGAGTGCAGGCCGAGCTCGCGAGCAACAGAGCAAAAGGGCGGGATGTCTCCACACTTTTTGTATATGTTCATCCTCGGGGTGAAATGGGTACACTCTGCCTGACACTCATTGTTGCGATGTAAAGGCCTGTTTCTGTCGTTTGGAGCGTGGGGCGGGGCCCTGCAGCTCAGCTTCTTCTTCCGGCGTATGGCGATAAGCCTTGTCCGCGAGATGATGAGACTATGTGAAAAAATATATGGCCCGTTCTAGGTTAATGGTGTAGATGAGAACGGAATCGCATGTCCAGACGTGCGAACGTACATCAGCGAGAGCCCATTGGATTTCATCCGCGAGCATACGGTACATGTGCGGCATAACTTGTACCGGCATGTTGGTGGGCCTCTCTGGGAAGACGAGACCAGAATGACTTGATGATGCTAGTCTCCGTTGCAGACCATAAAAGCCGACAATCGTCTTGATGATGCGGGACTGAGGAAGAGCTTGCAGGGTGCCATGGAAGGCAGAATGCTTTTGCTAAGGCGTACTAAGCACTGCAGCTGCTTTAATCGAGGGCTTTCTCTGATATGTCAACGAAATGAAGCGGATCTTGCAGACACGCATTAGGTGTAGATGTCGAATATTCAGCACGGTCAGGACGCCGTACGGATCGCTCTCCCGCCCGCCACATTTGACGGTGAGTCCGAGGAGGGGCTGAGACAGGATGAGGTCCGCAAGGGCATTGACGTGCCAATGGGGAAGCTCCGCATCGCCCGGCCCCTATCGAAAAAGGCAAAGTCAACATGCGCGAAACTCTACTGGCGCACGGTGAGCTCATCGCGCGCCGGCAAGGCTACGAGCCTTGGGGACCTACGCTTTCGCTGGCGTCCTCGCCGTCGGAGTCACGCTCCCGATCAGCTGCGTTTCGCCATGACGGGGCGAGGATGTCGATGAGGTGGATCGGAGACGCCAGACCTACATCATGTGCAGCATGTATGGAAAGACTTATAACTATGTAATAATAAATAACAGTGCTTACACAGAACAGAGACTAGTACCAGACAAAAAACGGAGATGGGCAGCGACACCACTTGTGGATCGGCACCAAAAGAACAGAGTGACGGGTAGGGATACATCACGGCTATTTGTTATCATCTGAGACGCAAAGGGGTAAAGGTGCCAAATAGCGGCACGGCGCAATAGGTGGTTGTGGTGGTGATGAATCGACGACCAATGAATGAGATCTGAGAGTGAGAGAGACTGTGACAGACGACGACAACAACAGAATGAGAAATATAATGTACACATGATGACTGGACGCGCGGTCGACGGCGGCGAAGACGTCCATCCTGTACGCCACACCCAGCCCACGACGCGACTCAACACAGCACGCGCCCCTCTCCCCTCCGCCCCATGCTTCCTACCTACGGAGCATGGCTTAAGGCTCACCCTCTTCGACCCGCCGGCCCGCCCTCGCAGCCCACGCCGAACCCAGCAACGAAAGACACACTCGACAAGCGGCGCACTCGGGAGACTGGGCATCCTCACAGCAACGAAAACAGCAGCGGCGTCGCGGCGTGCCCTGGCTTTTGCATGCATGCTCGATGAACGCGCGCACGCAGACGTCTATCATTGCTTCGCTTGCCGCTTCGCCGCGAGGGTCTCGATGATGTGGTGCACGCCCTGCGGCTCGAGCACCACCTTCGTCCCGTCGCACCGCGCCTTGCTCGTGAACTCCGTACAGAGCTCGTTGATGTCCAGGTCCTGCGTCGCGAACCGCGTCAGCGCGCAACCCCCACGACAACTACAACCGCCCGCGCCACTCACTTTAAATTGCGGATTGCTCGTGATGCTCCGCCACGCAGTGAGGACCTCCACATTCTTGTCGCTCTTCTCCGTCGGCGGGAACGAGCTGCCCTTGCACATGATCATCGGGCCGCCCGTCTCATCTGCGACAGCCTTCCGTAGGAACGGCGCCATCGGCACTTCGCACGAAGCGAACGCGGAATTGCCCGCCTCCGCGATATGCTTCGCGAGCTCCTCCTTTGTCTTCGGGCAATCACCACCCTTGTGGCTGTTCGGACTCGCTGCTGCCGACGATGAGGAAACCGGCGACGACAGCGACGGCGAGCGGAGATGCGCGATAGGACTGATCGACGAGGGTGGGCTCTTCAGTAATGCATTGAAGTCGACACCGTTGTTCGTCCCGATGAAGTTCCCGCCGAAGAGTTGATCCAACCCACTCGAGTCGCCTGTGGGTGGTGACCAATTATCGAAGGGACTGCTGTAGCTACTCCCAAACGATCCGCCGTTCTGGCTAGTGTTTGCTGTTAATGGCGAGTCGTGCGGTGATGGCTCCGCGAAGGACATGTACATCGGGTTCGCGGCGATTGTCTTGTATGAGCAATGCGGTTGGCCGAAGCCGAAGTCCATGTTCATGGCACTGTCTGTCGCCGTCGGCTCTTCGTTCATTGCGTTAGGGTCGAACGAAATGAGGGAATTAAAGTTGAGCGACGATGCCATTTGCGGTTGGCGGCTCGGACCTGCGCCGAGAGAAGCGAAGTGGAATGGATGGGGCATTGACCCCGACGCAGGGGAACCATTGGCCATGTTCGGTGCATTGTCCCGCGGTACGGAGAAAGTGAATGCTTGTTGCTTGAGCATCATGTTCTCGTTCTGTAACCGCGAGAGTAGATCACGGAGATTCTCGTTCTCCGACTCTGACATCTGGTTTTTGGCCTCCAGTGCGGCAACTTTATCTTCGAGCTACGAGGAAACATGAATACGGCGCAGGGGTGCGATATCGAAGACACGTACATCCTTGACATGCTTCTCCTTGCGTTCCCTGAACGCTCGTTGTGCTGCTCTGTTTTGCTCCTTGCGCTTGAGTAACCGGGATTCGTCCTGTCGCTTGAAGGTTATGATGATATGAGGGAGCAGCAATAAGTGGCGAGACAAACCTGAGATGGATTGCCAGTCGACTTGCGCCGTGCAGCGGTGGTGCTCTTCTTGGCTGCGGCCGCGTCAAACGGAGAAACCGTCTGCGGAGCGATATATGACGTACCTCCACCTGTATGCTGATTCTTGTGCGAAGGCTCGCCGGACATACTGTCCGTACTTGCCTTTCGCTTAAGGCCCTGTTCGTCCTGCTCTGCTGAGGCAGAGGCATTCGAGGAGCCAGGAGTGTTGAAGACACCTGACTGACGCCGAGACGGGCTGTGTTCAGTGTTAACGCTAGGTGGGCTGGGGCTGCTATCGCTGGAAGGCGGGCTGTTGTTTGGTATGGGGAAGCGAGTGAGGCTCTGGGGATCGACGACCTCGGGAGGGGGAAGACCATCAAAAGTGGTAAGGCCACCGCCGGTTACGGAGGTTGGGAACTGCTTCTCTAAGAAAGCGAGGAAGTCGTCATCGGGGATGGTGGAGAACGTGTTGGATTGCTGCGAGAGCTCCCAGAAGGACTGAACGCCGCCAAAGGGGTCCATGACAACGTCAGTTGTGGGTGAGAGTTGCTTGCGTCAGGTATCGGTCTGCCGAGGGGAGGTGAAGAGGATCTTTGTCAGCTGCACACGGATCTACGCAGCAACCGCGCAACAGAGATCGGCTGGTAGCACGCGCTGCTGAGAGAGCGAATATAGAGCAGAAAGCTTGAAGCTAGACGAAGAGGAGGGCGGGGGCGGCGACGGGGGGAGGGAGGATGTGAGAGCGCGGAGAGAGAGAGGGTGAGACTGAGGGGCGGAAAGTTGCCGGGGTACGCGGACGCAAGGCCGCGCCCGGCGGCCAGCCACAGCGGCCAGGAGCGCCTTCGCGTCGGAGTCCAATCGGCGCCTCTCCCGCCACGCCGTGACGCCTAGATGTGCTGACCAAGCGGCGACCCCGCCCTCGCTTCCGCCACCCTCCGTCCCCGCCGTCTGACTCGACTCCCAACGCGCGTCGCTGCCCCGTCTGCATCCGCCTCGCGCGCCTTCGCCCCCTCGCTGCGACACCACCACAGACCGCCACGTAGGAAACCTCGACATGGGCAATTCACATAGCACGCGGTTCGGCGTGGTTCCATCGCCACCAGCTGGGGAATTCTTCCGGCCTCAGGCCTCAGCTTGCGAACGCCTCATCGCGACACCTGCCGTAGCCAGCGCACGCACGCTCCGTCTCGCCGAACACATCCGAACGCCCTGCGGGCCTCTGCCTCCGCGCACGACCGCATGATCTGCACCGCACGTTGTCTGGAGTCATTAGCCAGCGCTCGCGGCTCGCGCTCAGGATGCCCCTCGCGCTTCTCCTGTTCTCTTCAGAGAGGGGACCGTAACCTTAGGATCACAACGGCGAACCTCGCACGCCGGCATGGCCTCGGGCGGTCTATCTCGTCCTCATTCATCGGTCTCCCGTCAATTCGCCGGATCGGCGAATACCTTTCCCAGTGGGGTCCATGCGCCGTTTCGCATACATACAACCTTGTTCCTTGGTACTCACCGCTGGACGCGGGCCCGCTCTGTGCGCTATGCCACTTCACTGGCCGCGATCTGCAACTGTCCTACTGAGCTTGTGTGCTTTGCGCGCTCCGAGGGTACCTTCTTCGCCTACTGACCAACCTTCTTTCTCGCGAATTGTTCGGTGCTGGTCGAATAAATAGGTCGACCCCCCACCCAGGCATGCTCTCGGTTGATCAATTGGTCATTTGTCGTGGAGCTGCATTGGCAGTGTCATACAAGACCTTCGTTCGTGCCTTACCTTCACAGCGGGGGCTTCCCCAAGGTCGTTCTATGATCTGGTATCGCTCAATCAATGGCACAAGGCGTATCCCGACCACTGGACCCTCCTTCTTCTAGAGCAGACTTACGGAAACACACCGCTTCACAGCGTCCAGACGACACGGCTGGCTGCGCTAGGATGAGCCGCGTAGGCTCCGGCAGGCAATTAATTAAATGATGCGGCTAACGATCTCATGCGGAACTGAACTGCGACCTCAGCGAACCCTGCCCTATTCTCAAGTCAGCGTCGTAACGTATGTACCAAGTATGTACTGCGCGATGCGGTCCGTCAGTGCGCTAACCAGATCGCTATGCCGCCGGCATCGGCTGGGCACTTGGCTGTAGACTGCAGGCCTCCTGGCGACGCCTCAGCCGCGAATCTTTGAGCTTGGGCATTGGTCCTCCAAGATTCGTTTGTATTTTTCTGATTATGATACTCAAATCTAGGCCTACCCACGTCTACCGACGCAGCCCGATGCCGCTCCCCAATGTGCACAGACCCCGGCGCAAATAGGAGGATGGTCTGCCGTCCTGAGGTGCGTGGTCCCCTCTGCCCCTTTCAGCTTCCGGTGATTGATGGGTGGTGTCGCCCCACGTCCCTCAGACCCTTACAGTATGTTCGAAACCTTATCCGGAGCTGCCATCGCGCTCCGAGACATCGGACTGACGAGATTCGCCATTGCCTTGGCTAGGGCGGTGCGGCGTCAAACGGTACAAGGTTTGTGGGTCGACGACTCCGAGGACGACCGACGGATGTGGGGAGCTGGCGACCCGATGCGAGCCTATGTGGGACGCACTACTCCTAATCGTCTTTGTCCGCTTGCAGGTTCGGTAAGAAATTGTGCTGCTTCCTTAGCTCTGCATACCCACTTTCTATGTCTTGTACAGTACGGTAACCATGGGATGAATGTATGGTGGTTCGTTGTGTATCCCCACAGTCAACCATTGTGACGGCCCGAGCAAGACTTGGAAACTAGAAGCGGGGAGGGTTTGCGCCACCTGACAGATGGTATGCACACTAGTTCGCCCTAGCTCTAGATCATCGTTGTGGCCCGGATCTTGCGATATGGTTTGCAATGTCAACACTGAACAGGCCCATGGGGCTCTAGACTACGGGCGCAAGGTTACTTAGGGAGAATTCACGAGGTCACGGTGTCTGCGCTGTAACTGCCGTGTCTCGTAGCTACATACGCCATAAGTATGCAGTTCGCAAGATGCATCGCAGCATTTCCTTTGAGCACAGCTGTTCTTTCTAGCTGCTATTGGTTTCGGGCAGCTGCCATGAACGCATCCTGGCGACATCTCATGGCAGCAGGACCCCACCTAACTAATATAGTGAGATGTATTGACAGCACGTTTGTCGCGACCTCGAGCGTCGTTTGGGATGTTAGCATCATCATGCAACCGTCGTCCATACCGCCGGTACGTTCGACGTGCCGCCCCTGACGCGGCAGACAGCCTGTGCACCAGCCCGCCCCTAGCCAGCGCTCGACTGCTGCCGGCGGAGTGATCGCCAATTGTGCCCTGCCGGGTTAACCCGCACATCCATCGGAGATTCAGATCTTACGGGCGGCGGGGAGGGTATGACGTAAGGACTAGGGGACGTCAGGCCGAATTGGATCTTGGCCGCCGCCCTGCAGTGCGTGTTCCGATTCTGGCGGGGTCTAGACTTTATATGGGAGTATCAGTGCTAAGAGAGGTTTTGAAATAACTTAGCAGCTGTGTGACAGACTGACGGTGGTGCCAGCTGTCAGAATATAAGACACTGGCACGACACTAGTGGGTCCAGAGACACTTACTTACTGGTGACAGATCATGCACATGTTCCACATTGGCAGGTGTCGCAACAAGACAAACAGAACGACAAAAGAAACCTCTTGTCACGCTCTTCTGACTTGCGGGTATGAGCGACCGAAAGGAGGAGGTCCAGTGGACAGATACCGATTCTGTGCAGCATGCTTATAGGAAAAGCCCCGATAGAGCGCGATCACAAATACCGACACCGTACCTTCCAGTCGTCAAAGGATGCGGCTATAAGCGAGTCATCAGTGCACATCAGACCGAACCCAGACTCGCAAGAGAGGGCATTTGGGTGCTCTTCTCCATAGAAGTCGACCTACGAGAATAGCCCCGAGTCCCCTCCTACCTGGGAAGAGGTCTGCCTGGTTCTTCCAATAACAGAACACGCACCTCATGTATAGATAATAGTAGGTCTGCTCTTCCCGCGAAGCGACGCACTCGCCGCCGGGTCACACGTGCTGTAGCGGAGAATAACACCCGGTACCACACGGTCTAGCCAAACGCACGCGCAGGATCTCATACCGCTCATAGAATACACACGAAAGTGAGACAAGGGGAGCAGCAGGTGCGTACGGTCCACGGGCACACGCGTCGACGCGGGCCGGATTAGGGGAGGTAGGGCAGGCGGGGTAGCGGAGCACCAGGTCCGGATAACGTATGTGCAAATGCAGACGAGAACTTGGTATGCGAAGTTTGTGCGGCACGAGGCAGGCGAAAGCATGGACGAACAGAGCTGCCGGGCTTGCCCAGGCGGAGCCGAGGGACCGGGAGGGGAGATATGGATACATGTGTGGCGGATCACTGCAAAGGCAAAGGCAGAATGGTGAGCGCGGCCCACTGGCAAGGGCGGGATGCATACGTACGTAATACTCAACCTCAAGCTGTAAGGTGTCGCGCGCGTGAGTATATATAGAAGTCGTGGAGCGGAGAAGGCTGCACGCACAAACATGAAGGCGACCTTGCGTGGCCATAATATATGCAGACCTCGTGGATTATACGTCCGCGTATTGAGGTCGTCAATGAGATGATGCAATCGTTTCATTTCCTGAGAGGCAGATGTCAGTACGCCCACGTCGCAAACGGAAGACAGATGGGGTGACCCAGACAAGGCGCAAGGTATGAAGGTATGCGAGAGGTTGCTCACCTTCTCGTAATGTGACGAGAGCACTAGCCTCGAGGTCTGCAACGTGAAGAACGACAACGCGTTGTCCATGAGCGAGTGCTTCAGGCTATGCGCGGAAATGAGGATTTCGTTGATGGCGTTGATGGACTCGAGGAAATGTGTTGGCGTTAGCTAAAAGTGCGTCAGTGCCTCTACGGCTCGGGTGGAAGACAAGGGAGACATACCCGGCCCTCGAACTCTAAAGGGTATACGAGCGAGAATTGCGGGAGCTCTCCCGCAGAGTAGTCGCGCTCTATCCGGACGATTTCTCGCGGATGGTGCAAACCAATCTGGCCGACGGGTGGGGTCCCGTATGCCGCGTCTGGGGGTGGAGGGCCAAAGTAATATGAGGAGTACGGAACGAGTGGTCTTGACCGTCTGGTCGACATGGCTAGGTCAGGACGATACTGCAGTCAGACAGGTCGGAAAGAGGCACACGTACAAGGGCTTTGTGCTCGAGAAGTCGTGTATCCGTGTACGACTCGAGCCGTATGGGTTTGTGCCATTTCCCGAAGGAGGGTCGACACGCTCCCACATGGGAGGGCTCGGCTGTTCGCCCGCACCCATCCTTGGGCTCAGGGGATGGTCCTGCTCTCCCTTCGGCTTCTCCTTCGCAAACATAGCATGGATAGCATCGTCCGCGGCGGGCACCGCCGCCTCCTTTGTGCTCGGGCCCGTCGAGTGGGAGGCGGTGGACGCGGTCTCGAGGTCGTCCTCGACCCACGACCGGCGCACGTGCGCATGGCGCGCCGCATCGCTGACGTTGACCTCGCCAGGGGTGAGCGGCGTGAGCGGGGGCGAGGGCGGGAGCGGCGCGGCGGGTGTGCGGAGGCCCATCATCGCCATTCTGAGCGCGATGTCGGAGTTGGCGGGGGTGAGCGTGAGGACGGGTGCGTGCTTCTCCGGCAGCGGAGGAGGAGAGGGGGAGGAAGGAGGGTCTTCGTGCGTGTCCGTGCTGGAGACGATGTCCAAGTCGGGCCCTGTCAGTGTCAGCGATGGACTGGAATTGGCCTCTGCGGGACTACTGTCTGCGACTTCTGCGGAGGCAGGAGGTGGTGTGCCTTCATCTCTGCTTTCATTGTTCGCTCCCGCCGGTGCTTCTGCCTCTTGCTCTGGCTCGGAAGCCTCGCGCCGCAATGAATCTGCAGGCGAAGGAGCTCGAAGGTCAATCACTTCCGTTTCGGGAGGCGCATGCATCCTGGGCAGCGTAATCCGAGTAGCTTAATGACGTCCAGAGCCAGTTGCTGGGTCGCTGGGCGAGAGGAAACAGACAAGGATTCCCGGAAGCACAGTGCAGAATTAAAGCCTACCGAGGGCCTGGCACCGAGGTCGCGGGTGCGGGCGTCGTGGGCAGCAGCCGTCGAGGCGTTGCTCAGAGGTTATTATGGGCGCCTCTGGCCACCTTCGCGGAGCCCGATTTCCTCGAGTGATCGTCTCGCACGCGTTCATATGCATCCTCGCATCCCACCATCCTCAAGGCATCCCTCTTTGCTCTGATCCTCTTCCAAACTTGGGCACCCTATAATACCGCGGACCTGACCGCGTATGCTGCGACCCTTCCGACTTCGGCAAATATCCTGGTACTACGTCGTCGCAAGATGCAACAGCAATAATTTAGGCTGCTCCACCAGCTGCAAACCTACCTACCTTTCTGTTATTGAGGGCTCTCACGAAGGTGCGAAATTGCGTAGCGGGCCACCTCCATGCCGCACATGTATCTGTCAATCTCAGTGATCTGTGGGCTCCCTGCGTATCGAATGCATGAGCCTTCTACACGCTTTTCGTGGAGGGTTGCAATTACAACGGAAGTCCACATTTTCGTCCCAGCGAATAGTCCAAATGCCTCAATTGCGTGAGTCCAGGCCACTTCCCCCACACTGTCACGACTCTGTATGCCAGGGTGATGAGACAAAGAAGATGTGGGAGCTGGCCTGTCCCAATACACGAGAGTGAGAGGATCAGATCGGAGTGGCCCAAACCTCATTGTAGCATCCCTAGCTGCACAACCCGTGAGTTCGACGAAACAAGCCTTAGGACCCGGGCAATGGAAGCAGACATCATGGATCCGTACTCCCAAGTGCGTGGTCAATAAGGCAGTATATATATACATTGTGGGTGCGTCAGTCTACAGGCGGTGCGTACGGCTGCACGAGCATGTTGCTGAACTCCTTCAGTTTCTGCGGCCCGCGCACCTCTTCCGTGAGCAGCGGCAGCTGCACGATGTGGAAGAACTCGTCGTAGAGCTCGTGTGCCTCGTTGAGGTACTTCTGCTGCATGTTGTGCCGCACGCGACAATGTTCGCAGTTCGAGCCTGTCAGAGAAGCGGGTCGTGAGGAGCGGTTTTTCGAAGAGGTTACAGGATGTACTCACTGTTCCTGGGGAAGAGGAGCTGGTTAACAACGATGTTGTGAGTGTCGATTTCATATGCTGTCAGCTCTTGAACCAGACGCTCGGTCTCGTACAGCGAGAGGAACTCGGAGATGCAGACGCAGACAAAGGTTGTCTTCTCCTTGATGGTGTCACAGTATGAGCACCTCATGCTACGGTGCGAATCTATAGTAGAACGACGTACTGGGTCCTTGAATTGGGTGTTCACTTCCGTGATCACCGCGCGCATGCTCTCGAGTTTGGCAAACATGTCTTCTGGTGCGTCCGCCTGGCCACCCATGAGACTGGTCATCTGCAGCGCCACACAACGAGCATCAGTAAACCATGATACATGAATGCAGTTTTGTGCAATGTACTTGATTGATCATAGGGCCGATACGCCCACTGAGTGCACTAAGCTTGCCTAGTGCCTTCTCAAGAACGGTGGGGAACGAGAGGAAGCGGAGTGTGTGTCCTGTCGGAGCGGTGTCGAACACAATGACTGAGTACTCCATCGACTTGACATGCCTAATGTAAGGGAGATAGTCCACAGTTAAAGCCAGTTCGGTGTATGCCCGCCGGGCACGTACTTCATGATTTCGGCGAAACTCATAGCTTCATCTACACCAGGGATGGCGAACGCTAGGTCCTGCATCATGCTGCCCATCATCCCGTTCGAGTCCGCTTATGCGCAACGCAACGTGAGACGACGGTAAGATAGCAGAGCGGAGGAAACACACATTGCTCAACCATCTCCTGGATTGCACTCGTTGGGTCGATCTCCATTGCGAAGAGATTGTCGAAGCCGTTGACCTTCGTCGCCTCCTTGGAGAACTTTTGGCCGAAAGCATCTGAGAGGTTATGTGCCGGATCTGTTGACTAAGGCATACACGGTGAATAGAGGCACACAACGGAAGATGGAGGACGCACGATGAGCAACACGGATTCACGGCATTGCGCAAGCTGGATTGCGAGTGAACACGACGTCGTAGTCTTTCCTGTTGCACGATGAGAATTGTAGCGATATATATGCACGCCGACACTCACCAACACCACCCTTGCCACCTGTGAACGAAGGGAGTCATCATAAGCACAGGTTCGTCGCCGCACAGGAAGTGAACGTGCCGCAGAAGATCCACTTCAGCGACTTCTGGTCCAGGACGTTCTGGAGTGTCGGCTCTAGTGTCTCAGTCGCCATATCGTATTATATCTTGGTATCTGGAGTATATTGATCAAGAGCCAGGGTGGAGGAAGGTATACGCAGGTGCGTAGAGTGTCTTATGGGGGAGGAGCAAGTGGTACGCGATCGACGCGTCTCGCGCACTCGCGTTTTGGCTTGCGACCACGACCATCTCCGCGAGCCTTCGCTTGTCATCCAGCACCTTCTAGCGAGCTCTCGTGCTAACGGGCATGGCTCAAACCTCCCCGGACCAGAAAGTGCAATTCCAGGGTGAGGGTAACACATTATATGCGAAATCGAATGCATTCTGATCGAACGGGCAGCACTGCTGCTCGCGAACGAGCAGCGCAATGCGTATGGGTTGCGATACAACGATTATGAACGCTATAGGTAGTAGCTATCATCTGCGTGATTCCTGCGGGGTACTAAGGAATGTCAGGAAGCATTGCGGGAACCGGACTCATCGCCTACGGTCGTCTTTGAAGATGACCCATGGCAAGGGTCGTGAATTCAAGAAGTTGCCTCCGCTGAAGCTTGACGCTCTCAAAGACGGACAGTAAGTATTCCACTCCCTCATCTTATTTGTGACGGTTGATCTGACACCTTGCAGCCTGCAATTACTCTTCTATGAAGCAGAACGGGCCTGGGCTTACTCGCAAGAGCTCAATCTCCAGGCAACTCAGGCTCCCACAAATCCCAAAGCCACTGCAACTAAGGGTCACGATAACGACCCAGCCTCTCTACGGCGGCGCGCTACGTCCCGCTTGCGGCGGGCCGTCCACTGGTCGACTCAACTGCTCTCTCACTGCCAGACGCTCTACTCTTCAGGCCGTCTCTCGGCGGACGACTACGTCCAGGCGACCGTATACACCCTCATCATCAATGGGCGGCTCTTCCGCCATCGCTATGAGTTTGAGGATGCCCTCGTCCAGCTCAGCGTCGCGCGGGGTCTGCTGGACGAGCTCGCAGGCAGAGCAGCTACGAGTCGCGATCAGGCACTTGCGACGGCCTTCGCGGATGAAATTGGGCCTGAGATCCGGCACTGCGCCCACGAGATGCGTTTGCAGAACTCCTACGACGTCGACGCGATCGTGGCTAATGTGGCGCCGAAGCATCGGAGCCAGCTCGTGGAGGACTACGACAAGGTGCTGGCAAGTGTAGGCAAGGAGGCGGAGAGTGCAGGGCACGGCAGGCAGAAGCTCGAGACGTTGATTTGGGAGGACGAGCCGGTGCCAGTGAGGAACCCCGAGCTGGTCGATGTGTTGTTGCGTGTGCAAGAGGCGGAGAAGCGGCTGAGCGAAGGGAGCAAATTGGAGGAACAGCAAACTAAACAGGGGGCTGAAGCAGGCAAGAAGGGTAAGCTCGGAAAGGGTGCTCGTTCGAAGCGTGGCGTCGCCGCGTATGATGCCATCCTCCTCGCGCTCAGCGATGCTGAGGAGGTAGCCCGCAAACTTGTCGAGGCTCAGCAGCTGGCGGGGTCGACCTCGAGCGCTGCTCCAGCCGGAACGCGCGACGTTGCCTTCGTGCATGCGTTCGTTGTTTACCAGCTGCTATCCTACCGCATCCAGCGCGACCTCCTCCTCATCTCCACCCTCCTACACCAATCCCAGGCCGTCCGCACGCCTCGGGCCGGCGGCAGCGCACCGAAGCCCCGGAAGGAGCGCGTCGACGCGCGGCTATACCCCGCCATCGTGAAGCTGCTCGACAATACCATCCAAAGTCTCGGGCAGATGCGCGCGCTCACGATCGTGGACGAGAGCCCCGACCTCGCGTCCGCTGTAGAGGCCCGACAGGAGATCACCAAGGCGCGTAGGTGCCGCTACCTCGCGCGGTGCTATGCGCCTCTCAAGAAGTACGGCGAGGCGCTCATGCTCACGCAGCATGCGAGCATACACCTCCGCTCGGCCCGCTCGACGCTCTCGGTCCTGGCTGAGAGCGAGAGCGACCCGATCACGTTCTACCCCCTCCTCCCCGCGGATGTCGACCAGCTCGACAAGGACGTCTCAGAAGACAGCACGGAGTACAAGCGCGATTGGTTTGCGTATAACGGCGGGTCCATTGATGAGGAGGCGCGGAAGACATACAAGAAACCGTTGTTCTTCGATATCGCGCTGAACTACGCTACGCTCGATATGGATAGGCTGCAGGAGCGGGCTGGCAATGTCGTGAAGAAAACACCGCAGCAGGCGGCGGTTGCTGCCCCGACAGCTGAGAAGAAGCCGACTGCTCGGGTTGTGGAAGAGGTCGAGAGAGCGCTCACTCCGGAGCCGTCGACGGCTGCGAAGGGCGGCTTCGGTGGCTTACTTGGAGGCTGGTGGGGCAGGAAGTAGATCTCAATATATCGTATCTGCTGCACTAAGTAACACAACTACTGTATCGTAAAACGTTCGCATGAACTAACGGGTAGTACCCACCACCCACTGGCACCCACTGACCAGACCGTAGCACGATTCGTATCCCATACAGTCTATCTGGCAACAGTCGGCCCTCCAGCGGCTGCGATCACTGCTGAATGAACTGTGAACGTATTGGATGTTCAGCCATTAGCGCGAATAGGCTGAAGACGTACCTCGGCGGACTCGGATTCAGTCACGTCCGACTTCCCACCCAATTCACCAGCTTCCTTGTCGCTGATGATACTCAACGCCCTCCCTTCATCTCTGACACGAGCCCAGAACTCAGTGTTGGCCGGCTTGCCGTCCAGACATGCTTCCCGGAGTCCTCGCAGGAACCTATAGCTCCCATAAGCAATCATCTCACTTTCATGATAACAAGACCAGGACACGTACGCATTCCACGCATCAACCTCGTCCTCCTCCAAACACGCCTGCCGGAGCTCGACCATGCACTGTACCATCTCCTCCGTCCGGCGCGACGCAAACGGGCGCAGGACGACCTCTTTGATGACCGCGCACAGATCCTCCACTGCCTTCGTCACGACGTCGCCCCTAGCGAGGTTCGCCTTGAAGTCTTCCAGGGGGTATGTCGACCCGATGATCCGCCCCGGGGCCTGCCCGCGGTCGGGCTCCTCAGGCTCTGGCGCGGGCGTCGGCAGGGGCCCCCGCCCTCCGGCTGGTTTCCGATCGAGGAGCAGCTCTTCGTCCTCTGGTTCGGTCTCGCTCTCCGTCTCGGAGTCATCCTTGGTCTTCTGGGGTTGGATGAAGGAGGACTGGGTGCGGAGGGTCTGGCTCTGGCTTGAGCCCGCGAGCCCGAGGTAGGCGGAGGACTGGGTGCGTTGCGGCTTCGAGACTTGGTCGAGGAGGAGCATGTCGTCGTCTTCGTCCTTCGCACGCTTGTGCTCGTCTTTCCGCGCCCGCTTGACCCTCTTCGGCACTACGACGACGTACTGAGCAGCCGTACGGTGTGGGAGATATCAGGACGCTCACCTTCCCTGACCCTGAAACGCTCCTTGCACTCGTCGATGGCACCCCGTGCGCGCTTCACTGCAAATCTTGGAGGGTCGAAGTACTTCGTGAGCTCGTGATGCGGGGGTGGCAGTGGGTTCGTGTTCAGGTCGGTGACGATCGCGGCGTGGAACTGGGCCTGCTTTACGCGGTGGATGGCGGGATTGTAGGACAGGCGGGTGTCGAACCACGACGTGCGTTTTCTGGCAGAGGCGGGGCGTCAGTCAGAGGAGGGCACGCCCTGACAGTGAGTCTCGCACCCTTCTTCTTCTTTCTCGCCTGCGTCCATCAAGTTCATGGCGTCGACGAAGTGCTCCATGGCCATCGTCTGCTCCTCTGTGGGGAGGTACGGATGTGAGGTAACCTGTTCACCTTTCTTCGAGACGAGGTTCTCGAGTGAGGGGAAAGGGAAGTTGCGCACGTCCTCCGCGAAGGGTACCTGGAATGTAACAGCAAAGGAGACTTTCAGCATCGCGGACCAGTGAGCAGTCGCAAAGCGCACCCTCACGAACATCAGACAGTCCACTCTGTCAAATATGACCGGGTGCAGCACACCGATCTTCGGCTCGGCCCCGTCTCTCGAGACCCACCTGGCGATGGCCATCGCGCCCTTCTCGTACATTGCCTGCACCAGCGAACTCAGCGCGACCTGCTGCAGGGGCGATGCCGTGTCCGCCCAGATGTACGACACCTCACTCATCGCGTACTCCCTCCGGAAGCCCTTGTGGGGGAAGAACCCGCAGATGTCAATCCCTTTGCGCGTCGCGAGCTTCGGGAACTGCCCGTCTGGACACGGCGCGTACGAGGAGCCGTACTTGAAGCCGCGGATGAGCTCCTCTTTGTTAAGGACTTCCAAGTGTGTCTGGGCCTCCTTGTCTTTGGCGTCGCCTGCGTCGGCCATGGTGACGTCCTCCTCCACCTGGGATACCTCCCCATCGCCCTTAGGCGGAGGTCCGGGGCGCTCGGCGACGTACTCCGTGCGCACACGGAGCTGCGCAAAGACCGCCGCCGTCTCGTCCTCGTCTTCGTCGACCTGCATCGGCTCGTCTTCTTCATTCTTTTCCTCTTGGCCCTCCTTCTTGTGCTTCCCCCGCCGCGAGAACTTCTTCCAGCTCTTGGGCCGCTGGATCGCCGTCGCTTTGCTCGTCTTGCAGAGGATCTCGATCGCCTCATCCGAGCGCGTGTCCACGTCGCCGAGCCGGAGGACCGTGCCCAGTAGTGCGGAACGGGTCTCTTTGATGTCGGGACGACTGACCTCTTGGATGGCGAAATCGCAGTTGCCAACGATGCCGCGGTTAAGGGCCTCGATGAACTCGTGATAGAAACCCTCGTTAGTGCGCTAATAAACAGTCAGTCCAGCGGTTGTAGTCCAGTCGTCGAACTTGCCTTGACATGGGACTTGTTCTCCTCCCGGAATGGGAAATTGTCATCATCGAAGTCAATACCACTGCGCACGGTTCAGCAAGGAGACTGCATGAGGAATAGCTGACTTGCATGACACTCAAGCTGACGTCAAAGGCGTTCATCTTGCTGGCTGTCGCCTCCCAGTCCTCAAGCTCGATGGGATTCTCGCCATCCGTGAGGAGGACGGCCTTCCTCGTCCATGTCTTTTTGTTCGCGAGGTGCCTATTCTGCGTCTCAACGCCCACAATAATGGCGTCGATAGCTATATGTGGCACGTGAGTGATAGCGGAGACGAGAAATGTATTGGCAGCTCACGATCTCCGTGCGTTGTCGACGGTTCCAATGCCTGCAACTTTGCCAGCGTTCCAGCGTTTGGCTGGCCTATAGGGATGTATTCTTTCACGTTCTCGTAGCCGCCATTCTCTTCATTGACAATATTTTCTGTCTCTATGCATAGATGATTAGCAAAACAGCAGGTGTGTGGCTCGTAGACATACCCTCGGATCCAAATAGTATCACGCCGCATTGTTCAGTCTTTCGACCATGATAGATCTACTCGTTGCGTCAGCAAAGGCGAGCATGCATGCAAGAGCATTGTGTTGCGTGCCATCTCTTGTATTTTGAGCATCACAAACTGCAGCGACCACTCCAAGTTTGTCATTTCCACGACTTCCGTTTCGCCTGGGTTTGCGCCTGCCATCTTCAATTGTCTCATCTTGCCCATTGAGGGTGCGACGTCGATGAGAAACATCGTCACCGTGTACTAGGTAGCTAATGTCAGTGTACTGCAAGCATATCAAGCACTCCACGTACTCCTGCTCGCTCTGTGGGCATGGCGGATGGAGGCGGGAGACAGGCTGTGGCGCGGAGGCGAGGGTGAGTCGCGCGACGCGTCGAATCACGTGGGAGGCGAGAAGAAGACTGCCTAATTTGGCAAGAGGGGAAAGGGAGTCGGAGAGAGTTTGTAAGCGCCTTACTTTGTCGTTTCCCCTTCACTTGACGCCGAACCGGCTTGAGCAGCAGTCGGCGAGGTTCACGAGATCTGCGCGACGCGACCGAGTCCCGACCATCCGCGAAGCCATGGCCGCGCCAAACATCGCAAATCCCCAGTTCAACAACGCACAACCCTACCTCAACGGCTCCAGACAGCCCCCCCGTGCCCAGTTCACCCGCGAGCAGATTCAGTCTCTTGTCCGCGTACGTCGCACTTTCTGTGTCTCTTCTCCATCTCGCGCGTCTCATTCATCCACCTCTGTGGCGTAGCGTGCACACATACTCAAGGAACAAGGCGCCACTGTCGAAACCAACTCCGAATACGCAAAGATCTGTCATTTCCTCCAGCAAATACAGCAGCCACAAGTATCGAGTAAGTACCCCCTGCCGGTCGTGATGTCTTCATACACCTTACCACCCCCAGACTCGACCTTACCTGACCACTCACAACCCGCCCTGAACGGTCATGCATCAACATCTTCCCTCACCAATGGCAACGCTATGTCCAACGGCAACGGCCTGACCAACGGCGCTGGGCCCTCTCAGCCCTACCCACAAGCTCCGAGCACTCCAGTCTCCTTCACGCAAGAGCAGATCGATGCCTTGCGCGCACAGATTCAGGCCTTCAAATTGCTTACGCGCAACAAACCTGTCCCCCAGGCCATTCAGCAGGCGATGCGACTGCCCAATCAGGTCATGCCAGAGTTACAGAAGCTCCTCCAGGCAGACGTCAACACCAGGGTCGTCGACAGTGCCGTCAAGGTCCACAAGAGCGCCACGCCCGGTCTCGTGGACCCCACATCAATGGAGCCCATCGTAGAGGAGATCAAAACCGAGGACATGGATCTCGGCGGGGCCGACATGCCCAAGGGTCCCTTCCTCGAGGATGACTCCGACTCAGGCATCTATCCATATAATGCGTATTTGCATCCATTCGACCATCTCGCGCTCGACAGCAACGCCCCTTTGACGCAGTGGGCAACACGACTGCAGCGACTACTGATCCCAACGCTCATGCCGACGGGGCTCGACCCGCACCAGGTCATTGCCGAGCGCAATCGGTATGTCGACGCACGTATCGAGCAACGCATCCGCGAGCTGGAGAGCCTCCCGGCAACGATGGGTGATGGAGGGATGGACAGTGTCGTCGACGACATCGTGCGCGAGGAGAAGGAGAACGCATCGGGCGGCGACGAGCTCGCGCACCTCGCACACCCAGGGCCGAACGCGCAGGGCAAGCTGCGCGCACTCATCGAGCTCAAGGGCCTGCGCGTGCTCGACAAGCAGCGGCAGATGCGCGCGCTGGTGGCGGAGCGGCTCACGCATGGGTCGATGTTGCCACTGAACCGGGCAGACTTCCGGCGGACGCGCAAGCCGACAATTCGGGATGCGCGCATGACGGAGCAGCTCGAGCGGAAGCAGCGCGTCGACCGCGAGCGGCGCGCGAAGCAGAAGCACGTCGAGCAGCTCACGATCATCTGCGCGCACGGGCGGGAGGTCATCGCCGCCAACCGTGCGGCGCAGGACCGCATCACCCGCCTGGGCAAGGCCGTGTTGTCATTTCATGCGCACACCGAGAAGGAGGAGCAGAAGCGCATTGAGCGTATCAGCAAGGAGCGTCTGAAGGCGCTGAAGGCGGACGACGAGGAGGCGTACATGAAGCTCATCGACACGGCGAAGGACACTCGCATCACGCACCTCCTGCGGCAGACGGATACCTACCTCGATTCGCTCACGCAGGCTGTTATGGAGCAGCAGCGCGACGGATCGACATTTGATGGCGGCGCCAATATGCTGCAGTACGACAACGACGACAACGACCCCACGAGCGAGGAGACTTTCGGGGCGCAGAAGTTTGAGACCGGGCCCGAGGACAAGGGCAAGCTCGACTACTACGCTGTCGCGCATAGGCTCAAGGAGAAAGTCACGAAGCAGCCGGACATGCTCGTGGGTGGGACGCTCAAGGATTACCAGCTCAAGGGTCTCCAGTGGATGGTCAGCTTGTACAACAACAAGCTCAACGGTATCCTTGCAGACGAGATGGTTTGTGCATTTTGTGTTCTTCCGGAGACGCTCCTCGCTTACCTGTATGTGTACACAGGGTCTTGGCAAGACGATCCAGACGATCTCGCTTGTCACCTACCTCATCGAGGTCAAGAAGCAGCGCGGGCCGTATCTTGTCATCGTGCCGCTCTCGACCATGACGAACTGGTCCGGCGAGTTCGCGAAGTGGGCCCCTAGCGTGAAGATGATTTCGTACAAGGGCAACCCCGCGCAGCGGAAGGGGCTCCAGGGCGAGTTGCGGACGGGCAATTTCCAGGTCCTGCTCACGACGTACGAGTACATCATCAAGGACCGCGTCCACCTCGCGCGCATGCGCTGGGTGCACATGATCATCGACGAGGGCCACCGCATGAAGAACACCCAGAGCAAGCTCGCGCAGACGCTGACGCAGTACTACCACTCGCGCTACCGCCTCATCCTTACGGGTACCCCGCTGCAGAACAACCTCCCCGAGCTGTGGGCGCTCCTCAACTTCGTCCTGCCGAAGATCTTCAACTCGGTCAAGTCGTTCGACGAGTGGTTCAACACACCGTTCGCGAACTCGGGCACCGGCGACAAGATCGAGCTGAATGAGGAGGAGGCGCTGCTCATTATCCGTCGTTTGCACAAGGTGCTCCGGCCCTTCTTGTTACGGCGTCTCAAGAAGGACGTCGAGAGCGAGCTGCCGGACAAGGTCGAGAAGGTGATCAAGATCCGCATGAGCGCGCTTCAGTCGCAGCTGTACAAGCAGATGAAGAAGTACAAGATGATCGCAGACGGGAAGGATTCCAAGGGGTAAGCTCATCTGTCTCCCTCACTCGGTGTCCGCAGGCTGACGCGCGTGCAGCAAATCGGGTGGCGTGAAGGGCCTGAGCAACGAGCTTATGCAGCTGCGCAAGATCTGCCAGCACCCGTTCCTGTTCGAGAGCGTCGAGGACAAGGTGAACCCGACCGGCGTGATCAACGACCTCCTCATCCGCTCGTCCGGCAAGATCGAGCTCCTCTCGCGCATCCTGCCCAAGTTCTTCGTCACCGGCCACAGGGTACTCATCTTCTTCCAGATGACAAAGGTCATGGACATCATGGAGGACTTCTTGAAGTACATGGGCTGGAAGTACCTTCGGCTGGATGGTGGGACGAAGACGGAGGACCGGGCGGGGCACGTCGCGCTCTTCAACGCGCCGAACTCGGATATCAAGGTCTTCATCTTGTCGACGCGCGCTGGTGGTCTCGGTCTCAATCTGCAGACCGCCGACACAGTCATCATGTAAGTCGATCACGGTATCACAAGCATTGACCCTTGTTCATCTCTGTACCCCTCAGCTTCGACAGTGACTGGAACCCACATGCCGATCTTCAGGCGCAGGATCGTGCTCACCGTATCGGTCAGACCAAGGTCGTCCGCATCCTGCGGTTTATCACGGAGAAGAGCGTCGAAGAAGCGATGTTCGCGCGGGCTCGGTACAAGCTCGACATTGATGACAAGGTCATCCAGGCTGGTCGCTTCGACAACAAGTCGACACAAGAGGAGCAAGAGGAGTTCCTGGTACGTATCCTGTCCGCTCGCCACCACACACACTAATCCGCCTGCAGCGAGGCATCCTCGAAGCCGATCAGGAGGAGGAGAACGAGGAGGCTGGAGACATGAACGACGACGAGATTAACGAGATCATCGCTCGTTCCGATGAGGAGGAGAGGCTGTTCCGCGAGATCGATATCCAACGCGACCGTGAGGCCCTCGAGAAGTGGCGAGCAGCGGGTAACCGCGGCAAGCCGCCACAGCAGCTCATCCAGCTGGAGGAGCTGCCAGACTGCTACAAGTCGGATGAGCCGTTCGAGAACAAGGACGAGCTCGACGAGCTAGAGGGCCGTGGGCATAGGCGGAGGGCTGTTGTCAACTACACTGACGGCCTCAGTGACGACCAGTGGGCTATGGTATGGGTCGTTTTGCACTCATGAGGCGTATAGTCTATTGACCGCTTTGCCTGTAGGCTTTGGAGGATGGCGAGGACCTGCAGGAGCTCGCTGAGCGCACGCGGGAGAGGAAGGCCAGTCGCGCTGCGAACAAGATGCTACGCGACTTGGACCCTGGTAGCCCTGCGGTGGAGGACACGCCGCGCGGGCGGAAGAGCCGAAACAAAGGCAAGGGCAGGGCGGACGGCGATTCGACGCCTGTCGGTGGCAAGCGGAAACGTGGTGCGAAGGCTGCGTCTGTCACGCCATCCATTCAGGACGACGAGGAAGAAGAGCGGGATACCGTAAGTGCTCCGTTCTACCTAAGCCGGAGCTAGGCTTCACCGTGTGATGCAGAAACGTCGCAAGACCAAGGCGCCAGATGTTGCGCCTCCTATCCGGGATAGGATGAAGAAGGCTTTCAATGAGATCTACAAGGCTGTCCTCGATTGCCGGGACGAGACCGGTCGGAAACGCTGCGAGCTATTCAGGGAAGTGCCCGACAGACGGGTGCGTGTTCACTTGAACAAAGTCATTTCTCTCGTGTATTGATTTGGTCGGTTCTAGGAATACCCCGATTATTACCAGCTCATCACACAGCCGATCGCGTTATCGACTCTCCGGAAACGGCTGCAGAGCAACTATTACAAGAATGTCACCAACTTCCGAGAAGATTGGAAACTGATGTTCAACAACGCACGGACGTACAATCAGGAAGGTTCCTGGGTCTACGTCGACGCCGAAGAGATGGAGAAGGTCTTCAACGCGCAATACGAACGGCTCATCGTTGGCTCCGAACTGCCGGGTGCGCCCGCCGCGCTGAATGGATCATCGAGTGCGTACGACTCTGCTCTAACTCCTATGGATGAGGATGAGCGATTACCACTCAAGGGGAAGAGCACGAGGAAGCAGGTCCTCAGTGATGACGAGTACCTCACAAATCCAAGCGACGATGAGTGAGGGACGCGGTCACGGGTAGGGTAATGTTCTCCAGTCTTGTCGATTACTTATTGCCGCGCAGTTGTCTGTATTCTTAGTGTATCGTTATGTTAGTCGTGCTTTCGGTCACATCGCAGTCGCGTGGACTGAAGATGGGTGTAGGTGTCCCGTCAGCGAACCTCATGCTATCGACGACAGACTCGAGCTAGCCTTGCTTGATGCATAATCCGCTCGGTACTGCCCAGAACACTCGATTAGGCTGCAAGCTGGTTGTTCTGTTCGAGCATACTGGATTCGGAGACGGCGAAAAAGTTGACATGAGCTCGATCTCATTCCAACGCAGCGGTACTGAGGTGCCTCGCGCCGGCAGCCATGTTGCGGATGTGCGCAGTGATACGAGCACTCACCACGGACAAAACTCGTCAGCTCGGCACTTGCAGTGGTAGCCGCCATATGCATACTAGAAGATGTCACAATAGATTGCGGCATGCAGCGTCATGGTATAATCTGTCAATGCTCGCCCATTAGGCTGATGCCCTACGACACACGATGTGCAGGACCAACTAACGTAAAACGGCGTTCGAGAGTGGTGATAAGTAAAGCAGTGTTGCGTATGATACACATGTCGTCAGTCGAACGTTAACGTGAAGAGCAGTGATGAGGTCCGTAATGCATTAGGAACAGAGATGACGATGGGCCAGCAGAAGAGAGACAGGGAATGAATAAACACTCAGTCATCGAAGTCCTCAAACTCGGAAGCGCCTCTATCACCATCTTCTTCCCCGGATGACAATATCTCGATGTAGCTCTTGGGAGCGGCCCTGGCTGCACGCCTCGGTGCTTCGGCGCGGGCAGGACGTTGGGGCACGTCGTCGTCGTCGTCTTCGCTATCGACAGTCTTCGACGCCGCCTTCTTCGTCGCAGCAGCGGGCTTGCTACCGGAGGGCTTACGCGCTACTTTGGGCGGCGGAAGAATGTCGTCGTCCATCGAATCGCCATCGTCGACTGGCTTCGCCGCCTTCTTGGCCGCTGGCTTGCTGGCAGACGGTTTCCGTGCTGTCGGCTTCGGTGCCGCCAGAAGTTCATCCTCCGACGAGGCATCGTCGTCGTCACGCTGCGCCTTCTTGCCGGATGCAACCCTGCCTTTCGTCCCTTGGGCACTTGAGGACGGCTTACGAGGGGCAGGCTTCTTGGCTGGAGCCTTTGCGAAGAAGTCATTCAGGTTCACGCCTGCTTTCTTCTTTTTCGCTGCCGGAGACGTTTCATCACCAGAGTCGTGGTCCGGGCTGACAAGAAGGCATCAGTCAACGTAGGCACTGCATTGAGCACCGTACTCACCTCTTCCGCTTCGAAGCCGAGTTCGAGGCAGCACTGGCTTTGCCCTTGCCAATGTCTTTCGAAGGCGGCGGAACCACTTCGATGTCTGAGTCGTTGTCGCCGTTCGCCTTCGCGGCGCGGGCACCGACTATCTCGAAATCGGAGTCCTCCTCCTCTTTCTTGGTGACCTTCCGAGCTGCTGCCTTCTTGAGGGGCACCGCCTTGGCCGCCCCAATCTCGAAGTCAGAGTCGGACTCATCCTTAACGGCCTTCTTGATGGCCTTCCTGGCGGGCGCGGGTGGCGGCTTGACATCGTCTTCGTCGTCTTCGTCAAGCTTGACCTTCGACCCGGACGACCCAGCCTGCGGGGCTTTCCTCACAATAGGCTTCGACTCAGGTTTCTTGGCCTTCGCTTTCGTGGGCTTGAAGTCGTCCTCCGAGTCATCAGACCCGTGAGCCTTCTTCGTGAATTGCTTCAAGGTGGCTTGCTTGCGCTTGCCCTTCTTGTTGGCAGATTCGGCCGAGATGACCTTCTCCTCCCACTGGACACACGTCGCCTTCGTACCCGTTTAGTCAGTCACCAGCATATGAACCAAGTGTTCGTTTGGACAAACCTGCCAATCAGCCAAGAATCGATCGAGGTCCTTCTGCCACAGTGCAATCGGTGTAACTTCGAGGAAGGCAAGTAGCTCCTGTTCCTTTTCCTTAGCTTGTGCTAGGAGTTTCGCAATCTAACAGGGCAATGTCAAAAGCAGCCCCTCTTACGTGGACACATACTGACCTTCTCCTTCGTCAAGCTCCAGATGGCCATACCCAGGAGGTAGTCGAAGTCAGTATCCTTGCCCTCTTCATCATCATCGTTCTCATCGTCAACCTCGACGAGCTCCTCGGTCTCTCCCGCTTTCTTGGCTTTAGAAACCTTCGAAAACGGGCGGAAGTCGAGCTTGCGCAGCTCCGCAACGATGTCGGCCTTCTTGCGGTTGCTGATGACGAGTTCCTTGTTCACAATCATCTGCACGAAGCGTGCCTGGTTGTTGAGCCTGTGCATCTCTAACTCGAGCTCGGAGGCCATGTAATCCTGTTCCACTGCTCAGACTACCACACACCCCAGTCTGTGAGATGGACATACCTTCCGCTTCTGGTAATACAGAAGACGCTTCGGGTAGAACTCCTCGATGATCTCCTCAGGCGAGCTGTACTTCTTGATCTGGCTGTCGAAGTCGAAGCAGATCATGTTGCTCGTATTGACCTTGCCTGTCAGCTTGAAGTACTCGTGCAAACCCTGGGCTTCTGCCTTCTCCATGTGCTTCTGATCCATCGTGATGACAAAGTGGACGTTCATGTTGTTGTGATACTCCTTGTAGTCCTGCAGATACGCCACATGTATTAGTGTCTGTACCACGTACGTCGGGCAACAACGCACCTTGATAGGCCCATCGCCCTTCTCACCGCACATAACTTCAAGTTCGGCTTTGTAGTTCTGCGTCCACTTGCCGATCGGAAGCTCGGTGATCTCGATGGTCGTGTCGTCGGTCTTCCGGATACAGCCGAGCACGTCGTACTTGTTGTCGCTGATCTTCCGGATGGTCCCATTGAAGCCGCGCCACCATGGCATCATGGGCACCTGCTCCTCGCCATCCATGAGGCGCCGGACGTTGGCGACAATCTCTTCCGGGTTGAAACATGGGATCGACGTGCTCCAACCTGCGCGAGGGTTAGTGGCACTCACCACTGTTGCACACAGAACCACTTACCTGTACCGATACCTTCCGCTCCGTTGACGAGGATCATCGGAATGACAGGTACGTAGAAGTCGGGTTCGACGAACTTGCCGTCATCGCCGGCCTGGAACGCCATCAAGGGGTCGTCGCTGGGGTGGAACACGGAGCGCGTAATCGGGGCGACCTCTGTGTAGATGTAACGGGCCGAGGCATGGTCCTTGCCGCCCTGGTCGCGAGTACCGAATTGACCGTTCGGCATGAGGAGGTTCATGTTGTTGCTGCCGACGTAGTCCTGGGCGAGGTTGACAATGGTCGACATCAAACTCTGTTCACCGTGGTGGTATTGGGCGTGCTCGGACACGTAACCGACAAGTTGAGCGACCTGTCGGCGGTTGTAGTGCAGTTAGGTACATGGAGGAGGGAAGGGAAAGAATAAGCTTGCCTTGACTTCGCCCTTAAGCTTCCGCTTGAAGCAAGCCCACATGACCTTCCGCTGCCCGGGTTTGAGGCCATCAACCACGGATGGGATGGAACGGACATTATCCGCCATCGAGAAGAGGATTAGCTCCCTGTTGATGAAGTCGGAGAAAGGGATCTCTTCCATCGTGTGGTCGAGGAAGGTTCCCGGCTGGCGAGGCCCTCAGCGACCGGTGATACGTAGACGAAGAACACAAAACAGACCTTGCACTGGCGCAGCCACTCTTTTCGCTCGTCTGCCTTCTTCTTGCTGAACGCGAGCTCGATGAGTTCTCGATCACCGTCTTGCGTGGTGCTGAACGGGATCATGTGCTTGCGCATCTGCTTGAAGTAGTCCCTTGCATCGCCATCCGTACTTGTACCCAGACCCTGCGTCGCCAGCAATCAGTCAATCACTCTTGGTCGAAAATCAGTTGAACGGTGCGAACCTTGAAGTACTTATGCTTCCACTTGTCCTGGTTCGGGGTCTCCTCCTTCCACTTCTCATACTCGGGCATCGTATAGAAGTTGATCTTCTGGCCTCCCTTCGTAACCTAGACAACGATGCGCTTAGGAAGAGGGACAGGAATGCTGGAAGGACAATCCTACCCTGACGATTGGAGTAATGAACTCGACCAGAAATCTAGGTACCTTGAGCAGCGAAGGGTAGAAGTGATCGAGGTAGTTGATGAGCAGTCCCTTGATGTGAGAGCCATCGTGATCCTATGGAAGGCGTTTAGACCAGTCGCCCACCGGCGGAATACCTGAGGCATACCTGATCGGTCATCAACATGAGTCGTCCATAACGAAGACCAGCCGTGTCCTTGTAGTCCTTGTTGTGCTGCAGGCCGAGAATCTTCTTGATGTTCTGGATCTCCTCGTTCTTCATGATCTGATCATGCTTAGCATCGCGGACGTTGAGCAGCTTTCCGCGCAGAGGGAACACGCCAAAATTATCGCGGCCGACGACACTCAGACCAGCGACAGCTAGTGACTTGGCGGAGTCTCCTTCTGTGAGGATCAACGTGCAATCTTGGGCCTTTCGAGTGCCTGCGTTATTAGCGTCCGATAACTTAGGCAAGCCGGAAAGCCTGGAAGGGTATGAGACGTGAGACCTCATGAAGTTTGTGCACAAGCGTGGACAACGTCACCTGTTCCTACGACTACCATCCGTCTTCTTCATTTGTTGATCGGCCTTGAACTTCGCCCAGTTGAGGACGTGGTCGACGATCGCAGACTTCTGGACTATAGGCGACGATATGTCAGCCCACGTCCAGCGTACACCGCTATGCCGACATCATACCTTTCTTCATGAACTCGTCTGAGAGGGCGGGCTTCGTACCGAACTTGCTCGCGGGCAAGGTCAGCGTCTCCTTCGTCTGGCTGTCGAAGGTCGGGTTCTCAATGAGGGCGTTGACGAAGATCCACATGTGGTTCTTGATCTGTGCTGGCTTCACAGTGGCCGCCTTGTTCTTCTTCTGGATCGACGCGAGCAAGTTCTTCGCTATTTGCTCCGCAATGTACGCGACGTGCGTGCCGCCCTTTATCGTAGAGATTGAATTGGCGAAAGATACCTGCTGGAAGGTGCCGTCCGACACAGCGAACGCGACCTCCCAACGCGCACCGATGGCCTCGTAGATCATCGTGGATTTCGCTTGGGCCGCCCCACCTGACGTTTCTGCCGCTTGCTCCGCGGCGGAGCTGAGGTAAAGGTCAACGTACTGCTTGAAACCCTTGATCTTGATCCTTTCGTCGTTCAAGAACACCTTGATGTCCCGTACGGTCCCGGCGATATCGTGAACACGCTTCTTCAGCAACGCGACCGTGTCCTCGTCGATCGAATCCATGCCGAACCGTTTCAGATCCGGCTTGAAGGTGACACGAGTGTACTCCTCCCCACGACCATTCTTGGTGATTTTGGCCTTCCCCATCTTGCTCATGTTGTCTGTCCACGTCTGGGCGTACTTCTGCGATGAGTTCTTGTCTGCAGTCTCGACGGTGAACTCTGTCGAGTAGATGTTGGCAAGCTTGGCTCCATAACCGTTACGGCCACCGGTGAGCTTCTTCTCGTCGTCGTCGTAGTTGGAGGAGGACAAGAGGTGCCCGAAGATAAGCTCCGGGATGTAGATCTTCTCCTTGGAGTGCATCTCGATAGGGATACCTCGACCGTTATTGTGCACCGAGATGAGATTCTTGTCGGGGTCAATGGTGACCTTGATGGTGTCCATGCTCGGGTCGTTGATCTATGAAGGGAGGTATGAGCACATGTATACGCCAAATACGGATGCCAGTATATGGGTGGCGAGGCCAGATACTCTCCGTCATCAAGAGCGGTGGTGCCTCTGATCTCGCCGGGAGCAATGCGGCCACAGGCGGGTAGATGCTTAGCGTAGACACCAAGCAACGCGATGTTGCAATACATTGGCAGGTCATAACCTCAACGCAGCTCGCATGGGATTAAGGGCAAGCGTGTCCGCAAGAGTGCACAGGGTCTAAGCAAATAGTCCAACGAACTCACCTTGTTGTCGGCTGCATTGACCAGAATCTCGTCGACGATCTTGAAGAAACCAGGGACATACTTGATTTCTCGATGAACCATGCGCTTGGTCTCCGAGTCCCATACCCACATCGACTGTGTGAACGTCTCGACACTGCCGATGTAAGAATCCGGTCGCTTCAAGATGTGCTCGAGTTGGGAGAGCTGGCAAGCCATCAGTACTCTGCGCATACAAGCATATAGTCACCTAGATACCTTGGTGTACGTCTCCGAGGCTGTCTTCTTCTTTGTGGGTGCAGCTGCGGTTGGGGCACTCGGCCCAGCGTCGTCATCGTCATCGCCGGCCATGTCAACGTCCGAGTCCGCGTTATCATCCTTGTCTACGAGAACTTTCTTCTTCGCTGCGGTTGTCTTCGACTTGGCAGGTGCTTTGGCTTTCGGTGCGGCCTTCTTCGCAGTGGCCTTGGTGGCTTTCTTGGGCGCAGGCGCGTAGTCCTCCGACTCTGAGCCTGAGCCCGACACATTGTCAAGGTCGAAGTTCTCCTCTGAGGAGCTCATCGTGGCAAGTTGGGGAACTTGCGAGGGAGGGGTCGGCGAGACCAGGGCGCAGGAAGGTCGTTGTTGTTGTTGAAGGCCCTGCAACCGCGACGCGATCACCGTTCAACGCGTTTTGCACGTGACTGTAGGGCGTCTGTACTAACATTGACTCCGAGTCACTGCCTCTCACTGAGTTTCATCCACTACTTGACGATAATCATATGCATTCAGTACGACATATCTTTTGGACAGCTTGAAATGTGCGCCCAGTATTCGCGTCAAGCATACAACGAAGTTGAATATAGTTTCTCGTAAAGTAGCACGGCGCATCGCGGCACCGACCAGTCTTTTTAATACGCGAGGCTGCAACAACTCAAAGGTTAACATCAAATCTTCCAGATGTCGCTGCCTCTATGAATTGATGCTTCGAAACAACCACGCATACACCGCGTACTCTTCTGATAAAAACTGTCGCAGTGCAGTGAAGTCTTTCAGGCCACTAGTAAGCTTTCTCCGACTGAGCTTGACATACACCGCACTTTTGGTTCACTGTAGGCCGGTACTCATTGGTAGGGTGCCGGCATGCAGGGGGGCGACAACGCGATAGTTTCCTGTAGAGACCTGCGAGTACGTAGGGCCAGAATTTGACCTTGCCTTCCGGTAGAATCCCGACCAAGTCTCCTATGCCACTACGGGAGACTACCTGTGCCATGGCGGAGGCGCGTGGCGCGAAATTTCGTCCTCGGACTACATAGCGGGTAAGCTTGAACCTAAGAGCATGTGTACTGCCCGCTGGAAAAATATGCACTTCCATTCGGACGGTGAGAGAAGTCGCCATCGTGCCAGATATAGTACGTGGTTTCTCTGGCTGTTCTTCTTGCAGGTCAATGCAGGACGAGTCGGGGCTTGCGGCATAAAGATGCAGACCGACACCTCACTAGATGCGCTATAATCGCAGCGACTATCGAGGAGCCAGCCCCGGTTTTGCATGGGGCCCCGGGCGACTAGTACTGGTATTACATAGTACTACATCACGAACTCCAGATGTAGACTACCTGATCACTGTGAATGTACTGATGACGGAAGCAAGACAGATGGCAGTTGTCGTTACGTTGACATCCTAGATCGTGAAACGGAACTCAGACTCCGAGCTGACCAGGAGGTAGACTGCAATCGCACCTCTTGGATCAAACGTTGGTACTGAACTATAATAGAGTTCAATGAACGCAACTCAAAGCGCGAGCCATCCTCTTGTACCACGTCTCTTACGATAATACGGATCGCAGACAAATGGGATTAGTAGGTCCCAGAGAGGATCACTCTTGTTGGTCAGCGACGGCTGTGATTGCATTCTCATAGCCACGAATTCAAACCAGGGCGGATAGAACCCCGCCCACGCCCAGTCAATCAGCCATAGCCGTCCATCGTCCCCCACAATGATGTTCCGCATACATAGTGATGTCTTGATGTGCGAGAACAAGCGGGGCTGTATCATCGAATGGATCTTCGCGGACGCGTTTTTTGGCCTGCGCCTTGTCGACGGCCTGTTCCTTCTGGATTACCGCCATGTAACGCTTGTTGAAGAATGCAGAAAGCTTGTCGTAAGAGGCGAATGGCCCCCTCCATGGGATGACAGGCCCAAATAGCGGCGACTCGCAGTGCCGTGCAGGGCCTGGCGGCCCCACCGGGCCTGGCACGGCAGAGCGTGGATGGCGGATGGCGCGCAGCTGGCGAACATAGTCGCGCAAGGTAAACATGACGCGGAGCCGCTGCCAGACGGGCATCTCTGGCCATACATTGGAGAGCAAACGGCCCGGAATGTAATCCATGACGATCTGCGTCTCAGTCTCTTCCTGGATTATGCGACGAACACGGGGAACAGGGATTGTCGTGTGTTTGAAAATGATGTCTAGAGCGAGGGCCTCGGCAGGTGCTTTCGTGGTGGGGTCATGATCCTGGGCAGCTTTGCTGACTGTCCGAGGCGTAGGCCGACCAATGAGGCCGGCAGCGATTGCGGCTTGCTCGGTGGGACTAGGTCAAGAGACAGTGTGAATGAAGTGACACAGTTGTTCGTCTGTCAGGTGGTCACAATCTGAGTCCTGCTTCGTGTCATTCTTGCCCGTTCCTGGCAGTATATACGGAACTCACAGCATAGTCAGAAGCCGGGCGCCGTAGCTGCTGGGGCGTTGTTCCATGGTAGGGGATGAAATTGATAGATGCAGGAGGCAAGTAGCACGAAGTAGTGAGACTACTAGTAGCCTGTGTCCGGGCTAATGATTGAATTGAAAGTAGATGAGGTGTGGTCTCCTTCAAGGACTCCTTGCAACTTGCTGTATCCGTTTCGACCATGATAGGTTCAGGGGGTGTGACCTGTGACCTCGTGAACTACGAAGCGCCCCAGTTCACGACCTCTTGTGACATGTGACCTGTGACTTGTGAACTACAAGCCCAGGGGCCTGTGATATGTGTCTGAACTCATAGTCGAAACGATACAGTACGTCGAAGCCTCGAAGCCCCCAACGGTGACGACGCGCGGCGATTGCACGCGTCAAGTCACGAGTGCGTGTCTCCAGCCAGTAGATGCGCGGGAAACCAGCCCCGGAGGATATCGGTAGGTTAAGTACAGGATACGCTGTATTACCTGCATAGTATATCCTGACGGGAAATTTCACCTTGAAGTGCAGTCAAGGGAATCGTATGGAGATCGAAGATCGTTCGCTGTATTCAGTCTTCGGATGGGTGGGCTCGGATGGCCGAGGGCTACTTTCCTAGATGGATACCTCACATTGGTCACCAACGCATCCCACGTTCGGGCATAATGTGTGGGCATGGGCACTGGCGACAACACTCACCTCGAAGATGGGCGGTGCGCGGGCGCGGGCGGTGGAGGCCGATCCGGGGGGACGTGCCGCAACACCGGCACTCTGCCCACCGGTGACAGTGCTTCGATCCGCCGCCCCACCGCCTGTACCGCGGTGACATCGAGTGAGCTTGCCCGTTTGTTGATCGCTCACGTGAGAGGTGCAACCGCGTCGCGTCGCGCACCTATAAAGCTGGCGTGCATGTTCAACTCACTCTTCACTTCGCCCCGCTGCCTAGGCACCCCGCCCGCACATCTCGCCCACACCAGCACACCTCGCCCCCACCAGCACACCTCGCCCCCGCCCGCATACTCGCTTTACCTCGCGTACATCACCCCCATCCGCATCTCTTCGACCATATCGAACATTGACAACGCTTCGAGCACGATGCCTCCTGCACCGCCCATCGGGATGCATGCCCACCGCCGAGCCGCCTCATGTGCCGGCCTACTCCTTCTAGCCATCATTGTCGCCGTTACAGCATCCCACGAAGTACGTCTCGCGGTTTTCAACCTGTTATACGGCCTCGCCAGGTAAGACTACGGCAGCGGGTTATATGAGCAGTCATTAACCTATGTTCACAGTTCCCTGCTCACCTCGCACATCCCTCTCGCCGTCATAGACACCTGTATCAACGCCGCGATCATTGTCTTCACTAGTCTTCGTGCCTTCACTGTTCAACTGCGCGGCTGCATCGAGCAGCTATCCGTCGGTACAACTATCTGGTTGTTATCGGACATCACCGGTCATCGTGCACGTCGCCTCCATGTCGTCGTGGCTACCCTCCATGGTACAGTTTGTTGCATTCGAAGGACGATGCGACGCCGCCTCCGGGTCACCACGGCCGCCTTCCTGAAGGCATATCGCTTCAAGTTGAAGGTCGTCATTTGCAAGGCTCTCGCCGTCGCTGTCAAGCACACCATGGCGGACCGACACGAGTCTCCATTGACGTCCGCAGCAACGAGCTCGTCGTCCCTTTATGACCTCAGCACAGACTTCAGCATCAGCGACGACCAGACCACGCAGTGCCCTACAGATGCTCACCAGGTATCACTGTTCGAGGTAGTTGCTTGGCCCCTCAGCAGCGGCATGGCATCCCCGTTCACAGTGCTGTCTCAGCATCTCATCGACTCGCTAGTTATCGATGAGCCTTTCTACTCGCCCGCGGCTAGCCTTCTCACCGACGTCGACGAGTTTCACTCGCTCTTCGCTACCCCGTCTAGCGGCATCGACGAGTTCTTGCACTCATCATTCGTCACGCCTCTCACCGACGTTGATGAGTTTTACTCACCGCCCGCCACTCCTCTCGCCGATGTTGATGAGCTCTTCTACTCACCGTCCGCGACCTGTGTCGCCGACGTCGAGGAGCTCTACTATTCTCCGCTCAGTCCCCTGCTCGCCGGGGAGTCATACTGCACCCCCTTGTCCTCACGGGAGTCTTCATCCACCATCGGTTCTCTTGTGGACGAGTTGACTCCCTACTTCAGCCCGGACTCAGACCTGCGTTTCGCAGCGAAGACTCCCATCGTTTCATCGGGAATCGGCCTCGGTATCCTTGTGCTCGCTTCGCCAACGGTGGAGAACGAGTTCCTCTTCTTCGACACGCCGTTGTCTTCTGTGACAACGCTGGACGAGTACAACCAGGACGAGCACAGGAGTCCTGTGGTTTCACCTATTCTCGACTTTATCAGTGAACCCGTCGTCTCCGACCAGATGGCTGATGAACTCGCACACACCGTGGAGGCCGCCAGCATCCCTCTACCCGACAGTCCTCTTGAGCACGGCGATTTCGGGGACGACGCTGTCAACTTCCCGTTGCCCGATAGTCCTGTCGAGCATCTCAACGCAGCGGATATCCCTCTTCCAGACAGCCCTATCGAACGCGTCAACGCCCTTGATATCCCGCTGCCTGAAAGCCCTGTCGAGCTTGTCGACGCCGAGGAGATTCTGCTACCTGACAGTCCCATTGAGTGTGTTGATCCCGTGGATATTCCTCTACCTGACAGCCCTACCGAGCAAGTTGATGCCGTGGACGTCCCACTCCCCGACAGCCCCATCGAGCTTGTCGACGCCATGGATGTTCCGCTGCCTGACAGTCCCGTTGCGCGTCTTGATGCCGTGGATATTCCCCTACCTGACAGCCCTGCTGAGCAAGTCAACGGTGTCGACGTCCCACTCCCCCACAGCCCCATCGAGGACACCGATGCTACTGCTACTGATCTTCCTAGCAGTCCCGTTGGACGCGTCACCTCCCTCTCCTATAGTGCGGTCGGACAAATTGAGCTCGCGGAAGCCGCCTTGATACCTCTTCCGGATAGCCCTCTGGGGCTTGAGGAGGCAGTCGAGCTCCAGTCTATTATCCCCCGCGCTAGCCCTGTGCTCTCCGTCGCTTCCTCGGAGTCGTCTCCCGTGCTTGATTTTACAATGCCCGCGTCTCCGAATGGCTCTTGCAGCTGCGAAGCACTTGATCAACTCGCGCAAGACCTCGCTAATTTCAGTCTCCGTGGCGATGTCCCCAGTATCGTAGCGGCTGCGAGCCGGAATGTAGAAGAGCCTCTGGGCTTGGAGTACATCCTTCACCGTGCCAGCCCAGCACTCTCCGTTGCGTCATCTAGCTCGTCTCCAACAACTCAGTTCACGGTCCCTGCCTCTCCAGTTTTTCCTCGCCCCTACGTCGCATTTTCACGGCGTGTGGAGAACTTCGTGAACCTCGACCGAGAGAGAGCGCTTATTGCAAGTCCTCAGGTGGACATGATTACCCAGGGATTCGCGAACATAGGACTTGACGAGCCGAAGGATAAGATGGTAACAGAGGTCATTGCTGAACCTCAGCCGGAGTCACAGGTATGTGTGGTTTTTTTGCTGAGAGAAGTGGAGTAGTGAACAACCCAGCAATTACAGCACGCAGCTTCTGTCAGCACTAGCATCTCGAACGCACCTACGACGACAGAGATACACGCGCCTCCTTCGTTGGAGTTGACGCGTGGATCCACCGCCGTTATGCCCGAGATCCTTGAGCTGAAGGAGCGATCCGCAGAGACTTTTGCCCGTGACAAGGCCCAGGGTACCGCTAAGGACCTCACTAGCACAGACACCGACAGCATCAAGCCAGAGACCGCCTCTATCCTTGCCACTGCAATAGACGCACCGACACCTGCTGTCACTCTCCTATCTTCATCCTGGACGACGATGCGCGATTTCACTGCAATTGTGCCAGACACTCCGGATCTTGGTTCTTCAACCCCGCCATCGCCAGTCGCACGTTCCTTGTGGGCGTCGATACGGGATAAGGCCGACGTGCTCTCGGCAGCTTGCTCGCCAGTCATAGGGTGCAACGCTCCAGGGTCGCCTTTCCTGCGCGAGCCTAGCACGTTTGTATCCCTTGTAGCGGCGTTGAGGCGCCTTGAAATCAGCGACGCTAACAGGGCCTCCAAGGAAACACCCGTGGTACGTTGCATTCTCTGGGGTATCGGACTTGAGGTCTGATGGTTTTTACAGGTCTTCGACGAAGACGCGGTGATGGGCGAGTTGGGAACTATGTCTGCAGGCGTGTGCACCCAAGAAGTCGACAAGATGGAGGTCGACGAGCAGCCTTGCGTACCGAGCAACGTACACGTTCCCATGAAATGCGACAACGACGTGATCATGGGTGCACCGATCGAGGCGACAGATAGGCGTACCATAAACCCCCAAAGGACTGTTGCTACAGGGCCTGTTCCGGTGAGTCAACGTCAGCATATTCGGCACTAATGGAAACTGATCGTGAGTTAGATGGATGTCGATAGCTTACCTGCACGCCGCGCTGTCCCCTGCTCCAATGCTGTATCTGGGTCTCAGCTGAATGCATTAAGGGCCCGCAATGCACTCAGCTCAGCTCCAGGTTCGAACCCGCCTCCCCACAGCCAGCCGCAGCGTCTAGCAGCTCAAGCCATCATGCACGGCAACGCGTCCAGGAGCACTCAAGCTCGTCAGCACCCGCCGCAACAAGGTGTTCAGCGTCAGGCCATTGCCCCGCCTTACCAGAACACTGCGGTGCAACCACGTATGCCTATCATACGTCAGACACGCCCTCTTGCACCTTCCGGTCGTCAGGCTGCACCTCCGAGGCCAGGGGCAATCTCGTCAACGAACGTGACCAACCACACGGCTCAGCCAGCTCATCCGGGCCACCCCTCGCAGAGGCGAAGTGTACCGTCGACCGTCGGTGCACCTCCTGCGCTCGGGAACCAGCGCTCTGCCAGCGCGGGTAGTACCGTCTTGCAGCCCCGTCCCCAGCCACGAGCCGTCGTACCTGCAACCTCGTCAGCGCAAAGTCACCACCATGGCAGCGCGCGCCGTGCGCCGCCACAAGCCGTGTTGGCACGGGCCGGACAGCGTCCGCAGACAGTAGTGCCACAGCAGCGTCCGCAGACAGTAGTGCCGCAGCAGCGTCCGCAGACACAGCAGCAACATCCGCAGATTCAACAGCAGCGTCCGCAGATTCAACAGCAACGCCCTCAGGCTGGATCTGTGCGAGTTGCTGCCCAGCAGCGTCCGCAGGCACAGCAACATCTACAAACTTGGCAACTCCCGCCAAGGGGTTTGCTTCTCAGTCGCGGAGGTGCCTCAGGGAATATCTACATTGGCGTAGCTGTTCCTGGAAGAGGGCACGTTCAAAACGCCCCTGGACATCAATCGCAATTCGGTGCACATCCATGAATAGAGAAGTCGCGCACATTCTAGGTTCGTTGAACTTCCGCCGTTAGGGCATCATCTCCTTGGCATTTCTCTCTTCAGGGCCTCAGCATTCATAGTTCTAGGTGCCCTGTTAGCATATATACGCATCTCGCATAGAACGGACACACATACGCATGCCTGTTATTTCAGTGCACACTTTTCCTAGAACCTCGGACGCGACTTATCTGTCCCTGTAGCATAACTATGGTCTGTTTGGGATTGTAAATCACGTACCTGTACAACATTCTCTGCATTTGAAGCAATAGAGCGATGCAATCAACGGAAAAGGACATGAATCGTTCGCAACGTTGCGCATGCACAAGTGACTTGATGACCGAAGGAGCGAGGGCCGGCACCTCTGAGGAGAATATCCTGCTTACATAATCCAAGTATTTGCGCGGCGAATCCAGGAGCGCGTCGCGCTCTGTCGCGCTGCTGCTTCATCGGCGAGCATGCTGGCTATCCGCAGGCTCCCCCGCGTCTGCACAAGACTCTCGCAATGTCGCGGGAACGCAACTTTGGAGCAGGCAGATACCCCCGCTAGCGCCGCGGCGGCACCGCCTCCCCTTCCCAAGGCCGCTACGTCGACACCGAAAGCTACACTCCCAAAGTCCAAGGTGGGCTCTGCGGACACAAGCAAGACAGGAGAGACTACAGCTGAGGAGAGCAAGCCCACAAGCGGCAACTGGACGACGTACAGGCCACGCATCACTCTAGAGCATCCGCGCCAGTATAGCAGACCCATTGCGAGGGGTGTACTCCCAGTCTACGACCTCGCGCTGCAGTACATCGAAGAGGACTCGAAAGCGCTGACGCAGGAACTGGAGGATGTGCGCAAGGCTCTCAAGGCTGCTGAGACGGAAGGGGACGTTGAGCGTCAGCAGGCGTTGGCGGAGAAGGTGAAGATCCTCGAGATTCAGAGCCAAGTGAATCTACCGGAGGTGCGCTGGAAGGCCGCGAATGGGCTGGGTAAGTGTGCTTTATGCTGGTAAACGGAAGGCATGCGCTGATCTGGATTAGCGGACATGCAGCTGCCCATCTATAGGTACCTGACCGAGAAGAGGTGGAGAGAAGACGGTGCATTGGACCTGCTGGTGAGTTTCATCATCCATGGTGCTCTGGAAGGTTGCCCATGGCATTCGCCGCTGCGCAATATGCTTGCATACGCAATTTGCCACATGGAGGCTTGACTCCAACGCGGGGTGACCTGTACCTGCTGTGCTCTCAATAGTATAAGACTATTGACTTCATGTTCGCAGATGGAACGTATTCATCAAATGCACGTAGTCCCGGACTTGCTCCCGGATTTGCGCCCGACGATTGACTTGCGTCTCAACTTCCCGGAACCACCCCCAAAGGACGTGTACCGCCGGAGTCGCGTGAAGCGACGCTACCAGAAGGTGGACTCGGGAATGTATCTTCTGCCGGAACAGGTATGGTTACTCTGCTTGAAGTCGGATGCCCCTGTTCATTACGTGTGTTGCCATAGACATGGAGGGCGCCTGCGCTATATACGACTGTATGGCATACCGATGCACGACTCTATACACTGTTGATGGTGGACTTGGGTAGGTGTGGTTTCTTCGCCTTAGACGTTATATTCATGAAGTCTCCAGACGTCCCCGATGAGGCCAACCAGACGTTCCAATCGTACTTGCACTGGATGCAGTAAGTATTGCAGTGCTCGGCCGTGATAATATGTCCTAACGTTGTTTCCTAAAGCCCAAACATCCCGTTGTCAGCTACTTCTACGTCGCCTGTCACCATCCCTCACCCGCATACACACTATATTCCGCCACACCCGCAGCAGGGCACACCTTACCACCGTTACGTGGTCTTGTTACTTCCTCAAGCGTCACCCACAGAGCCCATCAAGCTCCCCAAGATATCCGAGGACGCACGACTCGGTTTCGACTTCCGCGCCTTCGCAGATGAGCATGGGTTTGATGGGAGCAAAGGCGGCGGTGCGCACATGTGGCGAGAAGTTTGGGACGAGACCGTGTCCAAAATCTATCGTGACGTCCTCAGTGAGTATTTTCTGTGCATGCTGTGCATCACACTGAAAACAATTGTTGCAGAATCGCCGGAGCCGCGGTATGGAAGGCCTCTTGTGTACGATCCGTACGCCGAGGTGAAGCACGGTAAAAAGTACATCTAATAGAGTAGTATTGGGCTATTATTGGCCTTGCTGTGCAGGCCTTCATGCATGTAGTGATGCTGTCCACTTCGATACAATGATGACCACTGCGAGACAGGTTGCAGTGCTTAAATTTGTAACAGAAAGGCGCAGGATGGCCGCAGAGCGATGTTTGGGTTTGGTTTTGAGGCGAGCTCGATGACAAACAAGTGCGATGGGCGGCAAGTGCTGCGGCACCCCTCTGCCAAGTTCGCCATGATACAGTTCACGGCTTGGACCTGCAACGGCAGGGCGATGCTCCAGCACTTCCCTTTCGAGATACTTGAACCACTCTAGCGGAAGGCAGACCCCCTCAGCAATCTCGTTTCTACAATCACTCAGTGGCGAAGCTCAGAAGAGGCTCGGCCGCATTCACTCTGAGATCTACTTGATAGGCTTCACACCGCGCGAAGATGCAGCACCCGCCATCGGCCCTACACAACTCGTCGCCCCTCGACTCGCTCGTGCGCCAGACGTCGACGCGGCGCGCGGAGCTCCCTACATTGGACACGACGCCCCCGCGGCCAACCGCGGATCCGGCGATGCAGGCGCAGTACTCGCCCATCCTTCACACGCGCTTCCGGACGGCGTCCACGGGCACCGCGCTGACAGAGTTTGGCGGCCATGACCGCAATCGGAGCGACGCGCAGTCGACGTCGTCGTGGGGCGCGCGGGACGAATCGTTTCGCGAGCGCGAGCGGGATCGGAGCAGGGAGCGGGAGTGGGACGGGGCGTCGCAGCACCCTGGCGCGTCGTCATGGGCGCCCGGGGCGCGCGGAAAGTCGATGGCGGAGAGCATGTACTCTCAGGCAAGCCAGGACTACGATCATGGCAGTGGAAGGTACGGTAATCCGTACCGGGACGCCTGGAGGATGGGCGAAACAGATACCTCCGACACCCAACCAGGTGCCATTCCGGCTGTGATCGTCTCCGAGGAGCCAGGACGTCCAGATGGGAGGCACGACTACTGGCCACAGCCTCCTATTACCCAGATGCATCCTGCGGGCAGGACACCGTCGGCGGTGCAGGGTTCGGTCAATTTCTCGCATCCACGCGTTGCTCTCGTCACGGACAGGGCGACGGAGAACAGGAAACTGGAGGTGTACAAACGGAATCAGCAACGGCCAGGCACGGCGGGGTCGTCACAGTCTGTTGGTCGCTCGCCGCTCTCGCAATATGAGAGCTTGGCGGATGGAAGTCGTCCGTCCACTAGTATGAGCTCGCATTCCATCGACGTGTCCCGTGGTGTGCCTAGCGCTGCGTCGTCCATGCTGCCGTCCCAGGCGAACCGGTCGACGCCACCGATGACACAGCTACCGGGCAGCCATTCGACGCCGTCCCTCCCGCATGCAGCCTCCTCGTCAAGATCGGTCTCACCAAGCAATGCGCCTCCTCGGCCGCCACGACCAGCTTCGCCCGTCAGCTTATACTCGCATTACTCTTACTACCCCATGGATAGTCCCATGCCCTCGCCTACCACCCCACACGCACCGAGCGACTCCCCCGCTACGACCCACCTCTCTCCCAACTACGTCCCTTCGCGCTCCGACAAATCACCACCCACGCCCGCCTTAGACTCTCAACCGGCTAAGCCGCCATCTGCCCCGCAGCCCAACTTGGAGAACCCGCAGACAGCGCAGGACTATCTGCAGCTCGGCATCAACCATCACGAGGCCAACCGGCTGACGGAGTCGGCGGCGTGTTTCGAGAAGAGCGCGACGCTCGATGGAGGCTGCGGCGTCGGGATGCTCATGTGGGGGCTGGCGCAGCGCCACGGGTGGGGGTGCCCCCAGAGCGAGGCATCGGGCTTCCGCTGGCTGCGACGTGCGGCGGAGGTCGCTGTGGAGGACCTCGAAAGAGCGCGGGCTGGGGCAGACTCGGGTGCTGTGAAGAGCGAGCTTGTGCTGGCTATTTATGAGGTCGGACAGAGCTTCTTTCGCGGGTGGGGAGTAGAGAAGGACAAGAAGATGGCAGTTGTATGTCCACCCCCTTCGTCCGCTAGGAAATAGAGCTAATCGTAGGACGCAGAGCTACTTCCGCGTCGCGGCACGGCTGGGGGACCCAGATGCCCAACAAGACCTCGCATTTTGTCTCGCGAATGGCAAGGGGTGCAAGAAAGACAAGAGGGAAGCAGCCAAGTGGTACCGCGCCGCGGTATGTATGACCTTGCTGAGTTAATAGCGAGTATACTCACTGTCTTCCCAGGTCGCCCAGGGGGTCAGCGACGTTGGTCTCGCATGGATCTATAAAGATAAGTATCAGTGACGTTTGGTCTGGAGTTTGACACGAGCCCGCGACACCGAGAGAATGATTTATTGTTTGCTGGGTCTGCGGATTGAGGAGATGCATGGACTGTCTTGCCAGAGCGTGACAGTGGTCTGACCTTGCAATGCCGTGCATACAAGGTAGTAACGTCGTGATATACCCGCATACCCATAGTCTACGTGCTCGTTGTATCATTATTCAGTATATTGCTGTAGCCCTAGAGGGACCGATGCGCGGGGTCTGTGGCCCAGAGATGTGCGTACACCAATATCTTTGTATATGCTCGTTTTTCCTGGACGCGTCTCTTCGACGTTCGTACTTCGTGTACCACGCGAACACGTGAGCGCGCCACCACTGACAGGTGCCAGTCTGCCAGATTGGGAAGAGCAAGATCGGTGACCGCTCCCCAGTTCAACCATCCGCCGCACCACCACCACCACCACGCCTAGGTACCCGCACTGCACCCAACTCACATCTTCTGCCTGGCTGCGGTGTCCATCTACTCCTCTTGTGTGCCGTTCTCTGCACGTACGGCCACACCTCACACAACTAGTATGACTGCCATGACAGCGCAGTCGCGATCCAGAGAACGCGTCCCTGCAAGCGAGGTGAGCTATACTGGCTGCCGGGGAGTGAAGTGCGATGCCTAATTTCCCAAAGTTTCCCGTCTCACCGTCGATCTGCCATCCTCAAGCACCCGGCGAGGGATGCGTCTCGGGATTCCTGGACGCCTTACGCGCAGAGGTCAGTTACTGGCGACGGTCTGGTACATCTACCGCTGTGCTTTTGAAGCCTGACGCAAATGACTCGCAGGAAGACTGTGATGCCCTTCAGCAACCGTACGCTCTGCGCTCTCCTAGTATCACGCAAGTGGAGACTACTGGTGTCCAGCTGACCAGCGATAGCACGGTGAACTTCGCTGTCGAGGTAAGCTATTAGCATGAGTATTGGTTTATATGCGAAATTCTTCTATAGCCGATTTATCTTGCGAAGAAAGCACAAATGCAGCATGATGACGACATCGATGTATGCATATGCTAGCTCCTCGTCCTCGCGATGCACTCTAACCAACTTTCGCTGACTCTAGGAGGTGATGTTCGTCGCTGACACGCTCGTTGATGATGGGCCCGGGGCCGTCAAGAGCTCGTTCCGGAGCGGATCGACTATGTCTCTCACAGAGGACTACGCGGATCGCGAAGCATCCCGGCGGATCAGTGCATCTGACTTCGAGGTCATTCGTCCAGTTCAACGGGGGCAACAATCCTCTCGAAAGGGTGAACTGGTTATTGGGCGCAAGTCGGATACGGGTCGATTCTACGCTATCAAGGTTTTCCGCAAAGCCTCCGTTGGTGCGGATCAAAGAGGTTCCGCCTACGCGCGGAGGGAGCAGGAGGCGCTGCGCTTGGTCACCGAGCGTGCTGTCCCCTTTGCAGTGCAATTGTATTGGAGCTTCCAGGATGACAAGGCGTTGTATCTGATCATGGTGAGCCGTTCAGGTCACTTGCTCGGTGCCCGCTAATCACCGGTTCCTGGCAGAACTACGTGGCTTCGGATCTGCGAACGTTTGTGGAGTGCTATGGTGTTCTGGCTCTATCGGATGCAATTGTACTCGCTTCGCAGCTGGCGAGTGTTTGAGTCGTCGGGAAGTGAGCTATATCTGACTCCATCGATTCACACACAGGTACAGGGCCTGACGGCTCTACATACGGTCGGCATCGTCCATTGTAATATCAATCCTAGTGGTCTCTTCGTAGAGAACGGCTATCTAGTCATTGCCGACTTCGGGAACGCGCATTTTGCCGTGGAACGCCTGGAACAAACGGCTCGCCGTGAGGCCAAGGGGCAGTGGAACAGAGAGATTGAACCTTATCAGGCTCCGGAGCTCCTGCTCGAGTGGTCACCTCACGTCGCATCAGATTGGTGGAGTTTCGGTTTGGTCCTCTGCTACATGCTTGCTGCGCAGGTATGTATGCGGCTCTGTTATGCTCCGGCAATGCTAATCAGAGTTCCCAGCATCCATTGCTAGAACCACATGAATTAGAAGATGTGCACCCAGCAGTTCTTGCGAGCAAACTGCTGCACGGTGAGCTGCCTAGGTGGATAGTCCCAGGCGACGAAAGCTCCTTTGCAAATATTCTTCGCCAGGTATGAGCAGTTCATTGCCTTAGTCACAGTACTCACGATTTACCCTTCGCATTAGTGCCTGCAGCGCAACCCTGCCTTACGCTTGTCCGACGAAGGTGTGAAAGCACATCCTTTTTTCGCCGACGTGTGAGTGTCTGCTCTCAACCTCGTGTGCCTTTCTCAATCCAGACATGCATGGCGCAGAGAGTGGGATCTCGCGGCTACAAGCCAACCTCCAGGTTGTCGAGTTTGCATTGGCATCCTTCTTCACTCACTGACACTGTTCGGCAGTTTATCCGTCGTTTGCTGGCCCGGACAGCTTGAGAAGTCTCGCATATACCCCTGATACAAGGCGTAGATCTACGGGAACTGACGCGCTATACAAAGGCACTCTACTCTCATCTTCGCAGTATCTCGGGAATATCGACGATTTCTCGTTCACATGGGACTTTGGCTCTGGGGGCTTTCGTTGCTCTGGCAAGACTTCTACGATCGAAAGCTCTACGGGTGGCCTGCAAGACAGCTGCGCTAACTTGAACTCTCGTCGTAGCCTTGCTCGGTATGAAGACTGTAGAAACTCGCAAGATGTCGATTACGGCGTCATGATGCCGTCTGAATTCGGGGTCTGTCTTCCCGCCGTACCGTCTGCGAGAAAGTACGGGACTATTCGCAAGTTCTCTAGCATCAACTTCGATCTGGATACGCTGGATACTGTCCCTGCTTCTGGCCGCATCAACCCCCTCGGCGTGTCTCCTCCTTCTCAACCGCGCAAGTCGACGTCGACGTTCACCTCGCCGTTCACATCGACTCCCGGCACCACGCGCAAGAAATTGCGCAAGAAGCCGCGGTCGGAAAGCACGCCAGGCTCGGCACCTTTACCACCCCCTCCAGTTCTAGACCTGCCCCCTGGCATCGAGCAGATTGGCCACGGAATCGGCTACACGCGACGGGTAGATGCTGTGTATTCGCGCCTCTCATTCCCTACATTGGCTCCGAGATCATGCCAGGGTATCTTCTCGAGGGAATACTTTATCGGACTGTCTCCGCGCAAGAGGGCTGGGAACGCGGGCAGCGAGCGCTACGACTCGGCGCGGCCGGAGGGCGGACGCGAAGCCTTGGGTGCGAGCGCGGACGACCAGAGCGAGGACGCGATGGACGCGGTCATGCGAGAGGTGTATGGACCGCGGTGGAACGCGGGCGCGTCGATCAGCGATGTCTCGCATGGGGCGGACCCGAGAGCGTACGTCGCGCTTGTGAAGGCTGCTGCGAAGGTTCAGTCGGTGGGGCTGGGCCTAGGTGATACCGCCCCGGACTCCACGAATACGCAGCTTCGTGTCGTCCCTATGGAGCTCTCGACTCTCAGCCCGGCAAGCACTCTGCGGCTCGTGTCTCCCTCCGTTCGTGACCTGCGCTTGGGCTAGGCTCTGTCTGATACCCTGTTCCCCTCCATCGAACCCTGGCTCTGAACTCTGTGTTAACCTTCGCGACCCCCCTCAAGTCTCTTCAATACTCGCTGGTGCTAAAACACCCCTAGGACCCTAGGCGCAGAGTGGAACCGCCGTATAATGGACCGTATAATGAAACTCAAAGCTGTCTATGTGTAGTCCGTGTTACCTCTCTACCTTCGGGGCCTGGTTCGCTTTGTTCATACGCATGTCGTAATATTCTACCTCTTCATGTCCATTATCTTGAGCTCGGCGGGCACATCTAGGCTTAGGGTGTGAACCCGGCCATACAAATTGTCTGCTCGCTAGGAATATTTCTTCTCTCTTCGGGGTGCCATGAAATGCAGCCTCACGCATTGATATTGGGTTCTCAACTCAAGAAGAGTAGGATCAAATGCAACTGTTCTTGTTATGCCGATGCATACACTTGTTCCTTCGGATCAGTACATAGGTGAGGAGTAGAACGCGGCGATGTCCCTGCGCGACGAGGTCAACCTACATCTAGTCTCCGGTAGGCGGTCTCTGAATACAACCTTACTGAGGGGAAATGGGCGGTTTGATTCACATCACATGGACACGGCCACAGTACACTCAAATTTAGCGTCCTTGCCAGTGAACGAGATTTGGCGCGATATATTGGAGCTGCTTGCGTTGCTTCGTCTCCTAACGAATCAACGTTCATATAGTCCATGTTAGGTCTAAAGTGTCATTACGCGGAAGCTACGCCATCGCGCTCGTGAATAGCAATATGGGCATGGAGATGCAAAAGTAAAGTAGCGTCGAGCGCATGAGCGGCCGTACATGATTTAGCCACAGCGGCCACGGCGAAAGTGAACTTGTGGTTGGCAGAACGCAATCAATCGCTCGTCCTCCGCTCCCTCACTCATCCCCAGACTCCAACGTCACTGCGCTTCGACGATATCTCTAGTCAACGTTATTGTCATCCTCCAGAGATAGCACAGAACATCGACGTCTGGCCCACACATCCCGACAAGTCGACGGCCCACTGTCATTGGTCTTGCTGCCGAGCACCGGGATCGTGACATCCGTTCTATCCGGATATCAGAAGAGCAAGAATCTATGCCCGCAACGTTCTATCCAATTGACGAGCAGGGCGTGGACGGTGAACTCTACGTCGTGCACAAGAATGGTGTTGAGCGTATGCCCTATCTTTGCGGCGCACCCGGTGTCCACCCACTCACGGCGCGATCCTGGCAGACCTCATCCGCATCCTCGAGCGCCGGATAGACGAGGTTTACGTGCATTACCTAAACGCGGACAAGAGGCTTGATGAATGGCTTCCGCAAAGCGCCCTGCGCCCTTCAGGATCCCACGAGGCCGCCATGGAGAGCAATGGCAACGCGCGCAAGAGGAAGAGGGGGTCCACTGGAGAGGAGAATTCAGCCAGCCGTGCGGCGTCGCCTGGACACTCGGACGCGTTCGCAGGGTCAGTCGGCCCTGAGGCCCAGGCTATCACGGAAGAGGAGTACGATATCCAGCACCACAAGCAGATCACCGCAAAGAGGAACTTCGACAAAGTCATCTTTGGGAGGTGGGAGATCAAGACGTGGTGAGTAACTCTTCGTTGGCCTGTGCCTGCCGCGGCGTGGCTCAGTCGGGATGCAAGGTACTTCTCGCCGTACCCTTTGACCGAGACGGAAGTAGAGGACGTCGCCACTCCCCACTCTCATGGACCATCCTCGACCCCTCGGATCCCTGGTGTCAGTCGCTCGTCGATCCGTTCGCATGGGAGAACGTCTGACCTGCTCGCGGGTGGTCTCGGCCGGAGCCACGCAGGTCCGGAGAAGGCAATGCTATGGGTGTGCGACAGATGCTTCAAGTATATGGCGGAGGGGCCGTCCTATGAATCGCATATCGTACGTTGCAGTGGCCTGCTCAGATGTGCAGTGCTGACGGAAGCCAGGTCGTCTAGAGAAAGTGCTCGCGAAAGTCTCCACCGGGACGCAAAGTGTACCAGCGCGGTGCTCATATCATTTGGGAGGTCGACGGTGCCAAGGAGAAGGTGCGTCCACGTTGGTCCTAATGTCATACGTGGTTTACACGCTGATTGTGCTATCCTAGCTATATTGCCAGAACCTATCGCTGTTCGGCAAGTTATTCATCGATATCAAGACGCTCTTCTTTGACTGTGACAATTGTACGATTCACCTTCACGGCGAACTTGAAGCAGTGGGACTCATCTCCGTGTAGTCCTCTTCTATATCCTCACGGACGCTGACTCACAAAGGGACCACGTCCTTGGCTTCTTCTCGAAGGTAAAAGGTTCTTTAGTGGCCGTTTGCGAACCCGCCCTGACTGTATTTCTTCGCGTTCTCTCGCTCCCACAGGAGAAGATCTCCTACGATGACTACAACCTAGCATGCATTGTTGTGCTCCCACCGTATCAGAAGAAAGGCTATGGAATGCTTATGATTGAGTTCAGTATGTGCATGCAGTTCTATTGACCGGGCAGCTGATGACCGTTCTCTCTCTGCCATCGAACGCAGGCTACGAGCTGTCAAGACGTTCCGGGCGCGTCGGCACACCAGAACGGCCCCTATCTGATCTTGGGCTCCGAAGCTACCTGACCTACTGGGTGTCCACCCTGATCAGATTCTTCCGGTGAGTGTGCCATCACATGTAGGCACCGAGGCTAGCAGCTGACCGAATCCGACTTGGACGCGCCGCAGCCGCCTGCTATCGGTCCTGCCTCCGGACGCATCGAAAATGATCACCGTGGGCGGAGTGCCGGACCTCGCGGACGCCCACCTCATGTCGCCCTCCGCCGAGCCGGAGGACACGGCGGCGCCGAAGATGAAGCGCCGAAAGAGCACGAAAGGATGGGACGGAGAGGACCTCGCGGCGAGCAGCCGCGTTGTGGAGCCGTACGACGATTCTGGTGCGTGATCGCGCCGTGTGTCCATGCTTCAGCGGCGTGGCGGGAGACGCTGACGTCGATGTGGTATGCCTTCGCAGACCCGATGTTCACGTCGCTCCGGACGGTTGAGACGACGCCGAACGCGGATGGCAGTGCGACCGCGCATGTCGTCATTCGGTGCACTCTGTCGGACATCGCCCGTGCGAGTTGCCTGCGCGTGGAAGACGCCGCGTTCGCTCTGAACGAATGTGGATTGTTGATTCGGCGGCAAAAGACGGATGGCCCAGAAGATACGGAAGATATCGTGGACGTTTCAAGGGAGATGGTGGAGACTGTGGCGAAACAAAGGAACGTCAAAAAGATGTGCATGAGTCTAGCTCATGTGCTCCTATAGCAACCTGTGGGTTCCCTAAGCTTATTGGACTGTATGGCAGCCGCAGATATGGATAGTTGTACTTGTGTGTGATGTGTCCTGGTATTGCTGTCAACAATGGCACCCTTCAGTGGTTTAATCCTCCTGACTGTGAGATCACAGTCTAACGCCGATGGTCTGACCACAGGTGATAGACACAGATGTCAACACCCACGAATAATGAAAGACCCTGCTTCCCAACTTCGTCAGGCCACGAACAATTGGGTCATTTCTCGGATCCTGAGTATAACACAATACATACCTTTCCGGAGCTTGCGGTCTCCGTTCTCCATTCTGCATAGGGGATACATCGGATCATGTGTCACAGATATCGCATGCGAGCATGGGCCTGATGTATGAATAGAGGGCGGCATGGCATAGGATACAAACGACGACGTGACGGGCGTAGCGGTGATATGAAATGCGATATGGTCATGTTTACTCCTGAACGGCGCCCTCGTGCTCGATGGCGATGATGGCTTGCCTCTTCTCCGCCACACGCTGTGCGCGACGCTCGCGGGCCGCCTGGGATGACCTGTGAACATGTGTATACGATAGGGGAAAACGGTGTACGGACCTTGTTCTTGACGCGGCGGGCCTCCATCTGGTCCGTGAGGACCTTCGTACGGGACTTCTCGGCCTTCGCCTTGTGGATGTACTCCATGAGGACACGCTTGTTCTTGAACACGTTACCCTTCGACTTCTGGTAGAGGGAGTGGTAGCTGGAGACGAGAACGGATCTTCAGTTGATCAGCTCCGGGTGAGATGAATGTAGGACGCACAGGTGCTTGTCGATCTTGCCCGACTCTCTGTACTTCCGCAACAGCCGGCGCAGAACCCGCTGTCTCCTCATCCACTGAACCTTGCTGGGCATCCGGGCCTCAGCAGTACCCTTCCTCTTACCGGGGCCGGTGTGACGGCCCTTGCGCTTCGCGGCGAGAAGGTCGCGGGTACGTGCGCGCGAGTGAACGGTGGTGGGCTTGATGATAATTCGGCCATCCTTAATGAGCTTCTTTACGTGCGTGCGGGAGTTGGCGTTCCCGATCTCAGCCTGCTCGCCGGGGTCGAGCCAGATTTTGCGCTTGCCGCAGCCCGCGACCGAGGCGGCGAGGCGCTTTTGGGATCGGAGGTTCACCATGACTACAAGGAAGACGATGATTAGCTCGGTGAGCGCGACCGCGGCGAAGAGCAGCAGCAAGACTGACCTGAGTCTTGAGGAGGGGCGGTGAGAATGACGGCTCGCTCAGCGTGTGTTGCCTCTGTGAGGATTGCTTACGTGATCTCAGCCTCCCGGCGGGTACCGAAACCTTGTTTGTGGTACTAGTAAGTACTCGGATCACCGGCTCGGTGCATGCGCGCTTGATCTCCAGTACTGGCCCTCTTTGCGGATGTGCTGCGAGGTGCTGCCTGTTGCTCTGTAACATCATGCCCTGCTCAATCAGACATATGTATGATCTACGCCCTCTCGGATCCCATTCGACAAGTTGCAGCATGATTATCCAGAAGACCAGATGTCTTCCAGCCTAGCCTAACCCCACCTCTCAATGTTAGTTCAAGGTGGCCTCGTCATGCGTTCTCGAGCCACTAGCATCTGTACGCCTGGATCGACGACGCTTCGCCGCCCTCCTGCCGTGTGGGTTCAATCGTGCAGATGTGGCCTTGTTGCGGACGTCTGCGGTGGCCGGCGGTACTCAGACAACATCCTGTCCGACATCATCCGACGCGCTATTTTATTATAGGCTGCACGCCGGTGCGCCCGAGTTGTGGCGGGGACAGACGTTCCTCTTTTGTTTGGCTGCGGCATGTGCGCTTGAGTACGTCAAGGCTCAGGCTGCTCATGGCAGACGATTGATATCACATTGTCTGTGCTGGCGATGGGCCTGTCGCCTGGACACTCTAGAGGGATGACATCAGTTGCCCGCGGCTAGCGATAGAGCGTGCCCTCTCGCGCGGCCTTGTGTGGGAGAAGAGGTGTGGCGGAGTGGCCAGAGTCTTATCGTCGAGTGGACGTCTGTAGCGTGTACGCGGGTGCGGGCGAGCTTCGCTGAATCGGAGCATGGACGAGACGGGGGGCAAGGAGCGAGAGGCTTCTATCAGTCGGCCAGGGCCAGGGAGTGCCTCGTGTCGTTGTCGCGAGAAGACGGACTACGGAAATACTGTGTTGGTCTGTTTTTCTGTCAGCGTGAGCGCCAGGAGGCGATGGGGGTAGATGAACGTGCACATCGGATGGCCAGAAGATGAACCTGGCGACCGGGCAAGTGGCCGGCCCCGGCTTAGTCAGCTCCAATAAAAGTGGCGTCTTGCTCCGGTCGAAATCCTGCTCTGCTCACGCTTTCTCTGTCCGACGTCCGCTCCCAACATCCCTTCCTCCTTCTTCCAGCCGTTTCTAACGGCTCCAGCGAGGGGGTCTTCCCGCTCGCGCCCTCTCGCTACACCCCAGCACCAATACCTCCTCAACGTCTTACTCAGTCATGAATACCCATTAAACTGCCCCCAGCCCACGACTTCGCTGCTCCAGCACCCATCACACCCTCCCCCAGCACCTTAATCGCATTCTGACTTAGCTCCCCTCACGAACCTGGCATACCCACAGCACCCTGTCATGGCCATCGTCGACGCAACCGAATCATCCCAGGCCGAGGGCGAGGGCCCTGACGGCTCAGACAAACCGCCGCATGGTCAACTCCGTGTCTCGCGCCCCTCTACAACCACGCGTTCGCCCCCTTCCCCCGTCAGCCCACGCATGAACGGCGCGAAGCAGCAGCGCCCGAAGAAGGCAGTGCCACTGTCGACTGTGGGTACCAATGGTCATCATATTCCCCTTCCACCTCCGGATGCCCATTCTTATCAGAAAGCACCTGGACACACCCGTAAGGACCTCGAAGAACTCTACAAGTCCGAGAAACTCGTGTTAGCCTCCCCTCCCATCAAACGCGACTCGTCCTCCACAACGGGCTCGATGACGCCATCCAGCAGCGGCTCGCTTTCTGCTTCCGAGAGCGAGAGCTGGAGTCTCCCTTCGACCCAGCCGCCCAGCAGGGCGCCTAGTATGTCGTCCGGTGTGTCCGGCGGTAAGCTGAGTGGTGGTATACAGCCTCTCACCAAGGCGCCGTCGCAGAAAGAGTACCCATCGTCGCCGGCGTTGCGCATTTCTCCCGCCTCGTCAGCAGGCGCTCCTGAGATCCACTCTGCGAGAACTCCAGAGCCCGAATCTGCGCGCACAGCGCGGCAGCCTACGAAGTCGGCTCCGTCATCGAAGCCCGCGTCAAAGCCGCCTTCTAGGCCGTCCTCTGTTCATTCACAATCCGACACCGGGCAAAAGTTCACCCTCAAGGACTTGAACAGGCTCTTGGGTGGACCGAAGCTCACACGCAAGACGTCTGGTCGCTCGACGGCGAGCAGCAGGAAGTCGGACTCGGACAACGACCGCAAATCGACGGCAGGCGAGAGCACGATCAGCTTACTGAAGAAGTACGGGGTCTGCGAGAAAGTAGCCATCGGAAAGGGTGCGACGTCTGTTGTTCGCTTAGCGCACAAGTGGGATCGTAGTGAAGAGAAGCTATATGCGGTCAAGGTGTGTCGTTGAGCTTCTGCCCATTTGTGCTCGCGTTGACAGCCCCATAGGAGTTCCGAAAACGGAGAAAGAACGAGACCGAGAAGGAATACGTCAAGAAGCTTACAGCCGAGTTCTGCATATCCTCCACTCTCCATCATATCAACATCGTCGAGACCGTCGACCTCGTCCAGGACGAAAGCCAGCACTGGTGCGAGGTCATGGAGTTCTGTCCTGGTGGAGATCTCTACGCCGCCATCAAGCGTGGTGGCATGTCACCGAGCGAAGTCGAGTGCTGCTTCAAGCAGATCTTGACTGGTGTTCAGTATCTTCATGTCCAAGGCGTCGCTCATCGGGATATCAAGCCCGAGAACTTGTTCTTCGACACCAAGGGACATCTGAAGGTGTGTATAGGATGCTTGTCCCGCTTGGCGTCTCACTCATATCTATGCGGTTAGATCGGTGACTACGGTGCATCTACTGTCTACCGGCTACCTTGGGAACAGACTGTGCACATGTCGACCGGGTTGTGCGGGAGTGAACCCTACATTGCGCCTGAGCAGTTTTTGGGCAAACGTAAGCAAACGAGCCTCACACCTGACCGCGTCGCACCTAATTGTGATGGGGGCAGCCTATGACGCTCGCCTTGTCGACATCTGGGCATGCGGTGTCGTCTATTACTGTCTGCACTTTCAAGAACTGCCGTGGACGGTCGCTCAACCCACGGACCACCTGTTCGCAGCGTACGCCTCCGCTTGCCAGACACAGTCGTCGTGTCCTCCGACGATCAACAACCTGTCCCCGCGGGCTTGCAGGCCTGTGATCCGCAAGATGCTCGAACCAAATCCCAAGCTACGTGCGCTCATCGATGAGCTCGTTGCGCACCCTTGGGTGGAGAGCATCGAGGTCTGCCACCTGTCGCCGAAGCCGTCACACGTTCATGTGAACGCCCAGGCGATGGCGCAGGCACAGGTGCAAATCGTCTCATAGCCCACGCGAGACGGAGGAGTTTCGGAGGGTTCTATGTTTGAGTCTCCTGTTCATACGCTTCTCTGTTCTCCTGGGACCATCGTTACTCTCGCTGTTCTTGATCGCCTACGTTTCCGGATGGATGGTGTCCCCTCGCCGCCATACTTCTCTTCTTTATTCCTTGACGACCGGTGTAGATGTACTATTCCCCCTAGTTGGCGGTTCCTCGTACCGAGGAGGCGCGTGGGTGTGCTCTCTCCTTCAGTAGCAATGTCATGCGATTCACGTACTTGTCTTGCTGCACTATCATGCTGTCCAGCGCGCGCTGGCAGTGGACTGTAGCCGATAGCAATATTGTAACCTTTACCTAGCCGCATGTACTACTGTAATCTAGCCATACTTTTCACGACTTGATGCGATGATAAACGTTGTTTGTGCTTGTTATGCTGTGGCCTTGGATTCTAACACTGAACAACAATGATGCTCAGTTACGACGACTTCATATACTACCACTGGCGACCTTTCGTGTCCGGAAAGGATGGCCCAGAACCTAGACGTGAGTCGTTGTAGTCATTGTTTCGCCGTATTATATCTGACGGACGGGAGATCATAGCGTGCTATTGAGATCGTGCAGCGCGCGATCGAGGAAGATACCAAGCAGAACTACGCGGAGGCATACAAGCAATACCAGAATGCTTTGGATTACTTCATGCTCGCTCTCAAATGTTCGTGCCTCGCCTCCTCACGCGAACCACGCGACTGATGTATACTCAGATGAGAAGAACGAAAAGTCGAAGCAGCTGATCCGGTCGAAGGTCGCTGAGTACTTGGCACGCGCGGAGACCCTCAAGGACCACCTCTCGCAGTCACAGGAGAAGCGCGCAAAGAAAGCGATAGGCGTGAACGGCGGGAGCGGCGGGACGGGCAGTGGCGGGAAGAAGTGAGTGGCTGCCCTTGTTCGACTCGCGCGTCGGCTGGTGATGACCCCGCGTGCGCGCAGGAAGGATGAGGACGACGACGTGGACCCGGAGGTGAAGAAGCTGCGCGCGGGTCTCGCGGGTGCTATTATCACGGAGAAGCCGAACGTCAAGTGGGACGATGTCGCGGGCCTGGAGGCGGCGAAGGAGTCTCTCAAGGAGGCGGTCATCTTGCCGATCAAGTTCCCGCACTTGTTCACGGGCAAGCGCACGCCGTGGCGCGGTATTCTGCTGTATGGGCCGCCGGGTACGGGGAAGTCGTTTCTGGCGAAGGCTGTCGCGACGGAGGCGAAGGGCACGTTCTTTAGTGTCAGCTCCAGTGATCTGGTCAGTAAATGGCAGGGTGACTCTGAGCGGTGCGTCCTCCATCGGTGTTTCTGGCTCGCGGGATACTCAAGTGGGTTCAGACTGGTTCGACAGCTATTCGAGATGGCCCGAGAGAACAAGCCAGCAATCATCTTTATCGACGAGGTTGATTCGCTCGCGGGTTCGCGAAACGAACAGGAGTCTGAGGGTTCAAGACGTATCAAAACTGAGTTCCTGGTGCAGATGAACGGTGTGGGGCATGATGACACGGGTGTGTTGGTGCTTGGAGCTACCAACATCCCATGGCAACTCGACAACGCCATCAAGCGACGGTGCGTGCCATGGTTGTCGGTGTTGCAGTTTGCCTAAGTCTGCCTAGGTTTGAGAAGCGTATCTACATCCCGCTGCCCGGTGTTGAGGCAAGGAGACGGATGTTCCAGCTGCATGTCGGAGATACACCATGCCAGCTTACACCGAAGGATTACCGCCTGCTCGCAGATAAGACGGATGGGTGCGTAGTGATCTTTCTTGATAAACTAACACTGATTGCAGGGCCTCTTAGGTATTCTGGTTCTGATATCTCCGTGGTCGTTCGCGACGCGTTGATGCAGCCCGTCCGCAAAGTCCTCTCTGCCACGCATTTCAAACAGGTGCCTTCGCTTGATGATGCTGATGTCCAGAAGTGGACACCATGCTCTCCGGGAGACCCAGATGCAGTAGAGAAGTCGTGGTCGGATATCGAGAGCGATGATCTACTAGAACCGCCCCTCAAGGTGGCTGACTTCCTCAAGTCACTAGATAACGTCCGGCCGACGGTGACATCAGAGGATATCCGGAAGCACGATCAGTGGACCATGGAGTCTGGTGCGTGAACAACTCACCAGACCTGGTCGGCTCAACAGATTGATCCTGTCTCAGGTAACGAGGGTGCATAGCGGGGTCGTAGGTTCTGGGTCGGCATGGGGCACATCTATATCCGCCACAACTAGCGTGAATGCGTTGGGTGCAAAACACTGTAACAATATTGTAAGTTGACTCGTACAGAGAGGGACAATGCGCTGTAGTAACAGAGTGGTTACCCGCCGCAGAGTATATTTCATTACTAGGGTATAAACTAATGTCCAGGATGATTCGTCTGGTATGGCACACTACATGAGAATGGGCGACGCCTTTCTACGTCATGCGACAATTTGAGCACCGGTATGTTTAGTGGTACTGCTCAATGATGGCGGCGTTGCGTGCTAGGTACTTGACCGGCAACCCCTTGGTTATCCAGTCCAGTTGCGTGGAGCATAGCGATCCCGTAGAATGTGTACGTACACGAAGTAGACTCGGAGATCGGAGACGGGAGGACGCCACTGGTCACGATCACGTGTTGGTCACTTTCTCGCGGTATCGCGTCCGGCGAACTCCGACTCGAACTTGGAGATGCACCCTCACCTGCTAATGTCGCGATGGCGAAGGGCCTTCGTATCCCCAAGCTCGACCTTGCAACTGTTCTGGCGCAACCAAATCCTCAAATAGACCTTCGTATTGAATCCTATGAGGCCTCTACCCAGAACTTCCTGCGGGCAGTATCAAGCTACACGCAGCGAGCCATCACCGAGATCACGAACCGCAAGAATGCACATCTTGCGGATAGGAAGAAGTACTCCGAACGGATACAACAGATCGAGACTGAGACAAATCAATGCAAAGTTAAAGAGATAGAACTCATCAAAGGTGTGTTCAGGTTCTAGTTAGTGTCGTGTCGTGACGAGACGGGTGTGCACAGTTCTGGACCGAGAGCAGGAGGAGAAGAAGGAGCTCGAGGTATCTGTTGCGGCTTTCAAACGTCAGCTGGCCTCTTTTCGCGAGAAATGCTCCTCTGTGGAGGCGGAGATCGAGCAACAGCGTGCGATAGCTGCGAACCTACAACGAGGTACGCGCAGTGTTGCTTCAAGCCATTATGGTGCTATAACACTGCCGTAGAGAGGGACCGGGAAGAGAACCTCCTCAACTCACATGCTGCACGTACGGCACCCGAACTCTCAGAGTCCGAGGTGAAGCTACAATGCGTCGTCGAAGGCATCGAGAAGGACAAGCTGTTGGTGCGCTTCCTCGACCTGGACCCTGGCAACAGGGAGAAAGAGTGCAACCTTGTCATCGACGTTTCGAGCCGGGCATACAAAGGTGCGTAGGGCTGTTCAGGGTAGGAGTACCCACTGCACTGGCTCATTGTTGATGGGCTTAGTCCCGACTTCCACGCCATATCTACCGACCCTCCCTATCCTCCTCGACGAGCTGAACGAAACGCGGGATGTGTATACTTTCATCAAGAACGCCAGGAGCGCCTTCAAACAAGTCATCGAGCACTAGGTATCTGTATGAGCTATGTAGTAGTCTGTGTTGGTTTCCCCCGCTACCAGGGATTCGCGTAATTGGTATGCACACTCACTGATCTCTATCAATTTGTCTCTTGTACTTCAGTTTCATCTACGACGGATGGGCAAGCGGGAGACTTGTGGGAACAGGTGTCGCGCAGCGTAGATGCAGTCATATCGCATTTGAGAACTGAAGTGAACTCGACCGCATCACAATTATCGCATCACGAAGGGGTGGAGCCTAGTCCTGCCAACAACCTCCTCATGTAGAATATCTGTTTGGGAAAATCCTAAATCATAGGTACTGTGGTGCGTTGTTTTTTGCCCTTCCCCACGTGCCCGGACTGAACCAGCGTCCCTTCACACCGTCCAACCGGAGAAAGCATTGCGTCCGTGCCAGATACCTCACACATCCATAGAGTCCTCGCATAATACCTCAAGAACCAGCACTCGATTTTTCAGGTACTCAATGTTCTGGGAAGGGATAAGCGGCTGGGTCATCGCACGGGACCGTAACTAGGGACAGTTCCCGGTGGCGCACTCTCTTGTCGTGCGTGTGCAGAAACCGAGATTACTACAGTACGCAAAACCTTCTCATAATCCTTTGTACGTTAAACTATGAGGTCAGCTGTGGGAGTGCAGAACAGCGGCGCATCTTGCTTCTGTCGCACTGTGAAGAATGTCTGCACAATGTGAGATGCTCGTGCCTAGCTCTGATAGAAGTGGAGGGACCACTTGGAGTGGCTGGACACAGTATCGTCTGAATACTTGTGTCTCTCCTGAAGGAATCTGCCTTGGGGAACTCATATCGCATTGGACACCCGCTGTGTAGCACAGCCCGGGCATTCAGCAACCAGAAGGTAGCGCCCCTCGTAGAAGCTTCGTGGAATGAGTCTGCCATATGCTCTTGCTGGCTAGCACGTACGCAAACAGGACACTTGGATGATCAGAAAAAAAGTTGATAGATTACAACTGGGACTCTCGATCGCAAACATAGAGACATGAAGACGAACGAACCGCAGTCCTCGTATTCTCGTTCTCCGCCGCCGTCACGTCCCACTTCTTGTCCGTGTCTGTGTGTAGGGGCAACCCGTTCATGAACAGGCTCGCGAGCGCGCCAGCTGCCGACAGCCCGCACTGCACGCGCCACAGCACGTCCAAGCTGCCCGCAAACGCCGCCTGGACCTCCTCACGCAGGGGCGACGCAAGCGAGGGGATCGCGGGGATCGCGGAGTATGCGACGTTCGCGCCGCTCGGGAGCGCATCGAGGAACGCGGCGGGGAGCCGCGACGAGAGCTGGTTCTGCAGGACAGTCGCGCCGATGGCGACGCCCCATATCTGCGCGAAGGAGCGCAGGAAGACGTAGAGCGCGAGCGCGGGCGCGTTCTGCTCGACGGGGAGCGGCGCGAGCACGGGGAAGTATGTCGAGCTGTAGACGGCGCCGATGCCGATGCCGGTCAGGATTTGGAACCCGATCGACGTCGCTTTCGGGCTCGTGGCGGTCAGCGTGGTGAGCAGGCCCTGTCCGACGAGGAGGAGGACCCAGCCGATCCAGATTGGGGGGCGGTACCGCTTGGTGACGGTGATCATGGCGCCGGCGACGATCGTGGTGGGTGCGACTGTGAAAGCGACGCCGAAGACGAGTGTGCCTGCGCGGATGGGTGATGCGAGAGTGCAGGCTTGGTAGTAGACAGGGAGGTAGTACATCAGTCCTGTAAGCGGGATAGAGAGAAAGCCTGTCTGGATAAAACTATGGAGGGGTTTAGTGGTCGTTGTGCATGAATGGAGCAGGGACTGACCCGCTGATAGTGGTGGGGTTGAGAATAAGGGTTACGGGGATCTGAAGGTGCACTGAGCTCGGAGCACAGGCATGCTTGATGGGACACTTACGAGAGGATGCTTGGCCCAGAGAGCCTCGTACACTAGGAATAGTAACAATCCAACACCACCTACGACGAGTGGAGCAAGGACTTGGGCGGAGGTCCAGGCGTAGTCGACGCCGCCCCAAGTCATACCAATCACAACAGCTGTCGTGCTACCCATCACGAGAGCATTTCCACTGACCACATCTCAAGTCAGCACAACGGAGACAGTGGGAGTGAACCGCTTACATCCAATCAATCTTCTCAAGCTTCGAGCGAATGCTTCCTGGCGGGGTGGGTAGTTTTACAAAGAGGAGTACAAGTATGGCAGCGAGGCCGGCGAAAGGTATGTTCATGTCTATACCATCGGTAAGTAAGCTACATGATCTGTGATTTCCGGGGCAGCACGAGCGCCAGTGTCCATTCTGTGCGAACGAACCGCCGATCACTGGGCCAACACCAGATGCGGCACTCCATGCGCTAGAGAGAGTCTGAGGTGAGCAATACGAACTATATGGTTAACGACACCTACAGGCCGAGGATACCGTTATAAAGACCACGCTCGTGCAGCGCGACGATATCAGACAAGATGATAGAGCTCAGTGTGAGAACGCCACCGCCGCCAAGGCCTTGTACGGTACGGCCGGCAAAGAGCATGGCAGAGCCGTTCGCAGCGCCTGAGAGCGCGCCACCGACTGCGAAGATGGCAAGGGAAACCAACATGACCGGTCGACGGCCGAATATCTGAAGCGGTTATTGGGACGTGAACACTCAACGGATGGTGTGAATATTGCAATACCTGGGCGAGACCACCGCTTAGGGGCAGGAGAGCAGTGGATGAGAGACCGTAGGCCGTGCCAATCCACGCGAATTGCTCAACATCGAGATCGCTAGCAATCGTAGGCGACGCGTTCCCTACGGCGGCCCCTTCGAGTACGACCATGAAGAAGGATATGACCAGAGCGAAGAGGATCATCCAGAATGCCTTCCCTTTCCGCGCGCCTTGTTCAGTCGTAGGCCCTTTCCGCTCGGATACGAACTCTGGGTCTTTGGCAGATGCAAGGCGGTCATGTTTGGCACGAGGGAACTCGGCGACAGAGCCTGGGTTTAAAGCGAATGCAGAGCGCGAGCCAGGTGTAATCGTGAAGTCGGAGCGCGATGCCGAACTGCTCTTGAGATGAGCAAGGGTCTCGTCGGACTGGTCAGGGTAGCGATCAGTCAGGTGCAGCTGGTACGGCGGTTGTTGACGTTGAGATGTGGGACCCATTGTCGTAGGTCAAGCAGTATGGAAACGAGTGGCTGTGCGCTGCTGCGAGTTGGTCAGGCGGAAATGGACCGAGCTGCTTGAAGGAGGGGTCCTGCCAGTGACAACCTGAAAATGCAGTATACCAGCTTGCCGATACTGCCAGGCTTTCAGCCAGCGGAGGGCGGGTAGGACGGCGCCCGCACCAAACAGATCGGACGTTATGCTGGAGACGGGGCGCTGCCGTCCATACCGCATCATGAGAAGCAGCGTAGTCCCCCCGCTCAGGCTATCCCATGAGTCGACCTGCCGCGCATCACCCCACACGCCGAGAAATGAGGTAACGTTATTGCAGACCCAATGATCCTGACAAAGCGTACCAAGTCGGTAAGGCGTTTCATGATGGTAGGATTATGATGGCGTGTGCTCGCTGCGCGGTCTGTCCCGCGGTGCGTCGGATGGAAGGGCGGAAGTCTCAACAAGCGAATGACGGCGAGCGTCGAGCGAGCGTTCTCTTCGCGCGCTATTGGTGGCTTCGGGATCGCCATCGAGATTCGCTGCACCCGACATCACCGGAGGCAAATCCGACCATGCGCGCCCTACAAGATGATCCTCACCGATACTTCGTACAAGACACGGGTTGTTGTCTTCACTCTATACCTTGCCACATAGGCAGACGGTGGGTGTACAATTGGGAGAACCTCCGTACAGTACGCGACCGCAAAGCAGGAGAACAACCACCAGAGAATGGATACAGTACTCTAGGATAAGATACAAGCAGACTATGCAGCGCGAGCAGTAAAGAGTGGCCGGTGCCTAAATAGAAGCGAGGGCAAAAGTAAGGTAGGATAGTGCATGGGACATCCTGGTATCATAATAGTAAAGTATAGCGTATTTACTTAACGACCGTGTTGCCATTGATAGGCTTAATCGCAGCAATCAACAGGGTACTCCTGCAAGCAGTCAGCTTCAATCGAAGAAGCATAGAAATACTGGCCCCGCCACTCACCGGTCGCGCAAACGTCCAGCAGTTCAGGGCAGTGTACGCCTTGGCGTAACCCGCAGCGGCATACTCAAACATGTAGTGCCACTTGCGGCGGAACGCCTCCAGGCTCTTCGGGTCTGAAAGCTGCGGGTGCTCCTGGATCAAGTTCTCGACAATTTCTCCCTTAAAATTCTCCTCAAAGCGGTAGCCCCACTCGCGGAGCGTCCGGGGGTAGTCTGTTACGCGAACATCGGTCAATATGCAGACGCGCCAGGGAAAGGGACGTACGCATGGCGTGGTCTTCGACACTGTGGAGAATCAGACGACCAGGGACGGCCTGTTGCGCTGCCGCGGGGAAGTGCGTTGCGTTGGGCAGGAACGTGTTCGGCCAGTGATAGTGGCGAGCGAAGTCATCCGGCCTGCACGAGCGGTGAGCATCAACGGAACTGCTCCGGATGACCCTAGCTTACTGAAGAGTGGTGTAGCGGAACTCGGGCATGGCGGTGGCGGTGATGCACGCTGCACCGCGGTCAGGCTTCAGCGCCCAGTCGATGACCTTGAAGTACGTGTGGTGATCGCGCAGGCCGACGGCCTCGACCATCTCGCAGCTGACGAACGAGTCGAACTGGCCCTCAAAGTCCGCGGGCAGCTCGCGGTAGTCGAGCAGGTGCACGCGCACGCGGTCCGCGACGCCCGCCTCCGCCGCGCGCCGCTCCGCCATCGCCTTTTGCTGCACCGAGAGCGTCACGGAGTCGACAGTCGCGCCGAGCTTCGCGGCCTCGATCGCCATCGCGCCCCAGCCCGTGCCGACCTCGAGCAGGCGGTAGCCCGGCTTCACGCGCGCGTTCGCGAGGATGTGGTGGATCTTGCGGATCTGCGCGTTGTGCAGGTCTTCCGGCTGCGAGCCCCGCGCGGTCAGGTCGCCCCGGATCCCACCCTCGGCGTCGCTCCAGATGGCGCAGGAGTACATCATCTCGGAGCTGAGGAAGCATTGGAAGAACTCATTGCTCGTGTCGTAGGCCTCTTGCTACGAACATAGACATCATGGGTGAGGTCACGCGGGCGATGGACAAGACAATCGTACTAACCACATTCTTCAGAGCCATTGATGGCTTCTGCTTCCCTAGTGCGAATATGGCGAAGGCAGACATGTACGCGGTGATCGTGTTGAGAAGAGTGGTGAGACCTGTCAAGGTGTGTCGATTGTCGATCCAGAGCTGAGAACAGCAACCATGTCAGCACCAAAACCGGAATACACGAAGGCACCACAGCGTACATCGAACATATCCTTCAAGCTTGAAACATCGAAGTCCCCGCTCATGTATGCTTCTGACACTGTTCGGAGATGTGTCAACGCGGGCAAGTGGAGCGAGTAAGTCTAGGAACCCACGTCCCATGTCCAGGGACAGCACGATACGCGCCCAGACATCGTCGCAACGGATGGTCATCGTGACCGGGCGGTTGCAATCGGCTTCGCCGAAGACGTGCTTGCCTTCGTGGTCTTCAATTAAGAGCTGGCCGCGCTTGATTCCAGCTTCGAGAACTGACATGACATGGGAGCGGGCTAAAGGAGGTAAGAATCAGCACGTATGTTCCTAAGACTGGGACGTGTCCAAGCAAGTCTCAATCCTGGACTGGGAAGATTCTGAAAGACGCGGCGTATGAACGGATGGCTCGTTGAGGTGGGTACGCACAGTAGCTAACAAATTGTTTCCAAATCCAGTTGCTCCGAGCGGATTGGTTGAAGAGACGAGCCCACAGAGTGGGAGTGTGCATGGACATCTAGGCGGACGACCGGTACAAATGAAAGTAGGGGAGCTAGAATTGAGGGAAACGAGTGTGTGCACAGAGTACGCCAGCGAGCTTAAGACTAAAGCTGAAGCCGAGGAGCTGTACGACAATGCGGGCAGTGTTCGACGTACGCCGAGAGGAGGGGAAGGGCGCGGTCGGTAGCCGTAAATGTTGGATACATGCTTATGGAGGTCTCGGAGGCTACGCACCGCCAACCAGAAGTCCGGGCGCCCAGCCAGAAGCATCGCAAACGACATTCACATTGGCTTCGGTATCGAGATCCTACTGATGGAAGGTGCATCGTTCGTTAAGGGTGGGCGCTGTGGCGGGAACGAACCCGCGCCGAAGGTGTTTCAGGGCCGTCGAGTCCACGCCGTGACAACTGTTGAGAACAAAAATTCATGTTGTTCGCCGCCGTCACCGTGGCGCTCGCATTTCCAACCAACGCCAATGGCTGCTTGAAGAGATACTCCCCAAGATTTACTGGCCGCAGGATTCATGAAGGGTTTGGATCTCCGGGCGCGTGATGATATATGGTTGTTGCGGAACATGAGTGGAGGGATGTTGCAACGTAGTGCCTCCTACTTATGGACCGTCGATAAGGTATGCCCACATTGAAGTCCCAGTCATGGAAGCTAGTTGCCCATCTGAAACGGCGTAAGGACTCTGGCTCAATGTTCCTGCGGATGAGCATGAACATGTCCTCGGCGAGCACGGAATTGTATTTGGGGTAGGAGGAGGAGGCGCGCAGAAGGCGGGGCAGTGTGATGATGAGGTTTTCCCATACTCCAGAGGCTGCGCCGGCAATCGTCAGGACTTGTCACAGAAGCAAGACTAGAGCCCGCTCGCGATCACTCTCAAAGACAGCGAGGCTGCGTGACGAGTCGACAGAAATCAAAGGTCTGAGGGCCACGCAGAGGCAGTCTTTCAATGGGTTATCTTGGGCATTGCCGCCGAGTGGTGGATTTGTCGTGGCCTTCCAGATTGGCAAGGAGGCCCTCGTGGGCGGATGAATGGGAGGAGCACTAACGGCGATGCAAGGAAGTGCAACACGATAGGCCCGGATCCATAGGTGCTGGTGGTGGAATGATGGGATGATGGGATCCTCATGAGAAACAGACCCGCATCGGTTGGTTCCTCCGAGTCCGGAATGATCATCTTGCTCGCCAATTGTGGGCCAGTCTCGATGAGCTCCAGCGCCGCTCTTTCCTCCTAATTGTTTTTGGCACGGCCCAGATGAATAGCGGCTGAAACTTGCAGAGCTTGCAGAGGACCCTCACCGTCACACTCGACATTGCACAGCGACTCCAAGTTCCAGCGATGATGAGCGTCGAGCTCCCCGCGACGTGGTATCGCACACGTTTCTTCATTGGCGTGGTCCAGACGCTCTCGCCTCCCTTCTGGCTGGCATACACCTTCCTTACCAGGGTCTTGCATTGGCCGGGGTCAGGCTTCATCGCGACCTTCGTCTACATTGCGTTCATCCCGCTGTGGATCTCCCTGACTTCGTGGTATTCGGTGTGGAAGCACGACAGACGCGCCGGGCAGCTAGGGGCGACGCCGATCCCCCGCGCGAAGGGCAAATGGCCGGGAAACATCGACATCATGATGCGCTTCGCGAAGGACCTGCGGGAGGGGTACATCCTGCAGGCTATGGGTGAGGTTCTCGACGAATACGGCGTCGATACTTTGAACACCCGCATCCTCTGGAAGGACAATGTGCGTACTCTCCTTCCTCCGCGTACAGAGCGACGATGATGAGCTACGAGTGCGAATATAGATCATTACGCGCGACGACCTCCATATGCGCGCTGTGCACCAGACGCAATTCGAGTCCTTCGAGCGCGGTGCGGAGGCTGCCGAGAAGATGTGAGTGCGATCGTGTCAACATCGCGATCTGCGAAGTGAGAACCATCATTGACTTTTCTCCAGGGGCACCTTCCTTGGCCGGGGCGTTTTCGTAACGTGGGTACAGCGTATACAGCACCACTCAATAGAATAGCTGACGCACTATACCTCTCAGGGATCGTACACAATGGCGAAGAGTAGGTTCCCGAGTACCATCGCTCTTCATTGACATGAAATGGGCGATTGACCATTCCCTATAGGAACGCGCCCTCATCCGGCCCTTCCTCAACAAAGAGCGCATCTCCGACTTCGACATCTTTCAGGAGTACTCCGAGCGCGCGCTGGACATCCTCGCCGCCTCCGCCTCGGCGCGCGAGCCGATCGACGTCCAGGACCTCTTCGCGCGGTTCACGCTCGACGCGACCGCCGCCTTCCTGCTCGGCACCTCGCCCGACGCGCTCGGCGCGCCGCGACCCGTCCCGTACAAGGCGACGCTCGGCTCGAAGGGCGCCGCGACGGAGGGCCAATTCGGCACGTTCCTGTACTCGTTCGAGGAGGTCCAGGTGACGATTTCGCTGCGCTGGCGCATGAACACGTTCTTCCCGCTGTATGAGTTCAAGGGCGACCATACCCTCCCGCATGTGGAGGTAATCACGAAGTGGGTGAAGCCGATCGTCGAGGCGGCGCTCGAGCGGAAGAAGCAGGAGAGGGAGCAGGGTATCGAGCGGCAGAGGGCTGAGCGGACTATGCTAGAGAACTTGGTTGAGATCACCCAAGGTGTGTCTTTTCGATCATGCGTGCATTGCATCCATCATCACTGACATGTGTCCTGCTTGTAGACGAGGAGCGGGTCAGGTATGGTCTGCTCAACGTCATGATGGCTGGCCGTGATACGGTAAGACATCTCTCTGTACCTTCTCTCTCCCTGAAACTGAACAAAATATATTGCAGACTGCTGGTCTTCTCACATTCGTGACCTACATACTGGCCGTCCACCCTGCAGTGGCAAAGCGCCTCCGCGAGGAGATCCTCGACGTTTGCGGTGCAGCGGGGAACTCAACCCACGACCTCATCCGGAAGATGCCCTACAGTCCGTCCCCCTTCTCCTTACCGTGTCCCACCCTACTAAACCACCCGTTCCCGCAGTGAACGCTGTCCTGAACGAGACCCTGCGACTCTTCCCCGGCGCACCGATGGGAATCCGCAACTCGATCCACGAGGTCCTCCTACCGACCGCGGACAGGTCCACGCCGCTGTACCTCCCGGGCAAGGCGCGTGTCACCTGGCTGACGCTGCACCTGCACCGGCGCGCAGATCTCTGGGGCGCGGACGCGCTCGAGTTCGATCCCGAGCGCTGGCTCGACCCCGCGCGCCTCGCGCGCGTCGAGAAGCGCCCGAGCATGTACGTGCCCTTCCTCTCCGGCCCGCGCCAGGTGCGTCTTCCTTCTCCGTTAATTGTTTCGGTGCAACGTGGGGCTGACGGCGATGTGCAGTGCCCGGGCCAAAACTTCGCGCTGAACGAGGCCTCGTTCATGCTCGTCCGGCTGCTGCAGCGCTTCTCCGGCTTCGAGCTCGTGCCGGAGGCGATCCCAGAGGGCGCACGGCCCCCGCCGCAGTGGAAGGAAGGCAAGGGCCGCCAGCGGGTCGAGAAGATCTGGCCGAGCACGGCATTTACTGCGTTCGTCAAGGTGGGCCGTTCGTCCTTGCTCTTGCTGCATTGTGGGCTGACGATGGGCTTGGTGTTCAGGGTGGCTTGTGGGTGCGCCCTATAGCGGCTTGAGATACTCCAAGATCCGGTGCAGGGCCTATTGCAAGCTATTGTATGACACGGATCGAGGAGGGCACGCTGCTGTGATTCGGACAATACATAAAGAGATCACCTATTGAAGTGGAGCCGGTGAAAATAAACGACTAGATTGGATGAGTGAGAACCTGAAGGAACCTTGGTTGACAAGTGCTGTGCCTGTCAGTGGTCAGTGGATTAACCTAGCTCGACATCATGTATCGGCCGCTTCCATGATCAAAGCGAGCGCGTCCGCAGAGCGCGGCTTGAGGATGCACGGCGCGCGCACCACCCGACTACCGAACACACCACACCAGCACATTGTCAGCATGGATATCCCCAAACATGGAAACAGAGGGCGAGTGGAAAACGTACGCAGCAGCGCCGACCGTCTTCAGCGCGATGTCCTTATCCGCGGTACGCACTGGCGCAGGCCCCTGAGCAAGAGAGATATCGAACACCGTAAGGACGTGCGTGATGTTCGCGAAGAGGATCGCCTCCGCGAAGTCGAGCCCGGGGCATATCCTGTCCGCGTAGCAGTCAGTTAGCGCAAAGGTCAGATAGGTAGCGGGAGAGGAGCACACCTGCGGCCGTAGCCGAATGCGTACGTGCGTGGGTCCAGGATGCCCTCTTTTTCTGCGGGGCTGGTGGTGGCGTCGAAGAGCGGGAGGAAACGCTCTGGGCGGAAGGTGTAAGGATCGGGGTACCGTTCGGGGTCGCGCGTGATCGCCCTGCGGCAGACAATGTTCAGCGATGCAAAGGCGCGGAGACACGGAGGAGGGGCATGCCAGTTGTTCGCGACAACGGTCGCACCCTTTGGGATCCTGTACCCGGCGACCTCGTCGTCCTCGAGCGCCTTTCGCGCAACTACCGGCGCCAGCGTGAGCACCCGTCTCTGATACAGCGCAGCGGGAACAAGGACGTACTGAGCGGCGCGATGGGCGCCCAGCGGTACAGCTCGAGGATGAGCGCACTGATGTACGGCAACGCGGGGCGGTCGGTGAGCGCGGGCAGGCGCGCGCCGCCGAGGACGCGGTCGAGCTCGGCTTGGGCGCGCTGCTGGACGGCGGGGAAGAGCGCCATGGCGAGGAGGAAGCCGAGCGTCGACGACGTCAGGGGGAGCATCCCGCCTGTGCGCATCAGTAAGCTAGCTGGGTTGAGGGACAAGTGTGGAGGGGGCGTACCTGCGGACATGGTGACGGCAATGAACTTGAATTGCGCTTCGTCGAGGTCCATTCCGCCGCGTGGGTTCCCGTAGAGGTTGCCCATGAAGGACGTGCTCGGTGTGCCTGAGGTCTGGTACGAGTGTGGGTGTCAGAGGACGAAGACCGGGGAACTACGCTACGTACAAGATCTTCGCGAACGAGGTCTGCAGTCTGATCGGCGATCTGCCAGAGGCGCACGCGCCAGTGCTCGGCGAGGTTCAGAAGGGTCGTCCCGGGGGCCCAGCGCGGGAGGTAGCACACTGGTGCAGGAGCGGGTTAGATAGCGGGCAAGCGGGCTGAGCGGGCGCACGTACGGAAGGGCAGTCGGTCGATGATGGCGTATCGCCCGCCAAGGACGTCGGCCGCGAAGTCTGCGAGCTGCTTGACGGGCTTAAGGACGGTGTCGTCGTCGCCCTTGACGATGTAGCCCGACGAGACTTTCATGAAGAGCGTCCCGAGCGTCCTATACAACGCCTGATTGATATCGTGGGTATATTCAGGGACAGTCAGCATGACGTACCGGTCGATAGTTTGCTCGAGGCGCGACGGGTGCGCATCCTCGACGAACGCTCTAATCAGCGTACGGGCGCCGCGCTCGATGTCTGCGTAGTACGTAGTGAGGCTGCGTGGGCTGAGCTCCTGACGAAACATCTTGCGGGCATGGTTGAATGTTGGACCTGGGTCCATGAACGGAAGCGTGGCTACGAGGCCAGAGCTATGCGTACCATCGTCACAGGGCTGTTAGCATGGGACTCTGAGGCAGACGCACAGCTCGCCCATCCTACGCCTCGGTTTGAAGGTGTATTTGTTGGAGCGCTTGTTGAATAGGGCGTCGGCGGGGCCGAAGGAGTTGAAGACGATGACAGGGTGGCCGAGAACGCGGATGCTGGACACTTCGCCTATGCAATGTCGTGATGATCAGTGCCTGAGTACTGAGTGATGAGTTCATAGCGGTATATGCGTGCAGACTGACCATAACAGCGCCCCAGCTCGCCGAAGAAATGCCATGGCCCTGAGCTCGGGATCTGGCCGTAATGTCCAATGACTGGTCTGCCCTTGGGACCCGGTGGGAGCCTGGAGTCCTTACGAGTGAGGAAAATCCAGAGGGAGCCAGCGAGCACGAAGGCGAGCAGAAAGATGGATGGGGCCATGTGGACTTGCACCGCGACAGGTAGAGGTGTCGTACGGTTCTGTGGCATGGCTGGAGAGAAGGAAGGGATGCCGATGCCAGAGTACACGTACACAGCAGCCCGCGCAGTGATAGGATGAAGCGTCTCAGACTGCCGCGCCCGATACTGGGAAGCGGGGACAGGAGGAGGAGGAGGAGGAGAATGACCGGGTCCATTCAGCCACCGGCCGTGGATCCTCTACGGCGACAGTGGCGGTGGCGACGCGGGAAGGTGGCCAATCAAGGGTACACAACGCGGTGATCATGATGCGCCACCGACGCGTAGGAGTGGCGCTGACGCTCCGCTCGCACATGCATGGGCTGCCTCCGCCGCCGCGAACGCAGCCATGGCGCTCACGAACACGGCGAAGCCGCTCTTCTGCGCTCTCATGTTCGCCATCTGACTAACAATTCCAGCCTCCGCCCGCACACGCCCTCTCTTCCGGCATGCCGCCCTCGACGCATGCACATCCAGTGCCCCTCGTGCTGCCTGGCGTTCCCGTCCAGCCGCTCAGCATTCACCTCACCGACCATCTATCTATCATCGCGCGACGGATACGACCGATGCCGTCATTTGACCGCGCTGACCATCGGCCATCCCGCTCGAATGTGTCCTCGATGTGTCCCCTAGGCGGTGGGAGCACGTTGTCGGCTAATCCATCCATACCCCCCCTCCCCGCCACGCATGTGGCCTTCTCCCCGGAGAACCGCACTAGAATTTCGGGGTCGCCGTGTACTTCCTATGATGCCTGTTCGCAACAAAGATTCCGCACAGCATATAAAGACCCCCTGCTGCGTCCACAGGATCCCCAGGTTCCTCTCTGTCTCACAGCCAACTCGAGCCTACGCACGCCCTCGTCTTTGAGCCGCCATGTTCTCCACCGCCCTCCTGACCTCCGTGCTTCTCGCCACCTCCGCCCTCGCGGTCCCGTCCCGCCTCGCGGAGCGTGTCTCGCGCCGCCCTGGCTCCCGCATGACGCGCCCCCTCAAACACGTTGAGGCAGTCACGCACGCGGCGACGAACGTCTCGCACGTCGAGTACTCCGGCAACTGGGCCGGCGCCGTCTACGACTCGTACCCCGCGGTATGTACACTTGCCGCGTCGTGTGTGGGACGCGTCGACTAAACTGCGCGTGCTATAGAACTCGTTCACGGCCGTGACGGGCACGTTCACCGTCCCGAAGCCCTCCGCGGGCACGGGCAGCGGCGGCTCCTACTCTGCGTCCGCGTGGGTCGGCATCGACGGCGACACCTGCAACACCGCCATCCTCCAGACCGGCGTCGACTTCACCGTCAGCAATGGCAAGGTCTCCTACGATGGTACGCAGCCCTCTCCCCCTCTCCTCCCCCCGCGCGCGAGACTGACCGAGCGCGTTTTCCTCCAGCGTGGTACGAGTGGTACCCGGACTCCGCGCACGACTTCACCGGCATCTCCTTCTCCGCAGGGGACATTGTAACGGTGACGGTGACGGCGAGTTCGACGACGTCGGGGACGGCGGTGATCGAGAACAAGTCGACGGGGCAGAGAGTGACGCAGGACCTGAACTCGACCTCCGCGCTGTGCGAAGAGAACGCTGAGTGGATCGTCGAGGACTTTGACGAGGAAGGCGGGCAGGTGCCCTTCGCCAACTTCGGCACCGTCACGTTCACCAACGCGTCCGCCACCACGAGCTCAGGCGTCGTCGGCCCCGGCCCGGCGACCATCATTGATATCCAGCAGCACAACCGGGTCCTGACGGATGTAAACGTTGACAACAACGACGTCACTATCAAGTACGTCTAAGGGCGGCTTGACGACTTACAGCGGGTTGGCGGATGGAGATGATGGACTGCAACTCGACGCGATGTAGATATAGATGCTCGACTGCTGTTGTATGTGCTCAGATCTGAAGTTGTGTTTCGTAGTGTCGTCGGACTGTGCATACCCGGGCACCTGCTGTCATTTCTGACTCTGTCATGATTGAATATCGCACGCTCAGAATAATATGTGAGAACGAGACTTGATAATCCAGAAGTTTGGGCTTGATCGCACATGAAACGGGTTATGGCGCGTCGGTTTTCGTGCGATGCAAGAGACAGGAACTACTAGCTCGTGATAATTGACGCCACCGAAGGATGCGACATACACAGCCATCATGCCCTTGCCTTCGAGGGACCGCATCCATGATGAAATGACAGTAGTCAAGGAGCTGACTCAGAACGTCCAGTGATGACTTTGTTGAGTGTGGTATTACATCTGTGCCGAGTAGAGCTACATCTTTGCTACAACGTCTCCGACTACGACAGCTTCTAATTTTCATCTCCACGCGTCACACAGCCAAAGCAAGCAAGCAAGCAAGTAGTGGAAGCGAATCGCACACCTCCCTCTCGGCCCTTCGCGGCTCACGCGCCGACGAGCTCCCGGAACTCGACGCCCCACTCCGGGGCGCGCTTCATGCTGTCGACGAACGCGTCGAAGCGCGGGCTCGCGCCGGGCGCGCCGATCTTGGAGAGCGCGGCGACGGCGCGGAGCGTGCTGCGCTGGAGCTCCGCGGCGCGTTCCAAGTCCTGCTTGACGGTGTCCTTCGTAACCGTCGCGCCCTTCATGCTCTTCTCGAGCGGCGCGGTGATCTCGTCGAGCCGGTTCGCGACCGCCGTAGGAGCGAGCGCGGCGAGCCGGAAGAGCATCATGTGGCAGATCACCTTGACTTCGTCCGAGTCGTCTGCGAGCCCTGCGAGCACGCGCCCGAGGAACTCGTGCAGGTCTAGCTTGGCGAGGCACGTATCGAGCTGTGCGGATGGTGGTGGTGGTGGTGGTGGTGGTGAGTCTCGGTGGGTGGGGCTGGGTAGGGGTGTGTGCTTACCAGGGTGTAGAGCGTCTCGTACGCCGTCTTACGCGCCTCTAGACCATCATCAACTTTGTGTGTCCAGGGACCCATCTGCACAGTGCGGATGAGCTCCGCGTTGATGACAGTCTCCTTGTAGAGGTTCGGGAGGATGATCTGCAGCTTGTCGCGGATCAAATGCGGTTTCAAGCGGGCTGCAGAGTTCAGTGCGGACAGCGCCAATCTGCGGACGGTCTGAGACAGCGAGGGTCAGTGCTTCGGCTCTGTATGAGGCGAGGGTGACATACAAGGTCGGGATCAGCGATGAGGGCTAGGAAGTCCATGAGCACGGAGCTGAGCAGCTCGTCGTACGAACTCGATGTGTCCGCGAACGTGTACCGGATTGCTGCGATGACCGTCGCCCGCGATGCGGGGTTCTGATCGCTGATGCGCTCCTGCAAAGCACGTCAGCTCCATTCGCACATCCTCTCTCTGCACGCTGAAGTGCTCACATGCAGTTGCGGGAGGTACAGTGATGGGTGTGTCGTCGTGACCTTGCCAATACACGCCGCTGCGACGTTCCTCGTCGTCTCCTCAGAGTTGTCCGAGTTCTCGAAGAGCGGCACCCAGAGCAGGTCTGCGACGGTCTCGAGCTGGCCATGCGAGCAGTGGGTGACGACTTCCTTGAGCGCGTGCAAGGACAGCAGGCGCTTGCTCGGGTCGGTCTCGACCATCTTCACGATCACAGGCAGGAAGTGACGCAGGTTCCCGACGGCGATGTTACCTGTCAGTCGTGTGAGCGATCTCGGTGGTATGTCCGTAGTAGAGTTCAGACGTACCGGCGGCGAATGACGCAGCTGTGCGGATCTCCTCCTGCTCTGCGCCGAATCGCTCGATCACGCTGGAGAAGATGTTCTCCTGCAGTGACATGTCGCTAGAGGACGCGTGCTCAGCGGAATACACTCTGTGAGAGGCTGGATAGCGTACACGAAGCGGCCGACCTCGCCCATGACGAGCAGGCTGAGTACAACTTGGGAAGGTTTCGCCTTCGCGTTGGGCTAACGGACGTGTTAAGCGTGTGACGTCTCAGCAGTGGTCTACCCTGCTCACATACCTTGAGATGCTTAGCGAACTCGGCGATCGTACCGGCGGCTATGCTCTGCTGCGCGATGACGACCTGTCCAATGCACCGAGCTACGTTAGCGAGGGAAGCATCCGCTTTCTGCGCCTTGTCGACGGAGATGACAAGGTTCGGGACGAGATGGGTCGCGACCTGCATATCGGCCTGTACGAGCGCGGCAAAGAAGCTGAGCACGGACTCGAATGCGGCGCCGGCGACGAGTGGGGAGTGCGCGATGGTATATATGTCCGAGAGGAGGTCCCGCTCTACCTCGGGATATGTGTCCTTAGGCAAGAGGTCCAAGATGAGAGCAACAATCGAAACAGCTTGAGACATCAGCGAGATATCGACAATGGAGATGTAGGGCTTGAGGGTAGAGATGACCGTCACAGGGAGATCCGCTGGGACAGCGTTGTACCTGGAGGAGTATCGCTACAATGAGAAGAGTCCGGACATTCTGTGTTACAACACTCACCTCCTCAGCAACGCATCCAGAGCAGTGAACATGTCGCTCTTGCCAGCCCGCCCAACCTTCTTCAGCAGCGTCAACAACCAGTTCACACACCCGTTCACCCAGTTGTCGTCGACATCGACCTCCTTCGCAACCTTCGTCACGACGAGCACCGCGCCCTCCGTGCGGCCAGTCGTACGGCACATCGCGTCCCATTCCTTACGCGGCTTCGTCTTCATCACGTCCGTCGCGGACACCCACAGGTCGCCGATCGCGTTCTCTGCACACGCGCGCACCTCTGCGTCCGTGTCGTGGTTGCCCAGGCGCGCGACGGCCTCGCTGTACACCGTGTCGACCCAGTCGCCGCCCTTCACCGGGCGCATCGTGTTCAGGAGTGCGGAGAACACGCGGAACGCCTCGGACGCGATGCGCGGGTGCTTCTCCGAGAGCGACCGGAGCAGCACGGGGAGGATGTCGCTCAGCGAGTTCGCGAACGTGCCGGGGGTATGCGTCGAGAAGAAGAGCCCGACGAAGGACATGCAGGTGATCTGCAGCGGCGCCGCGTTCGTCTTGCTCGACTGCTGCAGCACGGCCTTGCTCGTCGTGATGATCTGTACGGAGAACGCAGAGAGCGAGTTCGGGACGACCGTCAGTAGCGTGTGCAGTAGCGAGAATCCCGCCTGGAGCGTCGCGGGCGATGTCTTGGGCGACTTGAGTTGGTTGAGCAGCGCCTTGGCGAAAGAGGATACTTGAGAGCGCAGCAGGCTGTGTGGCGTGTCCTCCACCTCCATGCCCTCGTCTGCGCGCTTGCGCTTCCCGCCGATGGTAGCCGCGTCGTTCTGCTGCGCCGTGCTACCGTATACGCGCGTCTGCTGCAGAAGAACGCTGTACGTCGACCACACCTCCACGCGAACCGTTTCTTCACGATCACCAAAGCGAGATATAAGGACCGGTGACACTTCTCTGTACAATGTAGTGAGCAACTCGGGGCGCGTTGCGATGATGGCAGCTAGTAGCTTCGTCGCAGATCTCCGGACCTTGTAAGACATGTCTTCGTCATCGGAATATCTGCAGAAAGTGGTGCATTAGTTTTCGGGCTAGAGCGTGATATATCACACGCACTGATCGTCAAGTTCCGCTTCATCGTCGTCATCGTCTACCATTTCTTCATCTTCGTCGTCGTCTCCACCTGCATAGTTCTACAGAGTGTCGGCAACAAGTGAACGTTCACTGATTGTTTACTCACGGGGTCGTACTTGATGAATTGACTGCCGACTTGCATGATAGAGGACAAAAAGGATGTGATGCCCGTGGGACATCGCAGAACGAACGCTTCCAGTGCCTACAAGAACTTCATTGTTTGCTTTGAATGATCATAACAAAAGCATACCTGCAAAGCGCTCTCTTGCAGTTCCTCGTCCTCTCGTTGCAAAGACTTGTTGACTGCGGGCACTATCTTCCCAAGCTGCGGCTCAATCTGATGCGGCGTATGCCGCGCAATCGCAGCGACAAGCTGTACCGTCGTGCGCTGTTCCTCCAAGCTCGCGGAGGGCGCAAGGCCAGGGAATACCTTGGTTGAGAGCAGTTCTTGGAACAGCTCTGCGCGCGTGCTCGGCAGGAACTGCGCAAGAGTGGTGATTGCCCGCTTCCGCACTGCGGCTCGAGGATGCGACAGCATGGGCGTGAGCACGGTCAGTGGTTGGGGCTGCAGGTCGGGGTTCCCGAGGTAGCCGGGGAAGCGAGTAATCAGAATGGACAGGATCGAGAGCGTCTCGAGGAGAGTATCTGGTGGCGCGTCCGGCTATCGAGAGACATTTGTCGGTGGGACATGCCTCACGCGCATTGATTGTCTGTGACGCACCTTGGACAATTGCGCGAGCAGTTTGGGAGCGAGCTTCTCACATGCCTTAGATGCGATCCTACCTTCTGGAGGCAGCTCAGAGGTGATCGTCTTCAGCGCTGTGAGAGATGTTAGGAGGCAACAATAGATTAAGGGTCGATACGCACCTAAGCTCGAGATATCTCGTAGCTCGTCGTCCTTTCCCGAGGAAAAGTCGATGAGACGATCGACTACATACTCCATTTGAGATTCCCGGATGATCTTGATGAGTTGACCAAGGCTTGACAATCGTCAATACTAGGCCATACTAATAGGTATCTACAGTACGCACCACTTGACGGCCTGGTTCTTGACCTCAGAGATCTTGTCCTCCACAAGGGCGAGGACTTGTCGCAAGACCTTGTTCTCCGTTGGCTCATCGCCGAGGTATGTGTTCGGATCTTCCTTGATAGCAACCAGCAGGTCATTGAGACCCATGTACCTGCGATACATAATCTGAGCGATATGCAAACGCGTCGCTCTGGGCACCATACCGGAAGTCTTGGTCGGAAGACTGCATCTGAGTGGCAGCACCCACATAAGTCGCTGCAGATCGTGACGCAGTGCATATTCACCTTTTCGATGAGTCCGTTCATGATGTATGTCTTCGTCATGGTGGGCGTGAGGCGAAAGGAGCGGGGAAAGTGGGGAGAAGGTAGAATGGACGCGACCTTCGAGGCTTGGGCGCGCCCTCGCTTGTGGCACGTGTGCAATCTGGAGCATCTCAGCCACCGGCGCGTCCCACTCCGCTGCCAGCCCGCGACTCCCTTACCCGAATCTTCGCGAGCTCCCCTCGCCTCGTCCTCTATCTTCTGCAGACTGGCTTCTCATGCGCTCTGCTCTACACTGTGTTCTGCGCCCTTCCAAACGAGCATTGCGACGTCGTTCTCTCGCGGGGCCAAGTATAACTGGACGCTTCACTGTGCTTGGGAGGGCTTGCGACTTCGCGCTGGATGGACAGCGCAGCTTTGCGGCTGTGTACGTGCTCACCTACACCGATGGCCCCAGTGACTCTATTATTCCTGGGACGACTATACCCATCTCCAGCACTGGACACCAATACCGCGACCTTCGCTGTACTATGGTCCGCATCTCATCGCCTGCGGAGGCTGTCCCGATGCACGCTTCGTCGAATATGGCGCTCAATTCGATTACAGCCACTCATATGGGTTCAAACCTTACTCAAGCCATCTCTCGGTGAAGTCCGCGACCACACCACGCATCATGTATCTGTGGTCCATGCAACTCTATCCTCGCCGCTCAAGCATGTTCGTCTTCGTAACTCGCTGATGTCGTCGGATGGACCAGCAATGGGCCCAAGCGGCGACCTCGTCATGCATCTGCCTCGTTGCGAGCCAACAGTATCCGCTCGCTTTGTCCTGTGGTGGAAGCTTCTTCGCCACTCACAAAGGCACGTCCATATCGGGCGTCTACAGATCGTATCGCAATTGTGGCTACGGGCGCCTGGCCACAGAACAACAATGCGCCACTGGACACACGTTGCCGTGTTACAGATATAAAGGAAGCTCAGCACCCTGCTGCTTGTCCTCGTCTCACACTGTCTTGCCACCCAGTCTCTATAGTGTGATCAGGCGTCTTGCCTCTGTTCATTGTCCCCGGACTCTGATCAGCCTCCATTATCCTCCGTTGACCCCGCGTCGCTATCGCCTGCCCATCGGCCGTCACACCCACCCACCACCCAACCCCGCTCACCGCGATATTACCTTGCTCCCTGTGATGTCTTCAAGAGCGTATGGTATGGAATACACCAGAAGCTTCTCTATCCTTGGCGCCTGCAGCAGGGATGAGCGAGAGGGCAGTGCTAGCACGAGTGGCGGCATGTCCAATCCGGACCTCGACTTTGAGTCCGATCTGACAGAGCTCTCTGACGACGATGAATACGTCCCCGAGCCGCCTGCCACCGAAGATTCGGAGATTGAGTCAGACAGCTCATCGGAAGCAGACTATCTGAATGGACCCCTGTTGAACTACGAGTTCGAGGTAAGCGGGGGAGCTGACTCGACTGCCTGATGTGGCGCTGATACATTCACGACACCAGCGCGGTGAGAAAGTATGGGTGTACGCATATGACGGATGGTATCCGGGTTCTGTCCTCAGGCGTGCCCAGATACCTGATCGGCCCAAGGTATGCAGTGCCACAGCATGATGGTCCCAGTGGCAGATAGCTGATTCTTGATTCTTGAGGTTGCCCATCTCAGGGTATTGTTCCGCCGGTACAACGTGAGGATACAGAAAGACTTTGCCCCCGCCGACGGGACGATCAAGCCCGACACACCACGTATACGGCAAGAACTGCGCGCTGCGAAGTGGATAGAGTAATTCTCCGCATCTGCATCCGCCTTCCCGAAGAATACTGCTTTGTTCCTCCTTCGTCCACCTGTGGAGCCACGTTGGCTGCGGGCACCCGTTGTAGCTTCAAGTTCATGATTACCCAGCCATACCTTCGATACCGATAGTAAACACTATGGACTTCTCACTACTGTATGAGTACTGTATGTTCAATATGTATCCCAGAGCATACCATCTACGAGTCATGACCGATGGCAATGGCATCCCTGCGGGTCATAGTGACTCGGTCTCGGAAGCATCGATGCCAGTGGCGCCGTCGACACGCGCTGGTACCCTCGACTACAGAGCTTGGCTCCTAGGCCTTACAGGCTATCGGTGCTTGACAATGCCACCCATACGCCACAATCACCGCCAAGTCGCTCGAGTATGCGACTTTGTGGAACCAGTGAGGTCAAAGTGCTGTCGCCTGTGACAGCGCAAACATGACTATGGCTGAGTCAATTGACTCACTGGCAGTGAAGCGCTCGCTCTTTCTACCTACTAGTAGTACCACGACGACCTAAGCAGTTCAGATCGCAATGCGAAAGGGTAATAGGGGGAATACGGATGGCTAGAGGATCCCGCGACCGTGGGCACGCTCGAGGCTGTTCTAGGCCAACAACTCGGAATGAGAGTACGGCGGAAGAAGAGCGGAACACAGGAACCTGCCTGTTTGGTCGATCACAGAGGTGACGTCAATTACCAATCGGTGGCCATCCGCTCTCCCCACCCACCGACATATAAGCCGCCTCTCTTTGACTGCTGCGTCTACACAATTATCACCATCTCTGCATCTGCATTACTTCACTCTACACACTTTACGGATTGAAAGCACGCATTATGAGTCTCTTGCAAGACGTTCTTCGGACTCAGACTATCGATCAGACGTTCAGCAACCTCAACCTCACGGAACGGTTGCAAACGCAACGGGCAGACCCCGAGAGCGACGAGGAAATCATCGGCGTGGTGAGTGTACTCCCTTCCTATGTTGCTATGCTCGCTCATCGCGTATACCCGATAGGTCACTGCGCCAGGCACTCGCCCTGCATCTCGGGCACCCTCCCGTCCTACTTCGCGGCCCTCTTCACCGGGCCCCCGCGGCGCTGCTCGTCGGCCGTATCATGCAGCCCTGTCGTCTATGTCGACATCTAGAGACCCCCTCAGGGCTTTGCCGACGGACATATCGCAGCGGATCTTCTCGAGGCTCTCGACCAGAGACCTCGCGCGCTGCTCGCGGGTATCGAAGAAGTGGAACAGGAGTCAGACTCTGAACTACGGTGAGTGCCCTTTGTGTGTAATCTAGAGGAGAGCGATGTTGATTTTGTGCCCAGTCTGGTTCCAGCACTATCGGAAAGAGAACTTCCACGACGATGGCTTGCCGCCTGGCAAGTGGACGAAGCGCGAGTCAAAGCAGAACTGGGTATGTCCCCTTCATCCGTCACGTTGACTCACTCCGCTCATCCTTCGCTTCCGCAGCGCACTACCTACCTCCAGACCGTCGCCTCGCGTGACTCCGACAAGCTCGGGCCCGTCTACCACTCCTATTCTGGCCGCTCGACGCCCCTCAGCTCGGGTGCGCAGACGCCGCGCGAGGTTCGCGAGGATAGGTGGCGTCAGGAGGTCGATGCTCGCCCGTCGAAGGTCGAGATGCGTGAGATGTACAAGGAGCTGAAGGGTCGCAAGGCGAAGGGCAAATTCAACGTCGGGGCTGGCTCCGGCATGCGCGATAGAGGAGGGTGGGCGGACGGCGCGGAGGAGCTGTAGGGCGTATCGTATCGCCAGTGGTCCGGTATATCCGGATGTACGATGCTTGACTTAAATCCATCCATTGAACAACATGCATTCCATTCAACAGACCATATCCCACCACATGGCACCCCAATACCAGATCACTGGCATACATGAAGGTTTAGGAACTTGAAGCGCGCCTACCGTTCAGAGACCATTATGTCTGAACACAGTGGGCAGTGGACAGCGTTCGGCTTTGGCCGCGGTAAGGTTTAGGAACTATTAGTACGCTACAACGTCGCGCTTTCCGGCTTGACTCCACGCCGCGTCCCCCCTTCCCCCCCACCCCCCAGCAGCCCCCCCACCCCCCAGCAGCCCCGCCTCACCCATCCCCGTTCCGCCCCAGCAGCCCCCCCCCAAGTCGTCTGCCAGAAGTGCTACTGGTAAGCCGAGAGCCTGGATCCAAACACTTCCACACTCACTGACACGACTACGATCTCTAGTTACATTCAGGACCGTCTCGGAGAATCCTCGAGGCCTCAGCGCTCAGCGCTCAGCAGCGGCAGTACTAGTACTCAGCGCTGTGCCCGAGCCGATACCAGTTTCGTGTCGCTTCACAACGGATTGATCGTGTTAACTATCAAACATTGCAGTACGTATGCATATAATCGTCAGAAGTATCAAGTAAATGACAGGACGTCACTGCCGCATCAGAACAACATCTATGCCAATGGATTCCTACGAAACCACCGCAACCAGCCCGATTTTGCCAGCGGCCCCTGGCAGCAGTCCCGGGCGGATCCCCTTGGACGTATGCGAGCGGGTCATAGACCACGTAGCCATGGCACTATTGGACCGATATTGGTACTATCGCGATAGTGATCCTATGCTGTGGACCCTCCATGCCTGTGCGCTGGTATGCAGGGACTGGTACCATCTCTCATGGTACTACCTCCGTCGTCACATCCTGCTAGGAGATCGCGAAGCGGTCCTATGGCTCCGCAAGACGTTGAACGAACGGCCGCGTCTTCGGAATTCTGTCAGACAATTAACAGTCGCCGGCAACGGAGTCCTGGACGAAGCCCGTGGGCCAATAACGCATTTGGGGGCAGTCGCCGCGATGCTCGTGGGCAAGGTTCCCAACGTCACCGAACTAGCAATAGTAAATGCAACATGGACCGTCGGCGCCACTCGCGTAGACGATTTCATCTACTTTGCGGCATTTCGCTCCGTGACGATCCTCACCCTGCTGGACGTTACTCTGTCCAGAACCAGCCAGTTGGCCCTTCTCGTGTCGGCTCTTCCATTGCTAGACACCTTGGTATGTTGGGGGGTTGATTGCGCGCACCGCGACAGGCAAGCAGTTGGACCTATACGTCTCCCTCTTCGCTGCGCATACCTGGACGAACTCGAGTCATTCTGGAACGAACCAGAGGTCGAAGAGTTTCTTATTCGACTGAGCTCGACATGTACAATTCGCGACCTTTCCATCAAGTCTTATTCGCAATCAATCCAACCCTCGGGGGTTGGCAGAAGCCAGAAAATGCTAGATGCATGTGTTGAATCTCTAGAAACCGCTAAAATACACATCCACCCCGGCCTTCCTTTTGCGAGCCACGCAAAAGGCGTTGTCGGTAAGTACATCATATTTCCTGCTCGATTGAAGTTAAGTGCATGACGTAGAGCGGCACTACAACCTCTCCCGCCATTCAGGAATACGGCATCTGGAATTGACTGTCTCTCACGAGACGGAAGAGTTGTCGTGGCTTTGCCCCATCACATCTCTCGCGAATTCGGAACATCTGCAATCACTAACAGTCTACCTCTCATCTGAGGGCGATGATATCGAGGGGCTGGTAAGACAACTGGATGATTCCCCCGTCTTGATACAACTGGACGACATATTGCAAGAGGAGCGCTTTGCCCGCATTGAAACTTTCGAAGTGTACATGGTTGCTTCATCACAAGCCCCCAACGAACATTTCCTCGGGGAAGAAGAAGTGTGGGGCCAGTGGGCAGAGTTGATGAGACGGAAGATGCCGATGTCTGACAAACGAGGCATTCTGAGGTATGCAGTACGAACAATATTGAGACACGTGTACCTGACGCAGCAACAGTGTTCATACTTCAATCGCGTTGAAATCGGGGTATCAGCACCACCTTAGTTGACCTTAGATGGAGTGGAAAGGTACTAGTATGATGCATATCAGTGTCACGTTGTAAAACCAATAAACTTGGATGCGGCAAACATCGAATGCCCTTGACCAATACAAGTCGCCAACGCGACGGCACTGATGACAGGACACAGAAGGTTGACGCCGAATGCTAGCATGCAATAATCGCATACTTGGCCAACTACGAACAGTCGTATTTACGGCATCTCAGTCCAAAGGCAACAGCACGCACTTACGCGCCATAAGTGAAGTGTGTGGCCGGTCCACAATGCGCTGCTATTCTGACCTCTGTTGTCATCCACTGTCCCAAAGCCACGGATGTCCTAGGTCGGAGGTGCGTAGATCTGTTGCAATACAGCAACCAGATCGCGCAGTCTCGTAGCGGGAATAAGCATCATTCGCCCACCCATATCTAGTCCAAACGCGTTCTCTCCGCGGGGTTGTGTGCTTGTGAAGTTGTAATCGAGAGAGTGCAGAGCGAGCTTGCGATGGGGTAAGAAATAGAGCGAAGGGGTGACACGTCTGCATACCTTTTGTATATGCTCATCCTCGGGGTGGAAAGGGTGCACTCCGCCTGACGTGGATTGTTGCGATGTAACTTGTTTCTGTCGTTTGGAGCGTGGAGCCGGACCCTGCAGCTCGGCTTCTTCTTCCGGCGTGAGGCGGTATATCCGCGAGATGAGGAGAAGATGTGAAAAGTTGTATGGCTCGTTCTAAGTTGACTCTGTCGATGAGAAGGAAGCCGCGTGTCCGGATGTGCGAACGTACATCATCGAGAGCCCATTGGATTTCATCCGCGAGCATACGGTACATATGCGGCATGACTTGTACCGGCATGTTGATGAGCCTTTCTGAGAAAACGAAGCCAACATGACTCGATGATGCGGGATTGAGGAGGGCTTGCAAGGTGCCGTGGAACGCAGGATCCGCAGATGCTTTTGCTAAGGCGTACTCAGTCACTGCTTTGATCGAGGGCTTGTTCTGAGGTATATGTCAACGGAATGAAGCTTAGGTTGTTGAAGTTGTAGACACACTTGGTGTAGATGCATATTGAGCACAGTCAGGACGGCGTACGGATCGCTCTCCCGCCCGTCACATTTTACGGTAGTCCCGACAAGGGGCTGAGACAGGATTAGGTCCGCAAGGTCATTGACGTGGAGAAGCTCCGCATCGGCCTGGAAAAGCTGTGTCGCCAGTCGTTTGAGGGCGAGATAGTCGACGTCTGGGTGCGGATCGAAAAAGTCGAAGTCGACATCCACGAGGCTCTACTAGCCCGCGGTGAGCTTATCGCGCCGGCAAGCATACCGGCCCCAGGGACCTACGCGTTCGCTGGCGTCCTCGCCGTCGGAGTCGAGCTCCGGGTCAGCTGCGAGTGACTTGCGTTTCGCCATGGCGGGGGGCGATGATGATGAGGCGGGGAGAAGAGTCGGACGTCAACGCAGTGCGCGAGTCACCGGGCGAGAAACACAATCTTCCGGCGTGAAATATTGCAAAGTTAGATCAACTAATTTGAGCCATGATATACATAAATGATTGTAAATCAATATTGCAAAGGATATTCTCAATCACGGAAATGCAAAGATTGTGAACAGATCAAGTGATGATTATGAACATGCTTTCTCTATCATTCTGTCATCTTCCCTCTTGGAACATAGTATAATGATGAAGAACAGATTATGTGATCATACAGACCTGAAGGATGAGAAACAATTACTGGTATGATTGTGATTTCCCTGTCTGCAATCCTGTACTCATAAAAATGGAGAAGATTATGGTTGAAATATCATGATTCGATGCACAATCATACAAACTTTGTATCATGAATTGATTGTAGACAAAATATTACAAATAGAAATGGTCTCTATATCTTTGCTATATTTTGAACCAGACTTGTATCAGCTACCCTGTAATAATTCATTGCAAACAATCAGATCCAGTCTTGCAGCAATTATGACAATGAAAACCAAGGTACACTGTACACAGCAGTTCAGGATATTGTTTGCATATCATTCATGAGAACTTCATTGCAAGGATTGCAAATGAAATTTCCATCATGAGCCAATCAAATGATCTCAAACAGGTTGTGGACTCATGGTGACCACAGTCACATAGAGCAATGGCTATCAGTATTGGCAAAGGATGTACAAACTATTGTGACAGTCAGTGTGACAAAACCTTTTGCTATCATGAAGTGCCACAAGATTGCAAACAAGATGGCAAATGGTGTCACATGGTGCCACTCATCTCCGGGGGATTACAAACGGTGCCACTCAAATTCAGGATTGCAAACGGTGCCACTCGAATTCAGGATTGCAAACGGTGCCACTCATATACAAGACTATGAATGGTGCATGAATTGTGAACAGTAGTCTGATGTTTGTGAGCTGGGTGTCCTGTTCCTGACATGAGTACTACTGCTGTACTACTGCTGGCTACTGCTACCACTGTACTTAGTGATGTTACAGTTTGCAAACTATCAGATAACCTTTCAAGAAAACCATTATGCTATATATAGAAACCAGACTCAATTTAACTCAATCGGTTAACTCACATATCAGTCTGATCAAGAGACCTTGACTGACTTAGCTGATGTAAGCTTATAAATAATTGACATAATTCATCATGTTATTCTAGCACATCACAGGCATTAACAAGGTGTAACGCAAAGCAACTCAAAATTCGACTATTCATTGGCAATGTAGGAAGAAGCTGAAAACCAAGTAGATGGAGCTCGTGCACATCTTACTATTTGTCTTACTAGCATTGTTGGGCGTGACAAGTTGATGACCCTCGATGACGAGTAACTGATGACAACCTGAGATTACAAACACACTATGGGTATTGGCCCTGAAGGGGGCTACAGGAGGGACAGCTGACAGGTTAAATAGTCATATAATGCACCTATGAATCATGATACAACAACACTGTTAGACCTCCACTCCTTCGACTGAGACCTGAGGCTACAATTGATAGAACATAGTGAGCAAACACGCGGCGTGGGAAGTCAGAAATGTCAACTCACACTCTCATCCCTCGGTCTTCTGGAGCAAGCTCCCAGTCGTAGGAGGTTTCGTGAGCCTGTTCGGCCTCAGGCTGTTCGTTCCCAATAGGCGTCGACATACATTGGCGAAGGAGTTTGCGTATGTGCGCATAGTTAGGGCGAGAATCGAACTGGAGGTGTGTAACATATTCGGCGAATACCGAGAACGATGCTGGAAATCCCTTGCAGAGTTGAATGATCTTTGCTTTGACCTTCATACTGGCCATTACTTGGCTGGTTCTCCCCTGCCAAGGCAGCGAGCCCCTCTTGAGATACAGCATGAGGTACAAGAGGGAAATGAGGTCGTCCCGCCTAGTATGAGGTATTCCGTAGTGGCGATTAACGGAATAATAAAGGGGAGTGCCCATCAAGTAGTCATCATCATCGTGAAACTCGGATATGTGCTCGCCGCTGTAGGGGTCACGATACGAAGTCAATAAACCGAGGTCTACTAAATAAATGGTGTCCATATTCTGTTCATCTCCAATGACGAGGTTCTCGGGCTTCACGTCGCGGTGAACGTAGCCTTTCGCATGAAGGGCCTCTAGACGGTCGACCTGTGTTATACTGTTGATATCATGTAAGTGAGCTAGGACATTGAACACAACTCACGACTTGTAATCCAACGTTACACGTAGTTTTGAGACTGAACCTTCTACCACAGATATGAAACAGTGTCGCCAACGACGGTCCAAGCAGGTCCATCGCTAGGTAGGACATGCCGTCCGCCCTTCCAAAACCGTAGACGATGGGAAAGCCTGAGGAATATTTGAGCTCGCGGTAGATATTGCTTTCGTTCTCCAACTGGCTAGATGGTATGTTGTCATGGTCATATTCGACCTTGACAGCGATATCGCAGTGAAATAGAGGGTCATTGGCCCTATAGACTTGGCCTGAACGTTCGACAGACAACGGTATATTGAGCAAATATGGCAACAATTACCACAGCGTTACTCACCGAATGACCCCTCTCCTACTAGCTCTAGCAGGTGATACCGACCCGCGATAATCCCGTGCTCCATGGACTTTGCGTTAGGCATATCCGATCTGTCAGCAATGTTACACGATGCTTGAAGCAACCGAAAGCGACCCGGTAGTGAATATACCTATAAACTATGTACAACTCGTCACTGTCTTGGCGTTAGTACTTCAATATACTGTTACCACTGCCATATCACTCACCACAATCGGACTGTTAGAACACCTCCAGTGTTAAGGTCAAGCTGCACCGCGGCGTCACATCGATCGTGGGCTCATAATCAACATGAATCATGTGATATGCTGTGCTTCTCGGCGGCAGAATCATTATCAATACCAATACTTATTACTTGCTGTGGAGGGGATTGAATACAAGTAGTGTAGCTGCACAACACAGATCTGTGAAGTACTACTAAGCCATATGTCATCTCATATGAGACCTGGACGCCATGAGTGATCAGGTTTATAGAGAAGCGAATTTATGTATCGATGACACTGACCTCTGTCTTTCAACACAACACGTTGCGACTTTGTAGTCCCAAGGTCTATAGCATCCTACAGACGACGAAGAAAATGAGCTCCACGGAATATCAACACTACGCACTGGACCCACAAAACGACGTCGCCTCAAGGAAACTCTGAGATGAAGCTTCGAATACGTCAGAACACTCGATAGAGTCAGGAAGATGGAAGGACACTTATCTATATGGTCTCGGTGTGGGTGTCTGTGAATGTGTGACATGGGTGGACCGCGCGCGCAGTGTAGTGGTTGGGTAGGAGAGCGAGGAGAGCGTACTAGGATAGGGGACTCCCGCCCGGGAGACACCAAGACGCTATGACCTTCAACACACGAACAGTCGGGACTGGCTCGCATTTGGATCACGTCGTCGAGGGCGGAGCTATTTACGCGCGCGACTGGCCGCCCTCCATTGCGGCTCCGTTGCCTGGACGCGTTTTCTGCCTGCTGCATGTCCGCCGTTCGCGTGCATCAGCTCATGCGCGCCGAGGTGGTAGAGGTCGCCGGTATAGTAACATATCGTAACATAGTCGTATAGTAAGGGGTTTCGCGCGCGTGGTAGTACGTACGTGTGTTCTCTCGTGATAGGCTGTCGAGTCGTTAGCACCGAGGTGCGTCGAGTCGTGTCCCGCGTTACTCATCGCGGAGTAGGAGGTCGCCATAGGACGCCGCGAAGCGGCGTGTCTCGTGGATGAAGCGGAAGAGGGGTCCCAGCGTCTTGGGCTCCGTGAGGAGGTATCTCAGCGTGTGCGCGGCGGAGCCGATCTTGTGGTGGAGGCGCGCCCTGGCATTTCCGTACGCTGGGCAATCGAGGAGGTAGTGCGCGACCGTTTCGCGGGACCCTTCACATGCTGAGCACGTCGGAGAGTCGGCACGGCCAATGCGGTGGAGATGGAAGCTAAGGGGGGCGTGCTCAGTACGGAGCTGGGTGAGTAGGCTGGCTTGCCGCCGGGGGAGTGGGTTGACCATGAGGAGGAAGTCTTTCGATGGGAGGCCGGGGTCGATGTTGCGCATGCGCGCAGCGCGGGGCGAGAGCGCCCATTCTGATTGTGCTGCCTTCAGGAATAGAGCATTCGGGGCCTGTCGTACTTTGGATAGGCTGGCCGGGAGCGGCGCAGCCGTTAGCCATGCAGGGAGGTCAGCAAGAGGGCTGCCCTCCTTTCGCGCTGCTCTCTTAGCCTCCACGTCAGCGCGCTCGTTGCCTTCGATGTCCCTGTGCCCGGGTACCCATCGGAACGTGAGCCGGGCGCCGGGGTGGCGTCGCTGCAGAGACTCGAGGCTATTACATCAGGAAAAACCTAGTTTACTTAATACAGCTTTAGTGTACATAGCGTAGCATAAGTGTGCATGTGTCAGCATATACGAGCTCCACGTTTATCAATATGCAAAACCGTATGACTTAGTGCGAGTCAGCAGCATTAAGTAAGTATATGCACACATAAGTACAGGAAAGTATATCCTTTCCCTTATTACTTCCAATGAGGGCTAGAGAAAGCAGAAGTTACACAACATTCAGTTGCCAAATGTCAGACACACAGCTCCTTCATTTTGTCATGATTCTCAATCATTAATAGAGCGGATCTATAGTCATGACTAAG
>KE504170.1:10032-175479 GCA_000344655.2 Fomitopsis schrenkii
CAGTTTAAGCAAAGAAAAGAGGTGAAATGACAAGTTGTCAACTTGCTTTATGAATCTAATTGGATCAGTTTGAGCAATGAAAAGAGGACAGACAGGGTGGTGAAAAGGTCTAATCTAATGGCATTAAGGAGAAAAATGACATTACTTTCCATGTTGAGGAAAGGAATCACTGAAAGAAGATTGAGGTACCTAGTCTATGCATGTGGTGTCTTATTGACACATATAGTTTTTTGGACTTGTCTTTTATGGGCTTTGCACCTTTCTGTGTCTTTGGATCCTTTCAGAGCATATATGATCTGGAAAAGACAATAATGTTTTTCCTGATGTACCTAGACCTCTCAGAGAGACGACCGATCTGGGCTTTTGCAATGGACGCTCTAATAGGAATGCACGTCTCAAGGGCGGCAGGAGCAATAAACCCGTCCCAACAAGTGAACACTTTCTTACAAAACTGGAATGCCACATCAGGCCATGCATCAACACTCCCGAAATACATTAAGACACTCCTCAAGACCGGGAAAGACTTCAATGTATCAATCGCGGCAGTAAAGCTCGACCGATACATAAAGGGCAACATGCCGATGTGGTATCACCTAAGCTCCAACAAAGCCCTTCGACGCCTGGATAACACACCCAGAAGCGAATGCCTACGAGAATCCCACAATGTCACCACGGTAATGGATCTGCTGAAAATGATAAACAAACCAAGCAAGCCTTTCTCCGGGAAAACACGAGCCCACAAGGAACACAACAGATGCGCATGCTGGGCATGCAAGGACGACCGGGAAAAAGGATGCACGAAGCCCAGAACGTGCCGCGAAGCGGTGAGAAAACTACTATCAAACCTAACGGAGAAATGGCACCCAGAACGGGAGGCGCCCCAGGACAACCTCACCCTCACGCACCGGAGACAAGAAAAAAACGCAGAAGTACTAGAGGACGGAGGGAACTTCCTCTTTGACCCATCAATAACAGAGAAGAGGGGGATATCGGGGGCCCTCCGGGTCTTTGCGACACCGGATGCGATAGACAGACCGGTCGCCACGAGATCAAAACGCAGCATCATAGTCCAACAAGAGATGACAACGGGGTATATCATAACAATCCCAGCCACAAAGACGACCCCTGAAAACGCGGCGGAGAGGGCAAAAGGCCTGGTCTACTATGGCAGTGCAGACCCACAGAACACCAGTGTGATCCCAAGCACAACAGAGGAGGAAACCACGAACGAACTACTAGAGATAGCCACCACACTAGCATGCGTGCGCAACGCCCGCCCTGACGTCCCTCTATACATAGTGGGCCGTACCGACAACCTTGTGAGATCCGTCCTCTGCAAACTGGAAGAGCACGAGGACAGAGGATGGATAGATGCCCAGAACACCATATACCTGCGAGCCCTAATAGGGAACCTGTGCACCAGGAATGCGCCGACCTTCTTCCGGAAAGCAAAGGGCCAACACGACGAAGAAAAGCTCAGAGAAGCAAAAAAGGCCGGGAAGCTGCGCCAACACGAACCGGCAGACCAAACGGTCGCTCCTGCGATACCATCCCGCTTCGACCTGACAGGAATGAGACTATCAACACTGACCCAAGCCCTCGCATACAAAGGCATCCGGGCACTGGCCCCAACTCCCCAGTGCCGAACCACAGAAGAACTGATCAATACGATCACTAGAAAAACAGACCAAACGCAAAATAAGGCTGCGCTCACCAGCAAACTGTTGAAAGGAGTGATGGGAGTGGCTGTGAAGGCGTGAACGAACCTTGAGGGATGCTGCTAGAGGGAGGAGCCCGTTAGGCACACGGGAGAGAGCAGGAAGGAACGATACATTAGAGGGCATCCAAGCCCGGTATATATACATGAGGGGAGACCATCAGGTGATCGTACAGTAAGCGTATCACATGGTGGTCGAGTCATCATGAGTCATCATCGTAAGCTACGTGAGTCAGCGTTAGTAAGACGGGAACCGGAACTCCGGGTTACCGGTGATATCACATGTCAAAGGAGCGGAGGTCCGAAGGGACCGGAGGTCCGACTAAGTCCGGAAGTCCGAAGAGAGTCCGTAATCTAATCTACTGAATCAGGACGAGAGATAACGAGTCCTGCAGATAAGATAAGAGCGAAAAAGGAAAGTAGGCGTACAGTACGGTACGTAGCGTTGCAGAACACAATTAGTCCATATCAGGCAAGCCTGATTAGATAACGCCTGAAATGATAGAAGTTCAACACAAACTATGGCTAAGCCTCAAACACGAGGATATACGCCTCCCAATATCCGACTTCCTGTGGAAAATGATGCACGGAGCCCTCCGCTGCGGAAACTTCTGGGCCAAGATATCAGGCCTTGAGGAACGGGTGCAATGCCCACACTGCGAAACAATCGAAACACAAGAACACATACTAGTGAAATGCAAAGCAGCCGGACAAAGAGAGATCTGGAAACTTGCGGCCGAACTCTGGAACAAAACAGACTTCAAATGGCCCAGCATGTCCCACACCGAAGCCCTGACCTTCGGAATGAGGAGGTGGAGACGAAAAGGATCCAAAGAAGAGGAACAGAGCGCCAACCGCCTCTGGCGCATACTGATCTCAGAATCGATACACCTGATCTGGAAGCTCCGATGCGAAAGGAAAATACAACACGAAGGGGAAGTAGGATGGACGCACCATGCCTCAGCCATCCAATCACGATGGATGTATGCCCTGAACTCGAGGCTACTCCTGGACCGCGAAATGGCAAGACCCAGAAGGGCGCACAGGCCCATACCGGCCGACCTAGTACTGAACACATGGGTGAGCACGCTCAAGGACAAAGACAGCCTACCGAAAGATTGGCAGAAGAAACCCTGGGTTTTAGTGGGTATCGCGACACCTCTGGCCCTAACGGGACCCGGAGGCTAGCGGAGTCCCACACTGGCCGCCAAGCCGTGCATAAAGCATTTCACCCTGGATGACGCCACCGACGTGGTGATGGCTGGCGGAAGGGACGGACCGATCGTCCGCTGCCGACCGCTGAGAGAGGCCCCTCCAAAAAAAAAAAAAAACCTTGGTCTACCTGAAGCGTCTGCTTGCCATTTTCAGGAGCCAAATGCTCCGAAAGTCAGGATCGAAGATCGGTTGACTTAAGCGCTCTGGCCAGCTGGCGCGGGCGTTAACGGGCAACCGCAGCCCATCCACTGGCAACCGATCTTCCTTGCCTGTGTCCAGTTGATTGCGTATTTTGCCGTGCTGTATGGAGTGCGTGGGTCTCTTCCTTCCTTGCCCTTACTAGTAACAGACTTGAAAGCCTCTGCATGCACCATGATGGAGCCTGCAAATTGGACTTTCATGGAAATATCAGACCTGCGCGACAGCGCTCTCAAGGCACGGCTTCAGCATCACGTCGACTATCTCTTTGCTTTACGAGCAGCATGGCGGAACGAGTTCGTAGTGCCCGGTGTCTGGATGTCAGTGAGTGCGTTTTAGCACGCTTTTCTACATCCGTCATCTCACAAATCACCATTAGCGTCGGATGTCCAGGATGAGGTGACAAAAAATACCTGCTATACTGCGAGGCGATCGCGCGAGTACAGCAGGGGAATCATCCGTCTCCAACTTGGCCTTATATCAGACGAGATCTCGTGCTTGACGAATGACGAGCTCATAGATCGTGCAAACCAGGATGTCGTCCCCCATTTCTCGCTCTCTTCCGAGCGCCACGTCAATTCCAAAATTCTATTCAATGAATGGGAGCATCCATCTTACAAGGTAAAAACCCCTACACATATGTCCCTCCATCAAGTCGCACAAATTCTCCAATATCAAGATTTAGAGGTCTTGGCAGAGCATGCGATCACAACAGCTCTGGACGGTATACCTGGCGCATATGTTCGGAGGTAATTACACAGAATCACACACGATCATTTAGAGTTATGGAGTATTCATGTGTCACACAGAGAAGGTGTCACCGACCTACACAACTATCAGCCCTCGGGGGCTACACTTGCTCTGGCGGGTAGTCTCGACTGTGCACTCATACACTACCCGATAGGCCCGTCAACGCCGAGATCTCTGGAGCACCTCGCACATACCCCAATTGGACCAGCCAATCCGGCTCTACTTCTTACTATGAAGGGACCCGCTGCATGGCGGCCTGAGAGGGGGCACTCTGGACGAGAAGACACAGACTTATCCTCAGTATTGCGCAAACTCGCCCTCCTAGCCGAACCAAGCCTCGCATGTCTCTCGGACTCATGGCTTCGTGACAGCAAGGGCTTGTGCGCGGCTCCTCCTGGTTCTGCTACTACTAGGCTTCCGGCGTGCGCCATGACGATTGGCGTCATATACGATGCCAACGAGATCAACCTTATCGCTCATGTTCCTTACACAGCACACGGGAAACAACGATTCCTGTCATTGCTCTTCGATACCCTTCCCTTCCCTTCTACGTGCACAGGGAGTCCCAGCGACTTCGTTCGGGAACGCTACCGCGTTGCACTCGCTCTACTGTCATTGCAGCATCATGTTTTCCATTTGGTGACGCTGGCCGAACCATTCGCGGGCGTGCCCGTTGACTCCGTGGCACAGCGAACGGCCATGCGGAACCGGTTCGAGCAGTTAGGCTGGAACCCGGAAACGCCAACTCCGTCATACCGTTCAGATGACTCCTATGTCAACTACTGCGATGACTTCGATTTGGATTACATTTGTGACGAGAGCGTGGACGACGGAGAACCGCCACTTCAGGATTGCACAGAAGGCCAGTCAATGCGGTATGGCTCTCACCTATAGTCTGCGACTGAGTGACTCACCTTGCCGTATTGGAGCAGTTCTTGTCTCTCATCCGTGCCGAGTGGCATCGCTAGATACCTCAACGACTCCATGATCTCACCCCCAAGCATGCTTGACTCGCCAAACATCGAGGAGTCGCTGAGCGACGATGCAGCAGCACTCACAATTACTTCGGAAAACAGTCTGTCACCGGAGTGTCGTGCCGCGCAGATACGATTTGGTCAGATCGGGGAGTTTTGGTGGGACTCATGGAGCATAATCGTGCCTTGACTACGACTGATCAAGTGGCTTTTTCCACAGGTCGCGATGCTCTGCTGCTCAGATGATCTGCGACAATCGTTGGGATGAATCCTTATGGGAGTTCAATGATTTTGCATGTGGCCTACCCAGCAAGTCCGCTATCGCACTGTGTAGGTATATTCATGGTGCGATAGTCGGAGGGTATCTTGTGCCCAGTAAGATCATACAATGGAAGGCAGGGCCGATTCCGGTGGCACTTCGATACAGGATCAAGGCGAGTGCACTCATGCCTGCCTAGGAATGACTTTCTTGAACGTTCCAGCGACATTCCAGGGAGCCACTGCACAATCCCCTGGCTCTTCATATGCATCCGATACGACCACGAAACTCATCGCGCATGCTCTCAACACTCTCAATTCTGCCACCATAGACCGAAACTGGATAGGCAGTCTTAACACCAACGAGTATCCCGAACATGTTCCACAGTTCTTCTCTCGAGAGGACGTGACCAATGAGCAGAGGGCTGCGGTGCTGATTCTTCTACACTCGTTCGCTCAGTCCGAGCAGTTGGCTCGCGAGTTAGCCTCCGAATGCCCCATCGCGCACACGATAACAAGGCTGTTCGGTCCTTCGCGTCGATACTGGATATATTCCGCGACAAGGTACCTCCGGAAATGTATATTTACCGTCTTCACCACCACTCACATGCGACGATCATTTTAGCAAGAATGCGGGTGTTCACCTAGATCAACTTCCTTTCGCTGTCTTCCTGCGTGGCGATCCGGATGTCACAGTCAAGGATGACACAATCGACGATGTCGCCGTCAAGGACAACGCAGTCATTCATGCACGGCGGTTCATGGCGCGCAACTTGCATCGAACACTTACCGTTCTTGCCTCACGTCATTGCGCTGCACATAGCTGGGAGAGCAACCACGTCTTCACGAAGGCGGACGCAGAGCTGCCTATGAACGAGAAGTTCTTTGTCTTCAGCGTCTTCTTCGCCAGGCAGATCTTCCATGTTGATATCAACTTTCCGGTAATCGAGCTGTCGGAGGATAAATCGACCTACACCTGGAGATTTTATAACGCCCCCGTCATGCAAATGGTGTGCGCGCAGCCATTGCCCATACTAGCTCGGCTCTCAATTTTCCAGGCTCTGCTGTTCATCGAACAGCACGTACGCCTACTGCTGAAGGAGCTTGGTCTCGAGGGTTGACATGGCTTTGACGCAGCATTGTATTTCGCGTGATGGGAGGCCTTCATCATGTCTCTCATATATTCGTCGTCGAGGCAAGCGAGGATTGTACATTCTACCAAGCATATACATGTCTAACTTCAGCTACAATCGTTTACTGCGGACGACGAAGAGGTGTTCAGCTATGACGGGTCGTACAGTAGTTTTACTACGGGTGTATTCTAATAGATTACTATCTTAGTTTAACCAGCAGCATGAGACGCAAAGGCACAGCCAATGATTCATACTTCTTCGTGCCCCGGAGGTACAACGGGCAGTCTGACCACCGTTGATGCGCACTCGATCTGCAGATAGAAGTCATGACGTGAGCCCTCCCCGTGATGCATCTTGAACACGTACCATATCCTTCAGGACCCCGGTGATCACGGCCCTTGTGTCGGGCGACGACGCGGTGACTTGCGCGGAACGTTCAAAGGTTCCTCCGACGCCGTCAGGACCAGGTGTGAACGAGAAGAACATCCACTTGAGCCCGTTCGTGACCACGCCGTTGATGAGCATCTTCCTAGGACGAGTCTCAATTCAGCATCAACGGGTCGCCGGTGACGGAAAATGCGCGACTCACTTGTGTTTCTTCGCGAAGGCTGCGACCTCCAGGATCGCTTGCGGAACCGCGCCACTAAGAGATTGATGTAGAGACGACTTAGTCTCCACGATTGCAAACCCTTTCGCGTCTTCTTCGTCAAAGTCCCGTGGATTCTCAAGGAGAGAGGCTGGCGCGAGTGGGTATATGTGATCAATGTTAAAGTGCAGAGAGGGTACTCACCAGCATCATTCTTCTGATGCTCCGAGAGGAGTACGAGGAGGTAATCGAGCTTTCCCGCCACCGCAATTGTATCATCTGGCCCACGCAATTGTGTGATAGGGACGACGTACTCCGGGAAGATGAGCAAGAGCCCCTTTTCCTCTGACATTGCCGCGACACGGAGCAGGAAGGCATCGACGAGCATACGGGACCCAGCTTCCCTCTGGATCGCGCGACTCAATGCCGGTGACGGCGTCACAAAAGCAGCGGGAGACATACGATGGTCGATACATGGCGTACTATGGTGTTGAAGAGGCCCTCGAAGTTGTCGGCTGACAAGAATGCATCCTTGGCCAGCATGGTACGATATCGCGCCGCGTGCTTCGCGAGAGTGGCAGGATTGCCGAGCCCGTAGGGTGTCAATGGGGAGCGCTGGACAATGCGAACAATGCCCGCTTTCTCTAGGGTCTCTGCAGTAGCCGATTGGTATGCGTAGTGCTTTCAATGTCCGTCAGTAGGTGTTCCTGAATCGAAACCATGAGTGGGTACCTTAGTTTGCGACAATGCGTCTGTGAGTTTGTCGACGAGTTGCATGATCGTCTTGTCGCCTTCGATTTCCACATCGGGAGACTTATCTTGAAAATCTATCAGAGAGGCAAGCAGTCGAGTGGTTTCGATATCAGAGAAAGCGGACAGTCTGCGTTTCTTCTCCTTGGGAGGCATGATGAGGGGAACCACCCATGTTACTATTCCTTGCAACCGCCAATGCCAGGCACAGCCGTTCTCACGCCACCGGGCCCTCAACTGAAGCTTGAGCTTGACAAGCTTGATTCGGATCCCTGGGCCGTCTTGCCTTCCAAGTCGTTCAGCAATCTAAAGATTCACAGTGTCGCCAAATGGTGAGCAACCGTTCTCCCCTAAAATGCTCTCCGGCGTCGATACCCTGCCCTTTGGTGAACAGAGTCGTGGACATGGCTGAGGCCGCCCCTGGATGCAACGCCGTGTACTAATCCACTGGATGTTCGCAGTCGAATTGTCCGGGTCATGATGATCTTATGCCATAACACAGCCCAATAAATACAGTCCTTGGACAGGCCATCAGCCGCCCTGGCGACGTTACATCTCCCTTGCACCTCCTCCACTGACAAACCTTGTCGCCAAAGTCTATGTTCCAACACTGTCAACATGAGGGAACCCGGCAGCTGTCCTGGGACATGGTTTTAGAGACGGTGACGTCAATGCGGAGCCTTGAAGATATCACAATCAACTTTTATGTCAGAAAGCAATGCCAGAGGGGACGGGTCTACCTCGATCGACTTCTTCATGCTCCCAATTCATGTTGGAGATCGCAGGAATCACCGGTTAGTGAATTGACCGCGACAGCGAACTTGATAGAGCCGCCAGTGTTCAGATGTGCAACGCCCGCACGCTTGTACTCAGGCTGTTCCTAGGGTCGATATGATACTAGGTCATTCCTGGCAAACTCACGACCGACACTATTCCATAGCCTCCGAATGAATGCTTACCCGCGGGTGCTCGCCAGTCGAGTCTACAATCGCTTTCTCAGCTGCGCGAGCGGATCTTGACCCACAGACGCTACACTCAGGGAGGTCGATATCTTCACAGTCCTCGTCTCCTATACGGCGCAACGAGCTCCGTGCATTGAGCCTGTAGTGGCCATCGAATCTATCTTGAGACCTCAAGACATGGATCACTCACATAGCGAGAAATGAATTGATATATACTGCCGGTGGCGGAGCAGTGAGTTCAAATAAGTCAACCAAGCTGCCCCCCATACTCACGTTTAGTCAAAATCAATCCAACCGTAAAGAAGAACAGCTTCCCGGGACAAGTCTTCAGCTAGTGGCAGTATATGAGCAGATAGGTCGTGCGAGTCTGTTGGCCGCCACCCACGAGTATTATGGAAAGAAGGCTGGCAATACTGAATCGACTCGGAGTGAGTGAACAAGAACGAACTTGATGAAACCGAAGACGGACCTTGTGAGTAGACCAGTATTCAGTGTATAGAACATCAACCAACTGACCACAGTGTCTGTCCTGTTGGTGGTTTGGGATCATAGTTCAATGCGATTCAGTGATTCAGCAAGCACAAAACAATCCCGAGCATACCTTCGGAATCCGGTGCGACACCGTGAAAGTAGATAACAAAGTGAAGCAGCAATGACAAAGTCGCCAAAGGCAGCGACTCCTAGTAGTGGTAGGTAGGACATCATCCACTTTTGCCGGAGGGCGTCAGTGCCGATCAAGTCGAACTGAATTTAGCAAACAGTGTATCTTACTAGGTCGCGAGACTGGAAAACTATTGTGGTGTTCTGAATGGCTATTCTGTGGGCACTGGCATGAAGTTGTGGAGACCACCTCCCGTTGAACAACGTGGGATCGTGGCATGAACGGGGCACTCACAATTTGTAGCAGAGCACTGCATATGTGAAGTCGATTAATTGGAGATACCCAGAACCAATACCCCGTCTCTCTGCGTGTCCTCTCACCTATGAGCGCAGCTATATATGGGTTCCGAAATCTTGAGCGTCTGATGACTAGCGACGGTCACTGGTATGCATGCGCAGGACTCACCACACGCGAGACATAATGTCACAATCTAGTAGCAGAGGTCAGCTTAGTTATAGTGTTGATGACAACAAATAACTGATTGGAGCTCACAGTCAACGTGGAAATGAACCTGAGGCGACGCCAGCCTTTGAACAGAAGCGGCGCTGTCGCTTCCACTTTGGTGACAGTCTATCCGTCAGAATCACATTTGTGGCAGTACAGACGGCATGACTCACCTTTCCAGATGCGCACATTATACAACCTTCCAGAAAAATATGTGTGTCGACAATTCTGTCGGTCATGACCAAGGTGAACGGGACCCACGCGTGCACGCAAACTACGACAATACCCTAAGGTACGTGATACCATCAATTGACAGGCTCTCTCCGAGCATGCACGACTCGGATGGCTTACGAGCACTATGATGTCAGCCTAATATAAACCGATACACTCAGTCGATGACTACGGGTGCCGTAGGCGTCCACACTTACTCTGAAAGTCCAGTGTGTGACCAGTAGTTCCAAGACTATGCCGTAATTGATGACAAGATACCAGTACACCATGTATATGCAGATGATCAAGTGTACCGTGTCCACGGCCCTAAGTGTGGTTACACATGCTCGTGAAATTGACACGTTTATATTCGTAGCGTGACATAGCACGTACCATAAGAAACACACCGCGAGTTTGTTCAAACAGCTGTCGCGAGGATACTCCTTGAAATACACGAACACCTGCAGATTGGTAATCCCGTAGAGCCTACCAAGACGGTTTTAGAATACAGCGATCAAGTCAATAGAATGGTACAATGCTCATCATCTGGCTGTACTCACACTGCACACATGCATACCCCAATGTACGCTGCACCGTAGGTTTCTTCTACTAGTACTGCACTCATAGCGAGTTGTTGCACTAGTCCGGGTATTCGTGCAAGAGTTGGCCACGGTGCCCTAGTAGGGTGACATCTATATACCGTAGCATTGCTGCCATAGCGCAGACGCGAGTCAGCCAGACTCGGGCGCAATGTCGGCTTCATCAAACCATACGTGATCCTTGCATTTCGGTCGATTACAGAGCACTGCGTTCTCCTAGCATCTGTATCAGGCCGTCTCGACGCGTCTACAGTCAGAAAATGCATGCCTGATTCTGAATGGTAGTAGCGTACCAGGCACAAGGAAGACTGGAGAGGTATGTTCCTAGATCATGTTCTGGGGAGTAGATTGAGCTATTCCTGAAGGCTCGCTGGCGGGGCTTATCGATGAGAACAATGTTAGGTCAAGTTCCTCAATAGATCAGGATCTGAAGAAGACAGTACACGGCGCTCCACATTACATCACGTACACTCGAGCCATCGGTAAGCTTCTATGCACAATCTTACTTATCCGATGCAGCGACCATGACTGAGCAGTGAGTTGGTTTAAACCCTATCAGTATTCGGGACAATACCCAGCAACCACTCCCGTCCAGACTTTAAGTACGATCTCGTATTGGCCGGATCACGGCAGGAAGTTGGTACGCGTCAAGACCATCAACTATGGACCTCTCGACCATTGTTGAGTGGCTGACTGCAGCATGCATCACTGATCCATGTGCAGTATCATCTTCCGTTCCGTGATGCTTGAGAAATGTAGAAGTTTCGTATCGAGCCACCCGGTGCGGCGGCGGTATTCGGCACTAGATGCCCTGAAGGTCGTCGATATTGACGGGTGAGCTGAGGTAGCCGCGCGCACTGAAAGGAGACATCGGCGAACGCCCAGACATAGCCTATCATCATCTGTCCGAGCAGAACTGACATGACATCACGACATCAGGCTGCCAGAGGTTACCGCCTCGTTTGCGAGCAGATGATGTGTCATGCACAGATTTCGAATGCGAAAGTGATACTGGGATGAAGGCGCAAGGAAGAGAAGGACGGAAGGGGATAGTTGAATTGAACGATCTGCAACATACCTCCAGAAAACCATCTATGTTCGATCATCAATGCCGCCGCAAGTGCAGAAATGGGACCGAGGAATTCGCGGGAGGCTTGCCTGTGGACCTAGTTGCAGGAACTGTTGAGATGAGGCTGAGGACAAGGCGAAGGCTATCCGAGCGGGTGAGACCCCAGGTGCTATGATCAGCATCTGCTCTTACATTTGGAGTGACACGAGCTCAGTGGAGTGCTGCAGGACCCGTCACCGAGAGGAGGCAATATAATAATAGCTGGTACGCCGTAGGCTGCTTTTCGTGCCCTCGGATGGCGTTGTCAAAAACCGAATGCTCGACTATGGGCAAGTGCCGCCATGCCCTGCAAGATGATTATGGGCAAGAGTCAGTCGGCCTTAAACTCGCTGAACACGCAAGGATCACATACCCTACACAGACCCCGGTAAAGCTGCTGAACCGCGTAGTCATGTCTTACACTTGGACTGTCACCGGACCTAGGTCAACCGTCAGCTTCAAAGTAGGATACTCGAGCACTCAGGTCAACAAACATAGCTGTGGCTGTCGCCGGTCTCATTGGATTTAACTCACTGGCACAGATCCAACTTGAAACCTTACGCGCGGGCCCTGCTTCATGATATTGAGTTACTCATAAGACCAGTCTCTGCGGCCACTGCCGGAGGCAGCTGTGGGGCAGCCATGTTCGGGCTTTCTTTCTTTTGAAGAGATATAGGTGTCTGGCTCGCGTCACTGTAGCTTGTGGTGTCGCTGGGAATGATTTAATATTGACTCGGAGGGCGCTGTCCGTAAGTACTTAGCGGTGGCAGTGCCACGTGGTTCAAGCTCAATGGCCATGCGCGCCTCCTCCTCCAACGTCAACTGGCAGCGGCGCCCACTGTACATTCTTCTCATGTCTGAGTCTCAGCTGCTGTCTGGATTCCCGTGTATTTTTTCAGGAGCTTGAAGGTCTTGTGCGGAAGATAATGCATGAGGATGGGGTCTGCTCTTGAATTGATTGGGCATTGACACGCAGCATAGTACTACTAGTATATAAGCCTGAGCCTCCTGGCCGAGCTTCGAGACTCGGCGACGATGATTCGAGGAGATCGTCAGACTCGCTTGACAGACACAAAGATTTCTGCGAAACCATTCAACTAGTGGTAAGTATCCATAATCTGCCATATTACGTTTGGCTAACAATGTACTACACGTCTTGCCTTGACATAGACTACCGACTTACAAAATGTTGTACCAGTGAGCGGTGGTCGCAGTAGCATGTGCAGACCTGGATTGTGCCAGGTATACTAGCGCTGGCATATCCCGGTCTCCGAAATGTTATGTATCATGACCCTGCAGTCTTCGAAATGATGCAACGCCCGACGGACCACGGTGCTTGACAGTCGTGGAACATCAACATGCCTGTGGTTCAGCACCCTTCGACACGGCGCTGGATATGAGATGCCGTCCGTCACTGTCAATGTCATGGTTCGGGGGCAATGATGTTTGCGATCTATTCAGCCAGCACAGGTATGGTCGTTCGAAGGGGTCTTCTTATACTCAAGACTAGCATCACCAATATTCACGGCCCGTACTCCTAGGAATCACCTCTATCGCTCTGCTAGGTCACGATTCGCATCATGGGCGAAGTAGACAAGACATATGGAGCGGCGTACATCGGAGTATGCGCTTCGCTAGTGTGAGTCCACGCTACACTGCCAATACTTCTGTCCTAATACTCTTGCAGAATGTACGGGGTCACTAACCTGCAGACGTTCATTTACATTTCCAACTACCCCCAAGACAAGACGTGGGACAAGCTATCCGTCTTTTGGTTGTGGTATGTGCTGTTATATTCGCGCTCATAGGCTTGTGGTGAGCATGCAGTAATGATCCCGTAATGCCTTAGGATGTTAGACACCGCACACGTCGTAGTCTCCATTTACATGATGTATTGGTATCTGATCACGAACTACGGGAACCCTGCCGAGCTCCTCATAGTGCATTGGACGTTTGAGGTCAGCAATCTGCCCTTCTTGCTGAGATATTCCTGAGCTGATCAATTGTCGATACTAGGCGATGACTGTGCTGAATGTGCGCCCCCAGGCTCCTGTCTTCCTTGTTGCGTGTGCGCTGGTATTGAACTCTACAGGCAATTGTCCTTCCCAGCGTGCAAGGGTATGTTCAACTGGGCCTTGAGGATGGTTGACCTCACCGGTTATTTCTAGGCTTTATACCGTTCGAGTATGTAGGCGTGAGTGGGTTGAACTGCGTTGTATGTTCGTGTGACTCGAACAGATAACTCTCCCGTAGTGGACGCCACGGTCCATGTGGCTGAAAGCAGATTTCCATGCAAGCCCATATCTATTGCGACGGTACGCTGAAATCCATTGTAGTGTTACTCGCATAGTCAGCTCCAACGGATCGTCTCAGATAATTACACTTCTTGCTGGTATCGGTTCGTCCTTCGTCATCTCTACCAAGGTTCCCGTCGTAGCTCAATGCGATTCTTGAATCGTAGCTTCCGCTCTCAGTGAGTGAGGTGATCTATGTCGCAATCTCCAATGCTCATGCGTTCAACTCAGCTATTGCATACGAAATGTGAGCAACCTGCTAGGCTGTCGCGTGCTCGTGATGCCAATTGTACTGGTCCTTAGCACCAGGCTGAAGTACTTCACTAACGCCTTCCTGCCCGGTACTCGAGTGCGTTCGCTGCGAGTATTGGTAGCGACCGGGGCACGACTAACCCTGCGCTTTTCATTGTCATTTGCTAGTGGGTCACTTACTACCCCTTGATCACTGCTACGTGTGTCGACGCGGAAATCGCTACCGCACTGTGCTATCTGCTCTCGCGGTGCCGCACTGGTTTTCAGAAGTAAGCACCCTCCCATCTCACCTTCGATGTACGACATCGCTGACAGCATCGCTGACGAACATGCTAGAACGAACACAGTGGTCACATGGCTGACATTCTATATCGTCAATACTGGATTTCTCACTAGGTGTGCGCAAGTATTATAACGTCGTACATACTAGCTGATGCTGAACTTACCTCACGCAGCATCTGTTCCCTGGCCGCCGTGATCATGGCAAGTAGTCAATTCGCCAGCATCAACTAGTCTCCCGCTTACCTGGACATCATCAGCTCACTGTCCTTCCTGGAACTTTTGCGGTCATGACATTTGAATTTGTATTGACCAAACGTATGTGAAACTTCCCTTCTACTATTTAGTATAGCTGACTGGCCTCACAGTGTATATCAATTCGTACCTGGCCATGTGCGTACCAGAGACAATGAGCGAACGTGAATAATGACCCGACCGTGATCGTCTCGTAGGCTCAACGCACGCACTTCGCTGCGCACTAAAGGAAGCAATCCGGACGGTCCGGAGGAGATTGTTCTCAACCCCCGCTTTATGAGTCGGAGGCTCAAAGCCAGTGCTTCCGTTAACGCCAAGCACTCGAAAAATCACATTCATAACGCGGTGACTGCTTCATCTCGCTCACAGAGGGCTGAATGCAATGGCGCAGTGACGGCTAGCGAGAGGACAAGCACGTCGTTTTCCCATCATGCGGAAGAGGCACTCGAGGCCCCCAAGGTTGCAGGTTGGGAACAGAGCCGTGGTGACGTCGTCTGGGTGGGGACAAGCAAAGACCCGTCTCGATTGTAATCCGTGGCAGTTCGCCGGTCGCTGCCTGTGCCTTCTCTGGTCATCCACTTGCAAGTGTTCGTGTATCTCAGATAATACCATCACGGCACGCTCTGGAACGAGCTGGTGGTCTGCTGGCTATGGTACGTATTGCACCCTATCTTTCCTGAGGCCGGGGTTGGGTTGAAGACAATCCATATGCTACTGCTAAGATGTCATGTCCATGCTACCGCACCTACAGAGAGTTCCTTTCGCTGTGTTTGTCCTCGGGTTCGATCAATACTGTGACGATATCAATATCGACTGCTATGTGACGTCGCGGCGCGACGGCGCTCCCAAACTTCTGAGGGCCCACCCCGCTCGTAAGGGCTTTGCTGCTATTGAGGCGGCCGTCAGACTCGCGGGGAAGTATCACCTATACTTAACCCTATACCACTACCCTTGACTTGCCAATTTCTCATGCCGACTTCCACTGGCAGGCCGGGGCGCGAAGGACTCGATGTGCCCGAAGGAGCCCGACGCTGCGGCGAGCGCGGGCGGGATCGCGGTGCACCGCACCGTCTATGCGGCGAGCGGCGCCAAGGCTGCGTTCGCAGATGCGGGTGCGTTCGGCCAGATGCTCCTGCTATGCAGACGCTGGCGAGCGTGTAAGTTACTATTGTGGTGAAGAGGTCACGCGGGAGGATGGTTCGTGCATTCCGAGATGGTGTCGCGCATGCCTACTGCACGATAATGAGATTATCAATGTCATACTGCGAGTTTTGGAGATGACATATATGCGTCGAGGTTTGATGTAGAGTGGGCGCAGTAGCAATGCGGGTCTATGCATGTCGGGTATGGCGAGACGAAGCACATATCGTGCGCCATTTTGAGCGTCGCCTCTCACTTGCCCCCGGCGCTCTGCTTCATGTTCGCTAGCACCTTGTCGACCTCCGCCAGGTACTGGCTCGTGAGCTCTTGAAACTGCGCATGCGACGTCAGCGGCGAGTCCGGAGGGGGTAGTAGAACGGAAGAGACGCACCTCTTCTAGCTCCGGATCGCGCTTTTTGTAGTTGCCCTTCTTGATGCTCGCGCTGTGCTGCTTGCGGATCTGCTGGCGCACGTCTTCTGCTTGGCGCTGAACAGTGGTGAGCATGGTATTGCGTGCATCAACGGTCGCCCTGCAGCAGGCGTCAGAAGCCGAGGCGGGGCAGAAGAGTGCGCAACCGAACTCACTTGGGCATGGGGATCTTGAGGGTCCGCTCGTCGAGTTTCTGCGGGACAACACCCGAGATCTTCGCATCGTATATGCCGGATTCTACGAATTTCAACGTCTACTAGATGTGCGCGACATGAGCGCAGAGCCACCCGGGACGCCATAGCAAGTACTCACATGCTCGTCGAACACCGTCACGAGCAGCGTCGTGCCCTCGCGCACACCAACGGTCGCGAGCTCCTCGAGGCGGTGCGGGCGGCCGTCGCCGCCCTTGTTCTCCGGGACGGTGACGCGCACGGGCGCGAGGACGGCGGGGGTGACGCGCCCGCTCGCGCGGACCTCGAGCGCGGCTACGTCCTTGCGGAAGCGGTCGACGGCGCCCTTCATCTTCTCCTCCGCGCGCGCGTACTCCGCGCCGGCGGCCTTCTGCTGCGAGCCGGGGACGAGGGCATCCGTCGCGACGGTGGGGTTGTGCTTGGTGCGGGGCTCCTTGTCATCTCTCCGCTTGGCGTAGGTACGGCGTTGGAGAGCGAGAGAGGTTGTTGGTGGCCATGAGTGGGGGTTCGCTAGTCGTGGGACAGATAGGCGAAGGCGGATGGCCGCGGTGCATGAGCGGGCGAGAGACATGGAGCTGCCAACAGCTGCCAACGAACGCGGGGCCTTCACCAGCCACCAAGCAGTCGAGCATTTCTAGCACGTGGTCGACATGCGTTCCTGATTGGGCAGCACAATTACCAAATGCGTCGACCACCTCAAGCTCACTTCCTTTCGCTCGTTACTCGCTTCCCTGACGTCATACGCCTCGCCAATATATAAGACGGCCACCATGCCACCCCATCAGGTGTGCTTTTCTCCCAAACCACCAATTCCAGTGGGCACGGACCCTTAGACTAGTCTGGCATGAAATTTCCCACATATCGATGCCGGATTAGCCCTTGGCTACTGATGTACGCTGCAACCTCGACCATGCATTACACACTACGCAGCGGTGAGTACGTCTACCCAAAGACACTCTGTCGCTAATCGTGAAGAGTCTGATCAACCGGTGCACTGGTACTCATCGCCACCAAGTACAAATAAATACCAACAACCTGCGGCGTGGTCGGTCTTCGATCCGCTAGGCACACAGGCAGGCCCACCTGGGTACTGGTGGTATTAGTGTATATTCGCCCCTCACACGAGACCGCTTTGCCCTCTGTATAAAAGTACTCGGTCTTACCATCTGCTGAAGGTGTGCGCCAGCCGAAGGTGAGGTTGCATACCAGCTATCTTACCTTGATCAGCTTGACGGACGCACAATTAAACCCTGGACTTCTCCTAGACTCGGATCTGGCCGGAGTCACTGGAGGTCGGTCATCGAACGCTATCTGAGTGCCCCCGTGCAGCCGTTATTGGTGCGTGTTCAAGAACTGGGGAGGTCCCTCGTGTGCTATATCAAGCTGCGTTCGTTCGAGGCCTATCGTCACCCGCCCCGCAGCCTCCTCTTCGGGCACAGCTCCTCGTTATTGTGCCGCCGTAGATCCCCTGTCCGGTCTTCACTCTTACAATATCCCCTCTCCACACAACGGGCCACAACAACTGCCTAATTCAACCCTTTGTCCCATCTGTCTCTGCGGACCGATCGTTGTGGGGTAAGTTTCATTCTCATGCCGTGGCGGGTGTCGTGAGTGACCGAGAGCCACCTCCTGCCAGCCATCGCAACACTATATATCTATGCCATTGTCCTTACAGAACCCTGCACGGCCCGCCCCCAATCTAGCACACGCCGATCTCTCGCGCCGCGCGACTCTGCTAGCTCCCTGCGGTCTTCGCCCGTGTCATGTCCTGGACAACCACTCAGCAGCAACAGCCGCAGTATCAGCTATGGTCCGCACCCACAGGCTGGGCAGGCTCGTGGCCTCCAACCGCTCCCGCCGGATATCCTGGGCCACCGCCCATCCCCACTGGCGTGAACCCTCAGGCGTGGACATCAGGACGATGGCAATTCAATCCTATGTTTCGCGGACCGGTCCCTCAGGCTGGCCAGGCTGGCATTCCTGCGTGGGCGCCACATCCTAGCTGGGGTCCACAAGCTGCGTCGGCGTACGCCGCCGCCGCCAACTACAACCCGTACAAACGGCAGGCGAATCCGGGCGATCGCGACTACTGGAGCACGAAGCTGTCGGACAACCCGCTTGGTCTCGAGAACATGCACATCAGGTGCGTATCCCCGCTATCTGCGACGTCAGAGGCCAGGGTCATGTTGGACGTCTTGCAGGGAGACGGAGCACAAGAAGACGCGCGAGAACGGGGTGATGCACACGCCCTGGGTCTGGGTCCCGAAGGAACTCTGTGAGTCGCCTGAGAAAGAAGGTTCGACTGACGTGCTCAGCGGACGTGACGGGAATGAGGGGGCCGAGGGACGGGAACGAGGAGAGGGCTCGCGCGCACAGGGATCCCACCTGACTTCCCGCGAACCGTCGCGATCGCGCCACGAGCGGAGTGCGCCCTCCGTGGACGCATCGCGCTACCCCCAGGAACGGTCTGTCATCTCGTACGGCAGCTCTGCCTCGACGGCAGCGCGGGATACGGCCTCTCGACAACCTCGCGCGCAAGAGAGGCCGGAACCGCAACAGAGGAACGACCCCACCGCTGTGCGCTCGCCACGCGATGCGAGCCGGACGAGGGCGGATGAGCCCAATGTCGTGCCGCCACCGCCGCCCAACATGCCGAATGGGTACGCCTCAGCGTACTCGACCTATTCCCAGCAGCACCAGCGACAACGAAGCCGGGACGTCTCGCCACGACCTGCAGACGCGGTGCAGCCGAGGCCCTCGCCGAACCCGCCGACGTCGTCCGCTTCTGCCGCCGCAGCCGCCGCCATGCAATCGAAGCCATCCTCGCTGGAAGCATTCAGCTCGAAGCAGCAGCTGCACCCCACGTTCAGCCCCAGCATCGTCCGCACTCCCAAGCACTACAGCTCAGCGTCTATCAGCACCCCGACACGCCGATCGACCACGGACGAGTCGCACTCGGCGTCCGCGCACGCACGCAGGGCGAGCGGCGAGCCACCTTCGCAGTCGACGAACCTGTCTCGGCGGCTCAGCGGCGACGATACGCACTATTCAACGCCAACCCCGGCCGCGCGGCGCTCGACGCACGAAGACTCCCACACCACCGCAGTGTCCCCAGGCCACCATCAACACGGCCCTATCTACGCCCCAGCGTCTGCTGCGTCCACATCCGCTTCGACCGCCCCCAGCCGCTCGAACAGCCTCTCGAAACGTCGGTCATCGGCCCCGACGCCCGCGTCTGGGTCGCCGACGTCGGACGCCACGCCGCTGCCGTTCCTCGCGTCCTTCTCGGAGGAGCCAGAGGGCCTGCTCAGCCCGCTGATCACCGCGCCCCGCGGGCTCGCGGGCGGCCCCAGCACCCGCGAGTCGCCGCCGTCGCGTTCCGCGAGCAGCGGGCGCGAGGTCGCCCGGAGCGCGACGTACCCGTCGTTGTCTGCGTCGTCGACGTTCGAGGCCATCCCCGAGGACCGCGCGGTGCCGCATTCGCGCACGCCGAAGCCGCGGGACAGCGAGCGCGCGCGGTACAGCGACCCGGAGTCGACGCCGTACGCGGGCGTGCGGTCGCCGCCGCGCTCGTCGCACGCGAGCCCGGAGGCGGCGCCGCAGAAGATGGCGCGCAGCGCGACGTACCCGATCTTGGACGAGCGCCAGTCAGCGCACACGTCGTCGCGTTCCCCGCCCACGCACACCCATGCGTCGTCGAGGAGCCCGTCCACGCAGCCTTCGCCGTCGTACGCGTCCACGCAGCCCTCGCCGTCGTACAAGTCGTCGCGCTCACCGCCAACGTATAACGCGCGCTCGCCGAACGCACCGGCGAAGTCGCCCCGGTCGCCGACGGAAGCGACGCATTCGCGGTCGCGCGAGCCATCGAGGTCGCGCGGGGCGTCGCCCTCGCGGAGCCACAATCCGCTGCCGCGCCCGCCGATGCCGTCTACCTACCCAACGACTATGTCATCAGCGTCGGCGTCGGCGTATTCGTCGGCGAGCAAGGCGCAGCCTGCGGCGGCCTACTCGTCGGGCACCCATACCGGCGCGCATCCTTCATCGACTTACCCCTCCGCTAATACACGCTCGGCGTCCACGTACCCTTCAACCACGCAGCCCGCATCGGCCTACTCGTCCAGTTCCCAGCCTGCCCCGACCTACTCTTCAAGTACCCAGCCAGCCACGAAGTACTCTTCAAACACTCAGCCGGCCTCCAGCTACCCCTCCGGCACACAGCCGAGCGCACATCACCATCATCGTTCCAGTAGTACCCAGCCGTCCTCTATGTATACATCTGCTTCCCAGTCTTCGTCTACTCGTGCCTCCCACAAACAGCCAGCTTCATCGTACTCTTCTAGTGCCCAGCACCATCACCACTCGTCCTCATCTGCTGCTGCTGCTTACTCCTCTGCGTCCGCCGTACAGGCGTCGTCTGCTTACTCCGCCGCGCCGACGCCCCAGCCTGCCAACCGCTCGCCGAGCCGCAAGGTCCGCAAGGGCTACTGGAACCGCCGTGGCGACCACCTCGTCTACGATCACAACCGGTGGTGCATCGTGTATGCTCCGCGGGAGCAGGCGAACCCGCCCGAGCTGTCCCAATACCCTGCGCCGACAGAGGGCTTCATGGACCACCAAGGCAACAAGGCGAAGTACGACCCTTCCGTCCCGGAGCTCCCCGAGTCGCTGCCGTCGCATGGGGAGCCGCCGAAACGGCCGTATGAAGAGGTATGTCTTGCCGTGTTTGTAGGGCTGGCGGTACACTGATTCTCGGCCCTCCGTCTAGTTTGTGCAATATGTCCATGTCTAACACATCAACTTGCGGGATCTCAGGGGGCTCGATGGACTGCATCTGTACCAAGTCAACTGTATAGGGCCTACGCTCACTATATCCTACCTTGTATTATTCAAAGCATGTATTCCTCATTGTCACTCTCGTTCACACCATATCGCATTCAGATTATCCTTGTACAATACAACAGCGATACAACAGATAGACCCTACAACAGCACGCATATGACACCCTGCTACCAGCACAGAGAGCGCTCTGAGACCCAATATATACGACAATAACGGTATGGAAAGCGAAACCAAGCCTCTATACTTCCTCCAGCCCAATTCCTCCGTGTATCGAATGCATATGCGCGTAGACTTCGCCGCTCTCCTCGAACGTCGCCAGGCAGACCCAGCAGATATGCGTCTTGCACCGCACGCAGGTCATATGATTGCAGCCGGCCTCGCGTTCGATAGGCGCCTTGCAGCCGGGGCAATCCTTGACGTCGTGGCTGCGCTTCCACTCCTCGAAGAGCGCGCGGTCGCTCTCTTCGTCGCCCTGGCACGGCGAATGCTCGTGGTACTCGGCGTTGCACTTCGGGCAGATGCGCAGCAGGCACGACGGGCACTGCAGGGCGTGGTTTTGCGTGTTCCGGTGGTAGACCTGCTTGCAGTCGGGGGTCGGGCAGTAGTGGTACTCCTTCGGGTGTGAGTGGACGTGCGCGCGGAAGGCCGCCTCCAAGATGTCGTTGAACTCGTTCGTCGACAGGACCTCCTGGGCAACGTGGATTGGGATGCGGGAGGGGCACCTGGCCTCGTCGCCAAGACAGACGAGCGGGAATGAGGCGTTGTCGATCGAGGCGCGCAGGTAGTTCTGGAGGCAGCTCTTGCACCATGTATGGCCGCAGTCCAGCTTCACGGGGTTGGTCACCTCGGTGAAGCATACGGGACATTCGACCTGAGGCTGGCTCTTCTCGTCCGCGTGTCGCTCACGAGCTTGCTTCACGGCGAGAAGCGCAGCCTCGTGGGCTGCATCGTCGCCCCTCACTCTCAGAGTACGCGCGGCTGTGTCCAACGTAACGTTCTCTTCGCCGAAGCGCTGCTGAAGAGTCGCGAGATCCGAACCCCAGAAGAGACCGATAAGTCGCCCGGGGAGATCGATACTGTACCATTTCCGACTCCTCAGATCGCCTACCTTTGCCAGGATGGCAGCACGCACTGCCCTGCGCAAAGGTTCGGGCCCGAAGAGCGCTAGAATGCCCTTCCTAGGATCCCTATTGATCAGAACACCCGCGTGTCGCCTCTGCAGGTCCTCCAGGTAGAATATACCTGCCCTCCGGGCGAAGAACGTATCCCACACGATCTCGCCACCCTGCTCGATCCTCTCTCCGTGCAGAAGCCGATCGAAAAGCGTCTTCATTTTCGTCAGGGCCTGATAGCGTTGCGCAGCGAGCTTGATGCAGACGGGAGAGTGAGGCCCTCGGGTACGATTGTCAATGATGGATATGCTGCTGCCGGGCTCGAGTGTCCTCCACACGAAGGCATTGAGAAGGCGTATATCGTATGCGAGGGCATTGAAGACCGTCCGAGGGAGCTGATACACGAGCGTGCTGATGTGGGTGGCGGTGAGCTTGCCATACCCGCAGAACGGTTGTCTCCGATTATTCAGAGCGGCGCAGACTGCCTCTGCCGCCTCCGCCGTCTCGAAGTGAGCATAGGCGCGTACATTCCCTCGCTTGTAGGGAGGAGGTAGCAGATTGAACAAGAATTCATGTCCAAACTTCTCCAAGATGACACGAAGTCGGTGAATAGCAGCCTTGGTCGACTCGTAGTTCGGACGCTCCACCATGAAGCCTTCTGCCTTGCCATAACGCATGAGATCCTTCATTTGGGTAGAAGCGGGAAGGCCTCGGAAGCGAACAGTGACGGCACCGGCAGAGGGGAGCCCTTCATGGAGTTCTGCAACGACCCAGTTGCCCTTGACCTCCGACTCATTCGCAAGAGAAATGGCCTTGTCGGCTTGCGCTCGAGTAGAGTATCCCACGTATGCCGTCTTATGGGCACAGGGGAACTCGAAGAGGACGTCACCGTCGGCGAGCCTCGCCTTTCCGACTAGCGAGGTTTGTCCCGACCAGAGCCGCGCGCTGATAGGCGTCCCGAACAGCTCGAGGCCATCCAATGCGCACGCGGCGCTCGCCGCTTGCTCAGGGGTAGCAAACGTAACCTTGGCTCCTGCGATACCCTTCCTGCCAGGGTCCGGGAAGAATATAGAAGTGACTTCGCCATAGGGTTTGAGCGCGCTCGAAACTTCCGCGGTGTGTATCCCACGAGGGAGATCCTTGAGTATGACTTGCCGCGTTTCGAATGCAGTGACGATCGACTGGACATCGAAGCCCGCACCGTACGTCACTTTTGTAGAATCGAGGACATTCAACGTCAAGTTCGCGAGAGGCTCTCTCCGTGGGATGGCCGGAGGCGGGGCAAGGCCCGGACGTTTCTACAGATCAATTGAGCCCACAGGACCAGACAACATGTGGTGGTACGTACTGCTTCTAGACCAAGCCCAGGGGGTACCAACGGAACGGTAGGTGCTTGCGTAGATGCACTTTGACGAACATCCATCGGTTGGCACATATTCCCTGGCTGGTTATCTTCTCGAGCGTGCCTCCTTGAAGTGTCGGCGCCTCGCGGAAGTGGCCTGACTGTTGGTCTCTGTGGGAGCTGTCAGTGATGATCAGCGGCTTCAAAGCGTGATACATACAATGTCTGCTTGAAGTTCACGCTGAGGTGCCGTACTCATGCTCTGCTCCTCGGGGGGAAGCTCGTGGCGGTAGAAACATACTGGCCTGTCACACCTTCCACCAAAGAAGAAATCCTGACATACAGGTCTCTGAGGCCTCGTCGACGCAGGTAGTGAATCAACAGAAGAGGCTGTCGATGGCGAAGTATCGATGGAAGTGTCAGAGAAGTCCTCCTACGTCAATGTTGTTAGTGTAACTATGGGATTGACGCAATATCAATACATACGGCAGAATGGAACGAAGAGTCGGATGAATTCTCTCCGGGGTCAATTGCGACGGCGTTTCGAATGGCTTGCGACTGCTCGATTCGGGGCTGCACTTCTTGGTTTTCACGATGCGACTGCCAAAGACGAGGGCCCACGTTCGAGAAGCCAGTGTAAGCCGAATCGCCAGGAGCAGAGTATCGAGCAGACTCGTCGATTCGAGCGTTAGCAGCACGCTGCGCGTTACGTATGACGGGCTCTCGCCATGTTGATGGTGATATCGTCGCCGTGCGATCACCCTGCCGGTTCGGACTCAGCACCTGCGACATGTATGCAGGACCGTTGATCAGGTTGAGGAAACAATCCACTGTTGCGCCTTGAGCAGGTACGGGCCCCGAGTGGATGGCCGCAGGGGGCGGATGGGGTGGACCTTGCGTGCGATAGGTATGTAGTTCACCTGTGTGGTCGCGAGGTTCCTGCTGTCTTTTTTGCGGGTATCCACTGTAGTTCGTTCCACCTGTTGGCATCGGCGTGATGCTTCCTGAAGACTCTGCAGCATGCTGCGCTAGTGCGAGCGCTCCCCGAGTGGAGTGCTCGTACGCGCAACTCGTGCCATTCAAGCACTCATGTCGCACCAGCCAGTTGAGGCAGATCTGTTTCGGCCCGCATGTCGGAGTGGGAGCCTACGTGAGGTAAGAACGATCAATGATGGGTGGGTAGCAGGAGAACTCATACGTACCTGCGGAACGGACACATCGATGGGCGCAGGCGGGAATTGTCGAGAGAGAGGAACATCGACCTAAAATATGCGATCAGAGTGAGATCAGGATATGAATAGGGGTTAGCTAGCTCACCTCTTTAGGGAAAGATGCTCGCGGAGGCTCGGAGTTCGGGGCGCTATGCGTCTTGTAGCATGCATCTCCAAATCGGCATTGGCCTTGTAAGTGACTACGGCATGGGATAGAGGACCGCTACGACGGTCGTAAGTATCACAAAGGGGGCCGTTGGGAGCACAACGTACCCGGGCTGGCGTATCATCAACTACAATCGGTCGGCCATAGGCGGGCCCAACACGTGTACTCGACCGGTCACGAACGGTTGCCTTCAAGAGTTAACGCTCAATACTCGCGAGTTCGGGGTTATCTGCACAGAACAATGATTTACCTCTGGTTGGGCCATGTTGTCAATCGGGCTCGTGTCATCCGCCGGCCTCCCTACGGTTGGGATGTTCGTGTCTTGAACCACCTGTTCAGCTTCGACGACCAGTGCACCGACCACGCAGTTCTCCACTTGATCGGTGTTCGCCTCCTCGAGTTTCTCAGACGGAATTGTCTTGGTGTCGGCAGCACCTGCATGGACCTCGCTCACGAGCGACGTCTGCGGGGCAGAGTCAGGCCGCCGCGCCGGGAAGGTCAAGGTCGGGCTATCGGGTAAGATATGCATACGGAAACACCCGTTGCCGTAGTCGCATGCACCGATTAAGTACAACTGGCACACTTTACTATCTCTCTGGGAAATCATCAGTTGCAGCTCGGGATACCGCATCGTGAATGAGTCTGACCGAAGCACGCCGATTATCAATTGCCAAGGTATGGAAGAAATGGCAGTTGTCTCCCCGTGAGCATTCCCCTCTGCGGTACTGCCGACAGGTGTAATAGTAACGCTGCTATTCATGAGCATTCATGCTAGTACGACTCATATAAGGAACCTACCCGAGCTGGCCTGGGGTCAGGGTTCCATCCTCGCACAGGCTGGTTATGTTGCGGCGGTTCAGGCTTAGGAGGCAACCCCGAAGGTCTCGGAGGGGGACTGTTCGCTCCTTGGGCAGGCGACGTCGCCTCTTCGGCGCCGAGGTCGGCTACGCTGGAGAACGGCAGATGGTAGAGCGGCGAGGGCTCAACCGTCTCGCGTGGCTTTGACGAGTCAGCCTTGACTTGAGTGGGAGGGGCGGTGGTAGTCCTGTTGCTCTTCGCCGGCAGCAGTGTCTCCTCGTTCGAAGACGGCTTCACAGCAGTCGACTTCGGTAGCTCGTGCAGAAGCTTACAGTTGGCAGCTATGCACTGGCCTTCCTTGAAGAACTGACACACGGCACCTCCCTGAGAGATTATATCAGCGACTCATCCGGCGCTCATATGGGACTACGCACCCTAATAGAGGGATCACCGATGCCCGTAGGTTCCTGCACTACATTTGGCGCTACGTTGGCCTCGGACATAGGCGTAGCTGCTGACTTCGGGAGGATATGGGAAGACGGGGGTGAGGGAACAGCAGGCGAGCGCAACGCCGCAATATCAGCTTTACTCGACTCGGCAGTAGATTTACTATTGCTTGAATGCTCCGACGGCGGAGGTCTAATTGCCACAGAGTCAACAGTATCGACAGCAGGAGATTGATGTCGATGTTGCTCGCTCTGCGCAGCTGCTTCACGCGTCTCCGATGTGTCGATGTGTCGCCGAGGACAGCGGCGATTCCTACAGTAACCTTTGCTATAATTCCGGCAGATAGGCCGGCGATCGACCTACGAAAGAGAGCACTCTTCAGTGATTGCTATTTAGACATGACGCATACATGCGCTAACCTGATTGTCTGCTTGCGAGGTGGTGGTCATCTTGATGATCTCTGCCGGACGTGATGCATCCGACGTGCCTATGGGCTTTGCAGCAGAGGGCGCTGTAGCCTCCGATGGCACAGAAGCGGTTGCAGGCTGAGTAGGCATGGCGGATGGCTTCTCGACGGCACCCGGCACGTGCGAAGCTGCTGCTAGCGTTGCAACTTTAGACTGTGACGAATGGGAGACTTTCGGCACCTCCTTCACAGAGGCGGCAGGCTCCTCTTCCTCAGCATCAGAGTCATCATCCGAGTCGTCCCTGCAGGGCTCCTTGGCTAGTTGAGGATCCCACTTGCGAGGATGTCTCTTCGGGCAGTTCTCGTTGTGGCATTGGCCACGGGTGAATGCCCAACAAGTCGGCTTCGACCTACGTCCCTTCTACGAGAATGGTAGATAATCTAAGTCTTGAGTGCGTGCTCGTATATGGGGTAATTACCTCCTTATTCCTGGCATGATTCGGAAGATTTAGCTTAGATGGCTTGGAACTGCTGGTGGCATGGCTCAAGGGTGGATCTGTATGGCCTGCATTGACAGAGGGGGAAACCTGCTTTGCAGCTTCTGAAGATGGATATTCTGAGCACCCGCGCCAAAGGATATGAAAGGATATGAATCAATGAGTGTGTGAGCTGCATCACGACGGACTTCTCACTGCTGGAAATGTGCCTGTCAAGGCACTTCTCTTGCTTATAACGACCAGTAGCGTCTGCATCTTTAGACTTATCCTGCAAGCACGGCATAATCAGGTGCCAAGTGAATATATGCGACTAACAAAGACTGCTCACCACAACTAAAGGTGATGCAGATGATACAGCAGGCGAAGGAGCTTTCGCTACGGTAGGTGCACTAGGTGCAGGTTTCGATGGATTTGATGAAGGTTTCGCTGGTGGCTGAGCCCGCTTGGGCTCGCTCAAAGTTTGGCCGGCCGTAGGGTTCGCAACCTGCCCAAATGATGTTACACAGCCGACGTCGGCCATCATCCAATGTCCACCCAGCAAGTCGAGCATCGACTCACGCTAGTGGCCCTCGGGGTCCGTTGAGGACTCTCCTTTTCGTGTTTCGCCTCGCCGACCGTGCGCCCGGGTGCGCATGTGCGGTCGCCCGCTTTCGCAGTGGCGACCTCCGTCGAGCGTTTGGATGCAGTGGCGCCGCGCGACTTAGTCGTGGTCGTCTTCGTCCGTGTGGCCATTCTGAACTCGTCAGGTATCAAGTCTAGCTCGTCTGCGAGCGGGACGGGGTACAATGGAGGGTGCGCGGAGGGAAGGGGTTGTCAGCGCACGGAGAGAAGCGTAGGGACGTCGCTTCCGCGGCCGCCCCGTCAGAGTCAGTGCGATTAAAGTTCGGCTAAGGATTAGACTCAGGGCTTACTTGTGTGTACAAATGCTTGCCTAATCCAGACACTTATTGCGTCCGGCGGATTCCGGACACCCTTTGTTCTCTGGACTCGCCACTGATGGTGACGGCCACCGGACACACCCAAGGCGTGATAGTACATTTGCTGCATGTAACAACTTTGGTAGCAATGACTATTACACTATGTCTTAAGAACATGCTGAATTTTGGGCATAAAGTGCAAGTTTCGTCAAGAAAAGTCTACAACAATGCTGAATCGAAAGGCTCAGTATATCAAACGAAGAGGCCGTCGGGTAACACGGGTTTCTTGAAGATTTTTGGAGACCCAAGTGCGTGTGCTGACCCCGGTGTAACAGTCGCATCAGCCCGCGCATTTTCTTTCGTATTTTCCTTGAGCTTTCCATAAGCGCCAGCAGAGAGCGACCCCAGAGAGCGGTCCACACCCACGGAGCCCAGCTACCAGAAACCACAGCAAAGGTACGCCCACAAACGACGGGCATGAACATCAGAAGCCCGAGATCGCGGCGATAGAACCAGAAGCACCAGCACCAGACCAGAGCGCGCCGCATTAGGCAGGTGTCCGTGGGCCAGACTCCACGAGGCTGCGCGCCAAGGTGTCCACCGTCAGGAGGCAAGAGCGGAGATGGTTGTTTCATGAATGCATAGATGAAGGTTCGGCTCCAGAGCGGGTCCGGTCAGGCAGAGTGCTGTGGCGGGTTGCAGAGCCAGTCTGGGATGCGCGAGACCTGGGCGCGGTAGCGTCTTGCGGAAACGTTACGTGGGTATCCCGTCGCAGAGAGAACGCGAGACGAAGAGGCTAGGCGGCGATCGCACTGCGAGACGGCCCAATCGATGTGCGCGGCGTCCCCGGGGAGTGGTTCCTTCTCCATGGATGCGGAGCTGCTGATCCCAGTGGTCTGTGTTCACCATCAGTGCGACCGCACAACGCGAGGCAACGCACCTCCGCCGGGCTTCGAGGTCCTGTCCCTGCCCCAGCCTCGCCGAAAACAGGCGCGCGAGCCACCGCCAGGCAGACAGCGCGAGCAGCAGACTACTCTGTGGGGTACCCGCCAGAGTAGTCACTCAGTCAGTCTCCCGGTCACTCCATATATATGCGCGGCAGAGAGGAGATGACCAACCACGGATGACGACGCGGCTGCGTGTATGCACCAGCCCACTACCCGGACTACGAGGATGACCGTGCGGATGGCCGGGATACCTGCGAGGCGTTCCCAATTTGTAGGATCGACTGCACGAAGGCGCCGTGAGCCGCCCGCTGCTTCTCTGAGGACCACATAACTGAAGCCTACCACGCAGGACCACACCACAAACCCAGAGGGCAACTTCCTTGCCCCATGCGAGCCGATCATAACCTAGCATAGTATGCTGGAGGCCCTGGGCGGTGCCGGTGATGTTCTGAATCCCATTGTGTGCGGCTTCGGTGAGTTCCGCGAGCGTATCGCTGAGCTGAGTGGCCGCTTCTGCGGTCCCCTCTTGGAGGGCATGCATTCGGCGTACTTCAGCGAGGTTGGACCCCAGTTCGACACTGAGGTCAGACAGCGAAGAGGCAACTGTCGCGACGGACTGGGGCGCATGTGGCCACGTGAGAAGCGGGTATCTGGATGGCGGCTAGGACTGAACGCACCTGGTGGATGGTTCCCAGGTCGCTGTCTACCACTGACAGCCGCGCGTGTGTGGCGTCCTGTGTGGAAGATGTAAGCCGTGTTGGCGTAGAGACCACAGGTGCTCCTCACGGCGACGCTCAATATCTCCGCGAATTGCTGCCCTACGCCCAACAGAGCTTCCTCGATCTGCCTAACGAGCGACTGCTGGAGCGAAGTCGTAACGAGGTCCAATGATGTTGCGTGCTGCGAACAACACCTGTGAGCGATCGCTCACAGGGCCAAAACTGGACGGCGACGTACGCGTTGTAACGTTCCGTCGACGGCGGAGTTCACCTACGTCGACACGGAGCGTCAGAGCGTGCGACGCACTCATCCTGCCGGACGCACCCGCGAAAGTGCCTCCATCTGATTCAGTTCTGCGCGTGTGAGCAGGGCGTTGATAGCATCGGCCAAGGCCTGTGTGCTCTGCGAGACAACGCATCACTGATAGCCAAGGCGAGGCAGGCGTCATGCGACGAACCTGCTCCAGTCCAGCGGACATCCCCCGGATCAGTTGTTGTGAGTCCGAATGCACATCCGTTGCAGCAGTGCGAAGGTCTGCCACTCCATGTAATACATCCTGTCCAATTGAATGATGAGCACACAGGCATACGTTTCGTGGCGGGGGCACTTCACCTGCAGAATGGCCCGTGAGTGCTCCTCTGCTTTGCGTAGCATCGCCTCCCTTGCGTTCACGTGCTCAAGGAACGCTAGCTGTTCTAGCGTCGCGTTGCGGTATATATCCCTAGCGGTGTCTGCAGCGAATGAGCAACTTGACAGATGTAAGAACAGCGAGAAGCCGCCTACCTATGTCGTTCCATCGTCGGAAGGCATAGCAGAGCTGTGCTGCCAAATGGAGAAAGATGATGGGCCCGCCTATACACACGTCCAATATAAGGTCACGTACACACTTCACGGAGATACCCTGAATAGCTCGACCAATACTGGGCACTGCGCGACAACGCCCTGCCGTGTTGTTCAGTGTTTTCCACGCGCATATAGCCTGTTCAAGCGACTCACTCAACACAGCTTCTATGTGAGTCTCCATTGGCAGCTGTATGCGCAGGGCGCAGGTTGGTAGAGAACATTGCACATTCCAGAGGCGGCGAGTGGCTTGCAGTACCCAGTTCACAGATGGTCATCGAAATCGCCGCTAAAGCCAGGTCAGCATCGTGACTATATAGTGAAGGTGGGGTACGTACCACGAATGCGCTCTTGCTCATCCATGTCTAGCTCAGCGCATCGAGTCTGGATGAGCCCCGCGGCACGCCTGAAGCAGTCCGGTTTGCGAGAGTACGCCCGCAAAGATTCTGTCGAGAAAATTCAGTAGGTGACCCCAGTTGTGATCTTTTTCCCCACCCGTCCCGTGAATGATGCTCGCGATCTCGTCTAGGAGCGATGTAGAAGATGAGAATTGCGCATATAAGGTATAGTGTCGCCTTCCACACCTTCTTGTATGTTAGCGTAGGTAGATGCATCAATTTCTTGCACCTCTCTGGATTTGCCTCTGGGCCAGGAGATGGCGGCTGAGTATGGTGACAAAAGCAAGTAAACCAGCAGAGGCGTGCGCGGATACATTGGATTTGGCAGTTTGCTGAAGCAGGTCGATCCCTTCAGCTCTATGGTTGGCTTATCGTTGTTCGCAGCGCGGTCGCATGTAAGAGTCCTAGGCGAGCAGACACAATAAACAGTGTAGGCGTTATACGTTGAACATTGAATGTTGAGCGCTGAGGTAAGGAACCACCCTCTCGTGCGGGTCTCGTTTGCCACGTGACTAAGAGTAGTACTACGTAGTGGTTCAAACGTTCAACAGACTGCAGCTGTTTGAATCCCGTTCTTCTCCAGACTATGCGAACTCTTCAAGATCAAGGCTACTGTGTTTTATTCACGCCATTGCGTCGCAAACGAGTAGGTAGAATCCTATTTTATAAGCCCCAGCAGTCTCAACTCAAGAGATCGGGCTGCCCACATGGCACAGCCACTGTAACAGCTGCCCAGGCCCCAGTCGCTGTTGATCACGTTCTTCCCACGGCTTGAGCGACGACGAGAGGTCGGGAGTTGTGGCGTAGCCACCGTGGCCGCGTCAGTAACACTCGAGCAACACTAAATATCTTTTGAACGCCGAACAGCTCAAACTTAGAACCTCAGTCGAGGCTCTGTTTTTAAACCCAACCTTGTGTAGTGAGTCTCACACTGCATAGAACTCGCGCTATGTCGGATTCCACTTCCTTGGGAAACACCGGAAAGCTCGTCGTACACCACCTGAACAATTCACGCTCTCAGCGCGTTCTCTGGCTTCTGGTACGTCAAAAAAATGCTGCTTCCTGATTCTCTTCCGAGCTGTTCTTTTGCGTAACATCAGGAAGAACTCGGGGTGCCGTATGAACTCAAGAAGTACCAACGTGCTCCCGACATGCGGGCTCCTAAAGAACTCAAGGCTGTGAACCCATTGGGAACGGCGCCAGTGATCACCGACGGCTCCTCCAATTTGGCAGAGAGCGGTGCGATTGTCGGTGCGTCCTTCGTCTTCCCATGCCCCATGACCTTGCCGTAGTACGATGGCCCCCGACAATGGGTGAAGAGGCCTAGCCCTCATCCTCACAATGATCGCGCGAACGAGGACTCCAGGTCTCATCCCATCCAGAAAAAAGGGGGCGTCGGGCAGGCGGAGGCCTGATGCACGTCCGGCCGTCGAAGGGTTCGTGATATGCGACAGACGTCCCAGCATGGTCACAGCGCAGACCGCCGCGGAGGATGCATGCCGTGAGACACCATCCCCAGCCCGGACATATCGCAGCGCATACATGACCAGAAGTCTTACCATCCAGACAAGGCCTGCGCATCCGGACAAAATCCCGAGCTCGGGATCTACCCATTGACTATATGTCAGCCTACCCGCTTTGCCACATCGTCCGGCAACTATGGACGATACGCCTTCTCTCCTTCCGTTGCTGACGGAACGTAATCAGAATACATTATCCGCAAATACGCAAACGGAAGAGCCCGGCCTCCTGCGAATGGGGAACTTAGTGATCTATATTGTACGTGCTGCGGGGGCCCTCGGCGATGTGCCGTCTATATCTCAACGCGGTTGGCTAATATGTTCTGCTAGATACGCACGCCGCGGAGGGCTCTCTCATGCCCATGATAGTCAACAGCTTAATCCTGGGCCTTCTGACCGAGCGAACGCCCTGGCTGCTTCGCCCCATTGTTCGATTCGTGACGAACAAGCTCCGAGCGATCCTTGTAGAACCCGGGCTGCGGACTTATGGGCAAATGGCGCGTACCGCCGATACTTCGCCTGCCTATGCAGTGACTGATCCTCTCAGCAGGTCGAGAAACGGCTGACGGAGGTGGACGGAGGCTGGATTGCCGGAGGCGAGGAGCCCACGGCCGCAGATTACATGATGATCTTCCCACTAGAGAGCATGGCGATGATGTGCCCCGAATTCCTCGGTCTCAACACGGAGCGATACATTCGCCGTGTCCATGCGCGGTACGTAAATTGGTCGCACCGGTTTCGTTGGCAGGAGCTGAGACGTGTTCCTGCACAGACCTGCGTATCAGAGGGTGAGTGCAATTCATGGGACGCCAATTACGCATGAAGTCGTAGTGCTGATGACATACATTTAGGGACTTGAAATCGGAGGAAAGTATGACTTCGCTCCGTGATAGCGGTCTACACAAAGTGTCCATGTAACATAGTGTCATTCGTTTCCTGTAATAGCACTCCAGCTCACCCCTTTGAATGCGCCCTTGTCACGAATCTCATCGACCATCGATGTCTCCGTCGCAGAGCCAGGCGTGATCTGCTTCAAGGCACTGCATCGGTGCAGTTGCTCGTTGCAGGTGGCCGCCTGGCCTTCGCCCAACTCCTCCCTCGGTTGCAGTGGCCGGTTGCGCAGCCGCCGCGCCGTGATTGCCGTCGTGAAAGCTATGTTATCCCCTTAATGTTGCAACGAGAGAGATATTCGAGTGGCAGATGGTGTCCTCGACGACACTCGCCGGATGCTGATGTCTGCATCAGCATAGCAAAGCTGTAAAGGGATGCAACGAGTTTCGACGCGTTGACAGGCATACGGTATATCACCTGTGCAACAAGCATGATCCGTGGCATAGTGTGGACGGCCGGAAACCGGAAGGGGCACTCGCGTGAAGGTGTGTAGGCTACAAGGAGGACGGAGTCCATTTATTACGCGAGGATAGTAAGGACAAAACTAGGGATACAGTGGGTGGGGAGACCTATGAACCGAACTTCTAGCGAGCAGGGAGAGAGAAGAGACAGTGAGAGCGGATGATGGATACAGTGGGGATACAAAGAATGGGCCGAGGAACGAATGTTCTATGAGTGACATAGTATAATGCAACAGTGCAGCGGCAGCGGGTGGCTGATTAAGGGTGGTGCGGATGGTAGCGGATGCGTCGGGGAATGGAACGGAAAATGCGACGATGCGATGCGGTGGGACAATGCAATGGCAGAACTCAGTCGTGATGTACGCAGACGTTCGGGCATTTTTGGTCGCGCGTCGGTCGCCAGGACGGAGGACGCGCACGGGCACGGGGGCAGAGGCGCGGTGGATGCTCATCGAGCGTTGTCGCTGCGATTGCGCCGGGTGTGTGCAGCGCCAGCGGCGAGCTGCCGCTCCCAGTACGCGCCGTCCTCGCCGTTGAGCCACATCCGCGACGCGGGGTCGAAGTCGAAGTCGCCGTCGCGGTAACCGTAGCGGTTCTGGAGGAGCTTGAGGAGCGGGTTGCGCAACGCGGGGTCCATGCGGACGGACTCGCCGGGGTGGTAGCTGCCGACGCCGTGGCGGGAGAGGCTCTCTTCGAAGAGCGCCTCCTCGTGCGTGCAGCCGCAGTTGAGCACACCCGGCGGCGCGTTGCGCGGAGGGTACGCACGGCGCTCGCGGCGCGAGTCGTGCCACGCGCAGAGCGCGTTGCCTGCCCGGTTCACGGCGCAGAAGATCTTCTTCCGCGCCTCCGTGCGCATGCGCCAGTTCTCCTCGAGCATACTCGGGAGCGTCGGCGTTGGCATGGGCGAGGGCAGCGACGAGCCGGCCTGGAACGAACTGGCGAACCCACTTGCCCGCCGCGTAAGCTCCTGCTCGAGGTGGTGCGCGCGGTGAAGCGCGGCGTCGCGCTCAGCCTCGAGCTCTCGGATCCGGTGGTAGAGCCGCCGGGTGTCGTCTGAACTTGAGCGACGCGACTGCTGTCCCATCGGCACAGAGCCGGGGACGGGGGTAGGGGCGATCGACATGACCCCGTGACCCATCGAGCCTGTGGAGGTCTGCGAGACCGGACTGGGGGTCGACATTCCGTGTGACATAGCATCTACTGCACGTGCTTGCTGCATGGCGAGTTGCTCGAGAGAAGTTGGTGAAGGAAGGCCGGAAGAGTGATGGGGGTATGGGTCAAGATTAGGACTGTACGTCTGCTGTGTAGAATATGCTGATGGGTAGTAAAGACCGAACGCGCCCGAAGGGCTCGCCGAGGCAGGCGTAGGTGGCGTGGGGCCAAATGAAGACATGGGGTGGTCATCCGTGAGCTGGCCATAGGCATCCTGGGGGATGGGCCAAGCCATCCCCGACGGGACGCTGCCACCTAGTTGAGGGTTCGTGATATGAGCATCTCCCATGGCGCCGGATAGACTCGACGTCGGGCTCGATGACGGCTGCCTAACCATTCCACGCTCAGCGCGCCGGAAATGGGTTTCCTGTTGAGGTGCCGCATCAGTTCGGGTGTGCCCATCAGGCGCCGCGCAATGTGGCTCACCTGGGAGAAGCCTACTGCTTCTGAAGCGTCGGCATACTGCCCTTGCCCGCCTTCTTTTGTCGACCAGGATCCGTGAGGGTACGACATTGTAACGGATGACGATATCCAAATACGAAATGAATCTCAAGCCAAGTATGTGGTGGATGGCAGTATAAGGAAATCGTCGAGGTTCGCTCAGGGCGCGAGATCCGAGTGAAGGCGGATTGCTGAGAAGCAAGGGGAAGGAAGAGATGCCAGCTCGAGTGAACACGAACACAGTGTATCTCGGCAGTGGTGGGGTGGCCAGCTGTGGACACAACGAGTTATATGTCGGCTGAAACGCTGAAGTTCATCAGTTGGCAGTGCCACCGCACACCCGCGTTCAGCATACTCATGACGGTCGCAGACTCGCAACCGATGGTGTCCAGGTCTAATCCCTACTAGTTGATCAGAGGGGTCGCGAGGCACCGCGATCTCCGAACGATCTGAAGCTGAAAATGGGCGTTTAGCCTGGGGAAACGACGGTTTCTATGTCGCGAGGCGGCGCGACGCCTACGTATCATCTCTACGCGGTAGATGATGATGTACTGCTACGTGCAACCAATCACATGTCGTCATGGCACGGCGGGCTATGGCGCAGGTGCACTGCTTTGTTGATCCTCCTGATGAACCAGCGTATAGCACAGCATCTGCGAAAGCAGGTTCAATCAATGACAAAGCGTGCGAAAATGCAATAAACGTGTTCACCCCCACGGCCCTGCAACCATGACAATACAATTGGCATCCTGAGGTGGTCCGCCGTGGGACCACCTATACCAGACTGCAGCCCAGTGCACCATGTCTGCGAGTTGGACCGTCTGATAGACAGTTGTCTGTCGTCCTGATACTATCATTCACAACGAGCATGAGAGCGGAGGGCCTCTTGCCCAGTGAAAAGTAAGTTTCTTGCGCGCGAGGGTCAGGATGTGGCGGTGAAGCAATGAATGACATGCAATGACAATCTGGCATGCCTTGGGCATATTGCTGAATGATGCTGCGTATCGCGCGAGCCGCAGCTTGCATTGATACTCGAAGGACTGATCCCGGGGCACTTTGGATTGTATGTACCCCCGGACACAGGAGGGTACAATCCAACGTTGGGGTGGAGGTCGTCGATGCAGTGGGCTGTACTGTACCCGAGTCTCGCGCCACGAAACGGTATTGTCGCGTCGAACTTCCGCACAGTGATGGCCGAGAGAGCCGCGGCAACTGTCTGAAGGATACCAAAACAGACATCCCGGCGGGACCGGGTTTCGTTTGTCGCTAGCCCTGAAGGGGCGATAGGTACGACATACTTATCTTCCACGAGCAATGACCGGCGGCCTTCAGGTACGGCGTCCAAAGCTGCCCCACGAACGAAGCTGCCGTTATTGGTGAATGGCTGCCGACCGTATGCCTGCGACATGAATCTGCAGGACTCGCGCTCCGTCTGCAGCCGGGCTCGGAAGGACCAGGGGGCGACCCGCGAGGGGCTTCGGTGGCGGTGCAGGGCGGGCTGTCCCGACGACAACGACGACGACGTCTGAGCATCTTCCGAGGCAGTTCTGTTCGCTAACATCCCATCATCCGCGCTATCCTGCCCCGCCTCCCGCGCGAACCATCATGCATCAACCCGGACGTGCCGCGCGTGATCCTGCCGCGCCGTATTAGTGTCGTTTTAGGCGTAATAGAGCTGGCAGCGGCAAGGCAGGGCCTCGCCCGCCCGCAGGCACGCAGCCAACACGCACTGACGCGCCAACAGCCATGCGAAGATATGTAAACACGATGTGTCGATCTCGAGATCCAGCAGTGAAGCGGCAGGCCATGCCAAGGGTGGGAAATGATCGACGTAAACCGTTGATTGACTTGGCCTGTCGATGTTGGTACCGACGCCGACGCGCACGGCCCGCGCCAGCCGAGGCCCCGCATCCAACAATGCCCACCGTGTGTGGCTGCGTCGAGGATGTGCCTGCCAGAGCAACGCGAGAAGGGTCAGTCGCACAACGGGGACACATCAGTGATGTAAACACACCCTGGGGTGATACGCTCCATACATAGCAGACCGCAGACGGTCACTGCAGTAAGGCCTCCGTTCAACAACGGAGTGAACATACGGCCGATCCGGTGGCGAACGCCACAACTCAATGAGCGGCTTTCCTGTACACTGACAACTCGAAGTGCCCGATCATTCGTCAGGCCGTGGCTCCCCGCAAAGCCGGACCATGATTTATTTCTGAGAACTATAGCGGTGAAGGGATTGATTGCAATTCAGTAAGTGCAAGCATAACCACCATCAGGAGAACGCACACACTGCTCTGAACATGCTTGACGTGTCGGACTCTGCGACTAGACCGCTTTACACAGTTTGCTCCGTTGCAGAAGACGGGGGCGGAAGCAGAGGCATAGCGGGCGCATCTGGTGGACAGTGCCCAAGGCACGTAGGTCCCTGTGCACAGAACCGTAGCAGGCAGTGTGTCCGGCTCGATCGCTGCTATATCCGGCGCTGACGAACAGATGGGGGAGACCTTGACACCGAATCTAGAGGTGTTGAACAGCGCTGCGGCAATGATCTCGGATGGGATCCCCAGCGAGGCATGCGGGTCGCCGTTATGTAACTGCGAGCTGTGTGTGTCCGCGAAGGCTTTCGTGACTACGAACCCCGCTTCGGAGCGTGGGGATCTGGCGCGCACGATCCAGGGCCGTAATCTCAGCTCAAAAATATCGCGATCACTCACCAAGCCGTCTCTGGGGTGCTGGGTATGGCGAGCACGCCGAGAAGGCGATGAATCGGCTTGTTGAACGGAGACCATTCCGTCAATGCTCCCGCTGGACCTTTCCTGTCATATGATGAAGTTGTCGCATTAGTTGCGTGTGGGCCCGATCTAGCCGTCATCACCATAGGGAACAGCAACGAAGATAGGCATCTATGTATGGAACAGTCAGGTAGGAAGGATACATGGATCGCGAAGCGCATACAATCCACACACCCTGAGCGACTGGAGCCGCGCGGGAGATGGAAGCGCTGCGTCCTGACTCCAGATAATTAAGGGCACGTAGCACAGCGACGTTCAGGTCGAGGTACGCAGTGTCATGAGTCGAAGTTCCATTGTCGTCGGTACTGTGCCCGTACGACCTAGCAGCCATAGCGATGCGTCGACATGGGAATGTGCAATGGCACGCAATTAAGGCTATAGCGAACTGTCAGACGTACAAGTGAGTTTCCTAGTTCTATTGACTTGCATTGCAGGGATACTCACAGGGACACGCTCGTTCATAGCTTCTCACCAGTGAACTCGGCCACCTTCTCCCGGTAACGTATGACATCCCGCCACGGCTTGCCCTTCGGAAGCTGTTGGCTGCGAAACAGACCCTTCGGTGCTCGTTCGACACACGCGAACAGGACCTAGCGTACCTTGTCTCTGGTGGCAGGGTAACCTCGCCCGTGTTCAAGTCCATATGCACGAAGCGCGTCAGTTCCACGGCTGGCCTTCCCGCGCAGCTATGTTCCCAAGGGTCAAGCTTTGATGAACGCGAGATACGATTCGTGGGACGCACATCCTGAAGATTCGCGGCACTGGCCAACAGTGCACTTGCGGCTCGCCTTGCTCTCCGACATCGAGGTCGCACTTGTACTGCACAATTTCTGCTAGGCGACACTTGCTGTGGGCGCCCTTGATCTGCGTATTATCCTGGGATGCCATGACTGAAAAGGGCCATGAAGAATAGTCCGATTATGGGCGAAGCGCGAGGCGGCGAGTGAGAGAAGGCGGGCAACGTTCACTGCACGAGTCGCACGGAAGAGTATTTGAGCAGGACCCCCGAGAATAGGTGGGGAACCCTGATCGCACTTGTCCAAAATCCGGCAAATTTGTCTGGTCGCCCAGTGGCCTATTTTGTCTGGATTCCGATCCGGCTCCAGGCCGGATCGCGGATTTGTCTGGATTCCATATCCGGCAGCCAAAACCGCAAAATTCGTCTGGATTAGCGTATCCGGCTTCAAAAAACGCGCATTTTGTCTGGATCAATGTATCTGGCCGTGTTTCGAGGCTGAATCATCAACCAAAACGTCTCTTTAGAACTAGCTAGGACACTACTAAACACAATGGCGAGTCAGACGAGTCCACCGAATCGAAGAACATTGCTCGTATGCATCATTCGTCCGACTCGCCATCTTCGTCCTTACTTTCGTTCCTGCGCGCCTTGCGAAGAGACGCTATAGCATGTGTAGAGGGCATAGGAGGATGGGTAGTATGGTGATGTCGAGCGAGGACTGTACAACAAGGAACTTCGTCGGCGCGGAAGTTAGGACTGGCTGTACTGAGTAGTAATACAGCACGCTCATAGCCAGACATAATAGTTGTGATTGTATTGCATTAGCAATTTGTAACAGTATACGTGCACTCTGACAATGCGGATACAACTTGAAGCCACTCTATACCTAGTAACTGATGTAGAAGGGTTCACCGCCACCGGAGCACCCAGCGCGCAAGTTCGATCCCTGGTCAGACACCAACCCTACCCCCCATATTTGTCCGGACCGGTATCAGACTTCCCCGACCACCCGGGCAAAATGTCTGGACAAAAAATCCGGCCTCGCCGCAAATCTCCAGGATTTGTCTGGATTTTGATCCGGCTGTGGGGGGTCCAATCACCCAAATTTTGTCTGGATTGCGATCAGGGTCCCCCACCTATTCTCGGGGGTCCTATTTGAGCACGCACGTGATGGCCCTCAATAAATTCGACCCGCGTTATCGTCCCAGTTCTCACCCTCCTCTCTCTTCCACCCCCACCTTCCTCGTTTTTCGCTCTACGCCTCCAGTTTGCCCGCAAAGATGGTCTACAAGGTCGCTGGTAAGATTGCCTGCACAAGTGCTTACCATCGGAGGCACTGAAGGCTTGTTGCAGACGTTTCTCTCGCCGCATTCGGCCGTAAGGAGATCGAGCTTGCGGAGGTTAGTGCAGATCGCCCTTGGTGTCCATGTCTATTCTAATGCGCAATTCTTCTCAGAATGAGATGCCTGGTCTCATGTACATGCGCGAGAAGGTGCGCTGGAGTATCGAACGGATATCAGAGTCAAGTCTGATTCCTCTCGTTAGTACGGTGCATCCAAGCCCTTGAAGGGTGCGCGCGTCGCGGGATGTCTGCACATGTAAGCCTGGAACCGGTCAGGTACTCGTGTTCGGCACTCATGCTTTACTGCAGGACCATCCAGACTGCCGTGCTTATCGAGACGCTGGTGGCTCTCGGCGCCGAGGTCTCATGGTCGTCTTGCGTACGTACTGAGGCATCTAGTTTACATATTGGTCCCAGTGTCTGAGGCTTTTTTCTGTGTAGAACATCTTCTCGACCCAGGACCATGCTGCTGCCGCGTTCGTGTCTACATCATTGCTCGTGAGAAGCATCGACTGACCGATCTGTCATTGATTAGCATCGCTGCGACTGGCGTTCCCGTCTTTGCCTGGAAGGGCGAGACCGAGGAGGAGTACCTCTGGTGCATCGACCAGACGCTGTGCGCCTTCCCCGGCGGCAAGCCGCTGAACATGATCCTCGACGATGGAGGTGACCTCACCAGCCTCGTCCACGAAAAGTACCCGCAGTACCTCAAGGACATCCGTGGTCTCTCTGAGGAGACGACGACTGGTGTCCACCACCTGTACCGCATGATGCGTGAGGGCAAGCTCAAGGTCCCTGCCATCAACGTCAACGACTCGGTCACCAAGTCCAAGTTCGACAATTTCTACGGCTGCCGCGAGTCGCTCGTCGACGGTATCAAGCGTGCGACCGATGTCATGCTTGCTGGCAAGGTTGCCGTTGTCGCTGGCTTCGGTGACGTCGGCAAGGGTGTAAGTGTATATTCATATGATGTCACTACATCACGTACTGATCGTTAACCAGTGTGCGCAATCTCTGGCTGCGTACGGTGCTCGTGTCCTCGTCACTGAGATCGACCCCATCAACGCCCTCCAGGCCGCGATGGCTGGTTACGAGGTCACGACCATGGAGGACGCCGCCCACCGCGCCAACGTCTTCGTCACCACCACCGGTAACCGCGACATCATCCGCGGCGAGCACTTCCTTGTCATGCCCGAGGACGCGATCGTCTCCAACATTGGCCACTTCGATGTCGAGATCGACGTCGCCTGGCTCAAGGCGAACGCGAAGAGCGCCGTCAACATCAAGCCGCAGGTCGACCGCTACACGATGCCGAGCGGGCGCCACATCATCCTGCTCGCCGAGGGCCGCCTCGTCAACCTCGGCTGCGCGACGGGCCACCCGTCCGCGGTGATGTCGTTCTCGTTCACGAACCAGGTGCTCGCGCAGATCGCGCTCTGGACGAACACAACCGCGTTCCCGCTCGGCGTGCACATGCTCCCGAAGGAGCTCGACGAGGAGGTCGCGCGCGCGCACCTCAAGCAGCTCAACGTCAAGCTCACGGCACTCACCGACTCGCAGAGCAAGTACCTCGACATCCCCGTCGGCGGCCCGTACAAGCCCCAGCACTACCGCTACTAGGCGCTGCGGGCGGGGTGGATATCGAAGCAGACGGCCTCAACGTGCCCTCACCGATGAAAAAGGTCCTGGGTCCTGGGAAGGGATTCTCAACATCCCCGAGTTGTTGATGGCTGGCAGTGCCTGCGCGCCGAGGCTGCACGTGCGCAGTGCTGGGTCGCGTCGCGGCAGCGAGTAGGAGGGGGATGCTTGGATGTGTTCTTCTGGGAGTATGGGCCTCAACGTGCCTGGTCTCTTGCAATTTATATTCTTTCCGATATCTCTGCGCGTGCTCTTTCAAACAACATCCAGTGCATTCTGCGCGTGACAATACAGATGTACGTGCTTAATTCGGATGACTGAGTCTTGTCACGAGGAAACCATCTGTGCCCTTGGGTCGGAGTTGAAAGGATCTCCTTGTCGTGCAGCTATTGATCGTTGTCTCAGACTATATGCGCACTCATTGTCAGACTTCAAGCCTCAAGCTCAAGCCTGAATGATACTGAGTAGTTGTCCGGTGCCCCCCTTCGCCAGATGCGGAGGGAGGGGACGCTCATTGCCTCCATCCAGCAACTGAGACCAAAGTTATTCCAGTGGTAAGTTCGAATCTGGACTGGCTGTTGCCATTCTGTTGCTGAAGGGTCCTGTCTTGCTACTCTAGGCCCTGGTAAACGGCGTACAGGCACTGTCAGCCCCGTTCTGAACGTTACTGCCAGCCTCAGGACATTCATAATTCAGCCGCAACCGTGCGCGATGCCCTGTCGCTCTCTACTTTCGTCCCACCGCTATCCTTCAAGCCCTCAACCCCAAGTCCACAATCCACGAAGGCCGATCCCGCTATGGCGCCCGCGTTCAACACCAACTACTCGGTCACCGACTTGTCTCTCAACGCCACCAACATCAATGCTACCACTGATTCTCATGCTGTCGACCCTGCTGCTATGTCTGCTCTGTCCCCTCTCTTCATCGCTCTCAGTACCATTGGTCTCGTCCTCGCCGCTGCTCTCTCTGGGGTCATTGTCACGCGTCTCCTCAAAGACACTCACGCGACTAGGGCCCACCGGGCGAAGAAACACGCCGTACGCCCGCTCGTGCTCCGCTCTGGGTCCAGCAAGGTCGAGTTCGCGCCTAGGTCTCACGGGCGGAAGCCGCTGCTGCTCCCGACGATGTCCACCGTCCGGTCGTCCCGCGCGAAGGCCTCCCTCGCGGGCAAGTTCCTCGGGAGGTGGGGCGCCGCCCACGCCCAGCAGGTACGCGCTTCCTCCGATAGTACACGCTTCGATCTGCGAGCTTCTTCATGGCGTTGCGGACAGGCCGGGAAGGACGACGTCGAGTGCGCGCGCAGCCCTACGCTCGTCGGCGAGGAAGACGAAGAGAAGGCCAAGAGCACCCCCTCCGCTGAGTGGACCCCAGGCCAGCTCTACAAGATCCCTATCTCGCATGAAGTCCCCGTCTCTGCGTTAGCCCCCGCCGTCCCTGTCCTGGCCGCGAAGTCGAAGAAGCTGTTTGGCCTGGGGATCAGCGCGGAGCACCTCGCCGCGCCGGAACCCGCATACAGCCCCAGGGACGCACGCTCCGTCGACGTCGTGAATGTCGAGGGTTTGCCCCCTGTCGCCCGTTCCTTCACCTTCCTGCCTTTCCTGCCCGCGGACGCCGCCTCGCCTATCAATGGTCTCGTAGCAGTCCCGGCGATCGTCGTCCACAACTGCAGCCGCCCTGCCTCTGCCGTCATGGACACCGCCGACGCCGACGACCGCCTCCGCGTCCCCTCCGCCCCTTCGATCTCGTCCGTGGAAGAGGAGGAGCTGGAATAAGGGGGCGCTCGATTAGTGAATCCCGTTCCCGCCCGGGTATCCTCTGTGTAGCACCGATAAGTATGCACTTGAATCCAACCTTTGCGCCGCTCGAGTCGTACAAAACGCCAACATAGCCGGCCTCAAGGCTGTCGGGCACGCGTTGCAATCGAAAGAACAACATGAGCTACGCGTACGAATTACATGAGCGCGGGTACAATGCGAGTTATACAACCGGACTATAGATAGAAATACTTAGAGAAGACGGTACTTTTTGCCTCACCTGAGAGCCCCGCGCGGGCCCGGGGGGACTAGATGTAATCGCTGCTGATGAGGTTGTTCACAACGATGGCATCCTTGACTGGAACGGGGACGGACGGGTCAGTGCCAGTGCCGAGACGGGGGCAAGACACGTACTGCGATTAATGACGATGGCGGTGGTGCTGATGTCCTGTGCCGCCCGCCTGCCGTCAGACACACCGCAACAGATGAGCATCGCAGTTGGGCGGGTACGTACGGTAGCGCAGGTGACGTGGACGTGGAGCTGGCGTTCGCGGGCGGAGTTGTGCTTGCACATGGCGACGAATTTGCGCTTGAGGTCTGCACGGCGCGGGTGAGCGCGGGCGGTGAGCGCGCGGACGTGCGGGGCGGCTCACATTCGCAGACGTGGTCGAACTCGTTCGGGCCGTCCTTGTAGCTCTTGACGTAGCGCGCGAAGGGGACGCCCGCCGCCAGCTTGCTCTGCAGGATGTCGCTCTTGTTGAGCAGGAGGATGAACGTGGTGCCCCTCAGCAGCCTGCTCATGCAGATCGTCTTCCAGAGGTTGAAGGAGTCGAGCTTTGGGGAGGCGTTGTGAGCGAGTGCGGGGGCATCGTGCTGGCTCGGCATAGCATACCAGTCTGTTGAGCCTCCGGTCTTCGAGCATGACCTCGTTGAAGGCGGACATGGGGCAGAGGAAGAGGATAGCGTCGACTGGAGACGCGACGTTCAGACTATGGGCTGTTTAGCAGTAGAGGGAGAAACCGCTAACTGTCGTCGAAGAAGGGGACCCATGATGCTGGAGGACAGGAGGATCAGGATGGGATGTGGCAGAGTAGAATGATGGTGTACCGACCTCGTTGACCCTTAGCACCGCCGACGTCGTAGAAGACCCACCGGTGGCTGGGCTCGCCGACTAGACAGCGTAGGTCAGTCGGCAGAAGCAAGCCAGCAAAATGCAGATAACATACATCTCTCTACCGAGATTGTGTGCTGTTCGACGCCAAGTGTTTGGAGACGAGCTCTCAGTATATCGACTGCATACACTATTAGCGAGGCCGGGGTGAGAGCTGATAGACATACGGGGTGTAGGTTCGTAGCCAGCAGCCGCCACACGGAGTGTTTCGTCAAGGAAACTATATACCTGTCAGCGAACAGCGTAGATGTCGAGAAGACTGGGGACACACAATCCCGATTGGTCTCTCAGGACCACACCTTCCGCCTCCAAACCATGCTGGACGTCAGGGTGTCCCCACAGCTCGGCGATGTCCTGCCGGCAAGCGTGGAGGATCTGGCGGGCCTTGTCGAGCTCGTCTGGGCGGGTGGCCGCCTGGGACGTGTTCCATTTCCGGCGCAACAGCGCTTTCCACCCCGAACCACCGCGAATGGAGACCTCTGATGCTCGCCCGTAGTACCACGGCATCGCCTCCTCGACGTTCACCGCCGCGCGGGACGGGTCGTCGGCACTCAGCCGTTGGACCAAGATGAGCTCGACCTGGCGGAGGGGGGACAGCCGGACGCGGAAGTGCCGCAGGAGGCTGTCGTCGAGCAGCGCGTTCTCCGACAGCTGGCGGGAGTGGTGGCTGCTCGACTCGCCGTGGAGGGAAGAGTGGAGGGAGGAGGGGCCGCCGGGGAGGAGGTCGAGGATGAAGTTGACGGATCTGATGAGGTTGAGATGGATGACTGCGCGCCATGCCTCGGACTCTGCATGGAAGGCCTCGGGTGCGAAGTGCAGCTGGAAGTTCTTCAGCACGGTCGACTTCCCAGACTCGGCCTGGCCTGAGCGGACCGCCACGCCCGGTCAGTCCGCGACGAGGGAACAAGGGACAAGAGCAGAGTGGGCTCACCGAGCAGGAGAACCCTCGTCGAATGCCTGAGCTTGCGCTGCTCCAGTCGCTCTTGTTCGATTTCTCGGTCAATAGCCTCGGACCGCCGCCTCGCCTCTTTCTCCTCTTCGAGCCGTACCGCGCGCTCTAGCTCCGTTTCTCCCGGGGGAGGGTGCGGAGGCCATGTCTCCGGTATTGTTGGGGTGGCGGGTTTAGACCAACGCATGAAAGGGAGGGCATCTGCTATGGCCCAGAGAGAGGCGCGATGCGAAGGCTGTCGCAAACACAGACAGCCTTTATTCCGGACAAGTCGGCGGTTATGTGCATCATCTGGACATCTCTCCAGATCGCGTCCACGAGATCTCCACATGTAAATCAAGATGACAAGCCTGACGACCTGTGTGGTTGCCATTGATGGCGGGATATTAGGCATTGCTCTCCATGGCCCTCTCCACTCCAAGCACCACCTCAAATTGTCACCGGGGGAACATCACCCCGGCGAGACCACCCCACCGCGTCTACAAATGCGTAAGGTCGATTTCCGAAGCAGGCTGTCCACCACGGTCCGCCAGTCCTCAGCTCTGCTAGCGGGCTTCCTGTAAAGCTGAAGAAGCACGGCCACTCACCGACCACTGTGGTCCTGTTATAACCAGCTGTTGACATATGCCAGACCACATGCTACCACCGCCATGATCAGAGCAAGTACGCTAGATACCAGGCAGGTCGAGTCCGCGCGCAAGAGCATGCGCAGAGCCGTGACAAGCGGAACGTAATTGTACGGACTCGGTCGACGCCCCTGTCGATGTGTGATTTTGCGAAGTATGGAACGCGGTGGATCACATTACTCGCTCCGCTCGCCACGCCTGTCTCTGCAGGCTTGGTGCTGGATGGCCGTAACAATGATAAGGCTGCAGAGCCTAGTGAAGCCTGCGCCACGCAGCCCCTGTACTGTCAGCCAGACTGCATCCGGCCGGACATCACCATGAAATTACCTTCCACTCTTCCAAAGCAGAAAGGCTACCACCACGAGGCCACCGGGACCAGATGGGCGCCTGGTATGGGCCTGGCTCAGTTGGAGAACGTTATCCCGGTCGTCGAGCGATCAAGGGGGAGGAGGAAGAAGAGCCTCGAAATTCAAGATGAATCGTACGAGCGCTGATAGTGAGCCAGGCACCGACGCGGGGAACACACCGCCGGCTAACAGCATCTTCACAACGTATCGAACCCATCACTGAGATCCAAAAAACCTCAGCAAGACACCACTCGATTCACTTTCGCCCCGGGGAAGACAGCGATTATTACAGTATGCACAAGCGGGAATAGGAATACTAAAACGAACGTGGTCAAGATGAGCTCAGTACCAGAGAATACACGTACGCGCGACACGACATGATATGACATGGAGTACACGGGATGCCCAAGAACGGGAGAGGATAGCTTAGCGGTGGATATGCATTGCGTATGCGATGATTCGGGGGCCGTTGCGATAGGTTGTCACAGAACCGAGAGCAGAGGATGACACAGGCGTAGGGGGAAAGTCCACGGGCACAGTCCAATCGAGTATTCTTGCTGGCAGGCCGACAGGCCGACAGAGTGTCCCGCGTCGACGACGACCCACAGGCGTGTCGACGACGTCTATCTAGCTAGTATCCGTATGCGGACACCCGTGCGCACACGTTTTCTCCTTCGTCCGGGTGCGGGCTTGCCACGGACCGCGCGTGCCTTGGACGCGTTGTCGGGGACGAGAACGGTCCGACGCTATGACTGGCAGGGGGTGGCGAGCACGATTCAGAGTGGCTGTCCCGGCCCCGCTCAGGCTTCCACGGAGGGACGCTCAAGGACGAACACGACATCTTCCTCCTCCTCCTCGCCTTCGTCATGCTCGGTCACAGCGCCGTCCTCGTGGACCAGTGTGGGCTCGGCCGACGCCTCCCCCGGCGCGCCCCCGTCCTGCGGATCCACGTCCTCGACGACGCTCTGGGGGGCGATCGGCAGCAGGAACTGTGCCCACTGCAGCATGCGAACGTAGTCGTCCCTCACTTCGACCTGCTTGGACAGCGTAAGGACGTCCTTCACGAGATGCGGGTCCGCCGTCAGCTGCTGCACGCGTTTGAAGGATGCCAACAGCGCTATCGGGATCCAGCCCCGGGAGTCCATCTAGACACGAGTCAACGTCAACATCCCGAGAATGACACAACCTCGCTAAACTTACCTGTCGCCGGAGATGAAGGTCCCGAATCATGTTCTCCGGGCTGAGATAGTACTCGAGCTGGCCCAGCAAGTAGTACCGCAACGAGTCCAACGGGAAACTCGGCTGCGTCACCGGCTGGGGCAGGGGCGCACCGGCGGGGAAGTTCAAGGGTGGATAAGCAGGCGCGGGATAGCCCGCCGCATACGGGTCATACGCGGGGGCATAGTACGTCGTCCCTGAAGGCGGAGATTGGTAGTATCCATTGAGGTCGGTCTGCAACGGCGGCGGTTGCTGGATAACGAAGGGAGGCTGGCGCGGCTGCGGGGTGTGGTAAGGGCCGCTGCCCCTCGAGTGCGTCCGCGCATGGTAGCCGCCCCGCCCCTCGTATCCACGTCCACGTGCTCTTCGCCCGCTATACCCACCTCGCTCGTGCCCACCGCGCTCATAGCCATAGCCGCCCCCAAAGGATCCCTGCCTCGGGCGGTTGTAGTACTCCCTCTCCTGCCAGTCCCGCCGCTCGCCGCCGGCGGAGTGCGGCGCATGCCCCTGTCGCCCGAAACCATACCCGAAGTCCTTGACACTCAGATCGTCCGGTTGGGTGTCGTAAGCGGATAGCGGGGGCAGCGCGGACGATCCCACATACGAGGGTGAATCTGCGGACCCGAGACCGTTCGTGGTCGCCATGATCGGGGGCAAGGGAGGTGGAGCGGCGTGCGTAGAAGCGTGCGCGTAAGGTGGGGGAACCGGATCCATCCCCGTCACGCCCAACGCTGGTCCAGGCTGAGGCAGCTCTGCACCGTTCGCCTGAGCTACCCTGGGGCTCACCTCCACGATGACTTCGGCGCCAGTTTGTTTCGTCGTACCGAACTCCCATTTCGTCTCGCCTGGCCGCGTTAGGTCGATCACCTTCACAGAGGCCTCCAGCTCCTCTACCGAATCGCGCTCACCCAACGACGTCTCCTCGCCTGACCCAGATGGCTGATCGGATTGCCCTGACATGGTCCGTGCGACGGCGGGCACGGCATCACCAACGGCGAGCGTGCGCCCCTTCGATTGCGTGCGCGATCGTATGCGGGCAGGTCCTGGCTCGCCTGGTGCGACGCCAATGGCGAAAGGTGGAGTTGGCTTCGACGCGTTGTCCTCCTCCTGGTCCTCGTCGGTCAAACGGAGCCCCAGCACCCCAGGTTCCGCATCACCAGGCTGATCCGCCTGGGGATCTGCATCTATCGTCCCAAAGCTGAACTCCCTCGATCTCCTCCCTCGTTCCACTGGCGCCGTTATGCCCCCTGCACCTTCGCTTTGGGTCGCGTGCAGTTGCTGATCCCCCGGACGTTCGTATCTTGCTGGCGGCGGCAGCACGAACCCTTGATCGGAATACGGCGCAGCGCCTTCATTCTCTCCTGGTAAAGGCGGCCTCCCAAGCATTATGGGCGGGGGGATGCCCTCAGGTGCAACCGGCGACGAGCCGGGTTGCCAATACACATATGGTGGGTACGGGTATCCGTACGGCGGATACATCGGATACGGAGGCGTACCAGCGAAAGGCACTGGTGCAGGCGGTGGCTGGACGCCCGGCGTAGAGTACAGTGTTGGTACAGGCGCGACCGGGGGCAGGGTGTATGGTAGTGCGTGGGCAGGAGAGTCAGGATGGGGCGAGTGATAAGATCTCGGCGGCACGGGCACGTAATACGGAGGTATTCCGGGTTGGTCTTGCTCTCCTCCTTGCCCGTGGCCTCGCCGACCGTGGCTGGGAGGGATCCCGCGGTAGGCCATCGCACCAGCGACGGCGTCTGGTGGTGGCGGCAGCGTCGGCTGAAACGTTTGAGGCGACCCTGTCCTCGACGAGCGCAAGCTAAGGCTGCGACTTGCACCTGCGACGTACGTCATGCCCTCCTCCGGCAGGCGCCGTGCGCCACGCGCAAACGCACCGGGTGGACTCGAGTGTGTGCTGCCCGTCCTGCTCTGCGCTTGTGACTGCGAGACAGACCCTGCGTGCGAGCCCGGCATCGACTGGCGGGCCCCTCCCGCGACAGATTGTGTACGACTCTGCCCTTGTGAGCCTGACCCAGATGCTGATGTCGAGGCCGCCCCTTGATTCGACTGCCGTTGATGTGCAGTCAGGTGTTGCGACGAGCGACTGCGCATATGCTGTGCTCGCTGTTGTGCGTCGGCGGCGGCCTGCAGCTCAGCCGCCGGTATGGGCACCCATTTTGGCTTCTCACCTGCGGCTGGCCGTCAGTATGAACGCGAGGTTGGGCCCGCACACTACCTCACGGGACGGATGGACGGAGGAGGGGACAACGTTTTGAAAGATGAGACGCACTCTTCCGTGTTAAACCCTGCGCAACCTCGCCTTCTCTGTTGCCCTTCTCCTGCATCTTCGCACTGCTTTCAGGATCTCCCTGCCCACCCACGCTACCCAAGGCTTTTCCAACCTCCGGCCAGCTTTCAATGTCATCCGCGGCAGGCGCGCGCGCCTGTGGCCGCACGACGAACGCGTCATCCTCGCCGTGCCGACCAGAGCCATCCGTCGCCTTCGTCGATGATGCTCTCGAGACATCCTGAGACGTAGAACTTGATGGTACTGGGGCTTGGGGTGTGTTCTGAGGTGTTAATGAGGTGTCAGGGCTGGGTGTTGGTCGAGCCGGCTGCGATGAAGCCTGGCCAGATTTCGTGCGATTCTGAGCCATCTGCGCCATGCGGCGATTCCATACGTTCATAGTAGGAAGTGCAAGCTTTTGCGCACCGTTCGTCGTGAATACTGCCTCGTCTCTCGGAGCCGAGGATTGAGAGTCAGCAGGCGATGCGTTTACGTCACCGTTCGTGATCGTTGTGGTCGGGGCAGGGAGTGGAGGCGCGGCAGAGCTCGGTTGGCTAGTAAGGGGCACAGGAGCCTCAGTATCTGGAGAGACGATCGCTTTGGAAGCAGTTGAGTTCATAATCTCCGAAGCACCGATCGTCGAAGTGGACGGTTGTGGTGGCCGTTGGACTATCGGCGCATTCCTTGATTTTGCAGGTTGCATACCCTTTGCGCGATCGGCATAGGACTCCGGCCTGAGAGAGCGTGACGGTTGCGTAGACACCATGCACACTGGTTGTCCGATAGGAGAGTTTTGTCTGAGGTTTTGAGACGCGCAAGCGGGCGTCGGCGAAGTGAGGTATTGTTTACACGCAAGCTAGCAAGAAGCAAGGTGGTCGATGCTTTTCCTGAGAGGTAAGCCGATGGGTTGGGGAGCAGGAATGGGAAACGAGAGAGGGAAGTCGACGTTCAGGGTAAAGCAGAGTAGAGGCGCGGAGTAGGGAAACTCGCTTGGCAATGGCTAGTTTGTAAATGTAACCCACGGAGCGCTTGTATGCTGTCAGAAACAACACATTGGTAAGCTAATATTGTATCGGCGGCCGAGTCTACTGCATGTCTCCATTTTACTGTGAAAATTGATGTGCTGTGGAGACCCTCATGTGTGCGTTGGAGGAGTCGAAAATTAGTTGAGGGCCATTGAAGTATGGTAAGCTGACCATAGAGCCGATTGTCACTCTGGGTGAATTATCATATGATTACACCTGTTTACTCTCCGCGAGAAGAACTGGTATCGGTGAACTAGAAATTGAATACGTGACATGGGCATGTCTATGTAGGTCTGATTTCAATTCCCGCACTTCAGGAGTGCCTAGAGGTTCACGGGAACTGATATTATGTGGAGATCCCGACCGAATGCAGGATACTTAGTACTTATCGTAGAATCACCTCTTTATAATGTACTGATTAATGATGCCACGTGCGCCTCGCCAACCCGATCCTTGGGTTTTGAGCGCTCGATACCCAAGACACTCCTAGGTAGTTACTACAGTAGTCTCCCAAGCATACTAGATCGAAAGATATACGCATCGCCTAACTTTGCTTCATTCTCGGTGGTGTGTATTGACCTCAAGGGAAAGCAGCAAGACCACACGCGTCAGGTTGCGACGCGCGTTGATGAGATCACATGATCGTGTATACACCGGTCACGGACTCGCGGTGGAAGATTCTACGCGTACGATTCGCCGTCACCGCAACCCAGTTTTTATGGGTGCTTTAACTCATACTGTGACCTACGCTGCTGAAAGTGCGTAAACCCAGGAATGATGAATTTTATCTCGCAGAGTCCGGCGGGGATGAGGACGGTGTCATGATTTTTTACATTCTAATTTCCTACCACGCTCACCCACGGCTGTGACGGTGGCGGGCCAACGTCATACCCTGTGAGAATCCGAAGCGCGGCTTGCCACTGTATTGTCGGGGAACCACAGATGTCACAGGACTGTTGACGGTACTCTATACTACGCCCACCAGAAACTGACTTCAAGGTATGAGCCGGATTGACAATCCCTTTGATCCAGACAGGGACCTACCCTCTCTGGTCGGGAAAACAGCAGTCATTACGGGCGGAAAGTAAGCATCTTATCACTAGGTGACTTGTGCTGCGCTCCTTGAGTACACATACTTATCGCTACATGGACAGTGGAGGCATTGGTTACGCCACCATCCAGCATCTTGCGCGGCACGGCGCGAAGGTATATATGGCTGCCAGAGATCAGGCGAAGGCAGAACGCGCTATACAACGAATGCAAGACGAGGGGCTTGCGCCTGGAAACGGGCAAGTGTTGTGGTTGTCATTGGACCTCGGCGATCCTTCTCTGGCACGCATCGCGGCAGAAGAACTGCTCTCGAAAGAGGATCGCTTGCATATATTGAGTGGGTTTTCGCCCCTTCTTACCTACGTCTGAACCTCATGGTCACGTTGCTCATAGTCAACAACGCAGCTATGTGAGCTGAGTCACCATTCTGCCCTACAAACCCACAATAAGTCTGTCATATAGGCCGCGAAACCCTTATGCAAGGACACGTCACGGTATGTAAGCGGCGTGCACCATTCCCCAGTTTGATATATGCCACACTGGCTGCTGACAGTGACAACCCGCCTCAGATATTCAAGATGCGATGATGGTGAAGTGTGCACCTTCTTCGCGATCGTTCAATACAACTCTGTCCATCATTGACTATCCATAGTCATATAGGCCCTTTCGTATTCACAACGAGTCTATTGCCGCTCCTCGCCAGAACAGCAGCGAGACCCGACAGTGATGTCCGCATCGTCAATGTCCGTACCTACCCCACTCCAACAACCTGCCCTACTGCATCATACTGACCTAGGCATGGCTGACAGCTCACCTCCGGCGGCATAGCCTTCCTCAAACGCGGAATCCGGTTCCGCGATCGCGCCGACTTCAACGACGCACACAAGTGGGACATCATCCCCGGCCCGAGCCTCGCGCGATACTGTACGTCAAGCCTTTCGCCGGAACGTGCTCCCCCAACAGAGCGTTAACATTGCCACCCGGCGTGTTCAGGCCGCAGCAAGCTCGCGAACGTCCTCTTCACAGCTGAGCTGCAACGCCGCCTGGAGGAGGCCGGCATCCCCATCCTCGCCATGTCCGTCGATCCAGGTCTGGTGCGCACCGGTGAGTTGCCAGCCTCTGCGTTCTACCCACCGGCTCACTGCTGCCCGCTCGTGATGATCGTCTCTATCTCGATCTACATCGCCATGCAGACGGCGTGGAGAACGACGCCGCATCACAGCCCCCGGGCATCTCCCACCTGATGTCGCTGCTCGTGCACACGCTGTGGACGCCGCCCCCGCGCGGCGCCTTCGCGTCCGTCTTCGCCGCGGCCTCGCCGACCGTCCGCGTGCACGCGGACGACTATCGCGGTGCGTACTTACTGCCTCCTGGTAGGAAGGGCACGCCACCGCACCCTGATGCACGGAGCGCTCTGTTGGCGCGGGAGCTGTGGGCCACGACGGAACGCCTGTTGGATGAGATGGGTTTGGAGGTCGAACGCGGTGACGGATTGTTGCGGTCGTGATGTGCATTGCCCATTTGCCTCTCGTATATTTATGTGAAGGCCGTCGTCATGCACGGCACACCTTGAGTTGACGTTGACGTTTCTATGCAGTGCCCTGCAGAAATTGAAACGCACCGCTCGCTTGACTCGCAGAGCATGGGCCTTGAGCAGAACATGCAAGGCGCCTCGAGTCCGCTCACATCGGGATAATAAACGGAGGAGTATGTAGACGTCGTAACCGACGCTCTATACAACAATGGGTATTCTTCATATTCCAAGCGCAAAGTCCCACGAGCAAAACCCAGAGAGAGCCCCAAGCGGGGGATTATAAAGCGGCTACAGCAGACAGTCCGTGGCGCACCCACAAAGGATATCCGTCACAAAGTCGAACAACAAGTCCATACGGGGCGCGTGCCACACACCAGTCGTGGTACGTCAGTAAATAAAGTTAGCCACGAGCGAGCGTCGTCGGTCGTCGGTCGTCGGAAGGTCGTCAGTGAGCATGGCATCGCGTGCACGTGCACGTCCGGAGCCGCACGCCGACCAGAAAGAGGGAAGCTTCAACTTGAAGGCAGGTCCCCAGTGTCCAGCGGGTCGGCTAGCATGCTACGGGGGGTAGGCCTAGAGCAGCGAGAGCACGCTCCCAGCGACGAGGCCGCCTATGCACAGCGAGAACGCGATCACGCCGCGCGGGGCGATGCGCGGGTGCGACGCGTCGGAGGTCGTCTTCTGCGTCTGCGTCTGCTTAGCCGCCGCCGACCCGGACCCGGACCCGGACCCCGAGCTGGAGTGCGTAGCCGTCGCGCTCGCCTGCGCGGCGGAGAGCGCGGCGCCGGTGGCGTACGTGCGCACGTACGAGACCTCGAAGTAGGCCTCGTCGTAGTTGCTCCCGTTGCCGACGACGTTGTCGAGGTACTGTCCAGCAGGGAGGGTGAGCATCCGCGGTGTTATTGCAGAAGAAGAAGAGAGGGGAGCCAGTACGCACGCAGTCGTGGTTGGGCCCCGCGGCGTAGCATGTGCCGTCGTAGATGCCCGGGACGCCCGCCCTGTCCACGCGACCGCTGTGAGCCGTTGGAGGGGCTTTAGAAGACGAGGAGCGCTCACCAGACGCCACAGAGCGTGATGTCGAAGATAAGGTTCTGCGGCTTGAAGAACTGGGTCACATTGCACGCCTGGTCGCTCGGGTAGCTCGCCATGGGGTCGCCCCAGGCGGACACGTTGATAGAGGACGCGTTGTTCGTGAGGTCCGCGGGCACTTGGTCGCGCTGAGAAGCGAGTTCAGCACCTCCCTCCCACCCCGGGCGCCACCTGATTTGCTCACCGACCAGAACCATATGCTACGCCGGATTCGTCAGCCATGCGCCATTGGAGTGAAAGAAGGTGGGACGCTCACAAGATACCGGCGGTGTCGTACTGCGTGGCGTATACGCCACCTCCGGCGGCCGCGAACCCGCTCTCGTAGTTGTTCGGGGCGTTGATGCCGACCGTGCACCCGGACGCCGTACTGCAGTCGTTGTCGATGTTGAAGCCAGCCTGGTTCGTAGGCTTGTCATGGATGCACCCCTCCGTCGTATGGATGGCGAACTGGTTGTTGACCTGTTCGTTGATGCCCTCAATGATGTCTGTGTAGCGTAACCGTCTTTCAATCAGTCGCAACCGTTGTAAGGCTGTCAAGAGGCTCACCAATCTCGCCACCGTCGGGCCAGTTGGGCGCGGTGCTCCAGAATGCGGGCCAGACGGAGCAACCGTACGGGAGATGCTTCGCGTCGATGACCCAGAGAGTGCCAAAATCGTAGAACGCCTGAGTCGTAAGGCGAATCTGGGAAAGCAAAGCATAAGATAGCAACCTGGAGTCTGGGCGCATAGACATACCGAATTGCGCCGTTGACCCTTGGCGACCGTGGTGAAGTTGTCCACCTTAATAATGGCGTTCCCGTCGCCGTTGATGTAGGTTAATTTCTGGTCCTGTGCGGCTTCCTGCGTGAGGTAGGTAACATTCCCTTGGTGTGGTGTCAATTCAGTCCGAGAGTAGAATGCACATCGCGCTCACCAAGGGTGAGGTTATCCCACTTTCCGTAGTAATCCCATCCGTCGAAAAACGAGTCTCCTGAGTAGTCGTGGATGAGCTCATATCCTACCACGGCGCCGGCCAGGGAGAGTAGAGATGCGCAGACGCAGAGTACCGAGCGCATGATGATTAGGGCGGATGCAGCGAACGAAAGGAAGGGACTGCCCGGCCTCTGCGACGATGGCCGCAGGCTAGAAGTAGTTCGGAGGACGGGGCGGATGAAGTGAAGAAGGAGCGGGAAAGCGAGGCAGATCCGAACGCGAGGCCTTAACAAGGCTGGCTACGCGCCAACCAGGACGCTCAGGGCGGCGCAAACAGACCGCAGGAGGTGAGCAGATGCCAAGAAGGACGACCTGGAGAAGTCTGCGATTTCAGTTGTCAATCGGGAATGCATCTAACCTCAATCTGTTGTCCATGAGGCACGAGGTCCGCTCCCGCTGGCCTGGCTTCCGAGCAACCAGTGGGTGACGCTTGCCTCATGGCCCAGCGCTCTTCGGGACCGAGCTGTGTCTATCAGACAGAACGACGACGTTGGGTTAAAGACATACTTTTCCAGCTTGGTTTCAGCAAGCAGTAGTCCGTGCGCATGCCAGTGAGGGCTCCTCCATGCCCGTATCACTTGCGTCCGACAGCTGCCCTCCGTCTGTATCCCTCCCAAAATGAGGGCTGAGGGTGTAGGCCGGTGGTTCGGGGCTCTGTAACCCGTGTGATCGAGCTGTCAACAAGATGAGACTAGAGCGGTTCGCGTCCAGCTCGAGCGGCAAGTTCAGCCCGTTAGTAGGTACTATGCCGTGTATCGCCCGCACGATCGGAGCGTGTTGCTGAAGAGGGGAGCGCGCCGCTGTAAATGTGCTTACAGTCTTCTCGATCGGACCACCGACCGGGGACAGGGGTCCACGTTGACGTTGAGTACCTAAAAGGCAATATCGCAATGGCGGCTTCCTCGGCAGTCATCAATCACGCGTACGAATAACGTTGCCTCGACGTTGCCCTTCGCTTTTGCCCTAGTGGGGAATTTCGGTCTCGGAGTCACCGTGTGTGACCACGGAGGAGTGATAAGTCTTTAGGTCGACTTGAGTTCGGATTGTGCAACTCCCCAGCTGAAGAATGGGTTCATCATCGAAACCGAGTTCGGAACCGAGTGACTGTCTGTATAGATGCAAGGGGCGTTTTTGCGGAGGCTAGCTTAGTCGCATGGGGCTCTGCTGAGCAAAGGAGTTACCGGCGTTCCTGCTGTAGCTCGCTTTCGACCGGGAGACTTCCCTGTATATGTGTAAAACTTGTACCAGAAATACGCGCAAGCTGAACATATGCTTCGAGACCGATGACTTGCCAACGTGAGTGGATTGGTTGCCTGCGCGAACGAGGAGGAGCGGTAAAGATCAGGATCCCGTCCAGTTGAAGTACCATCGCTTTTTAGGCAACTATAACTGCACGTTCAGCCTCTAGTCCACAGTCTCCTTGTTATCGTATCTGTCGCATCGACAGTAGCTCACCGGGCTAGGGAAAGTGGACCGTCGCGCTCGGGCTGGAAAACGCCGCGCTTTACTCAGAATGAGACTTGTAGGTCTATCTGAATGGACCCGGTAACGTATATGCAAAGAGTTCTGCTCAACGATAGTATATCCCCGAGAATATGACTCAGAGCCAATTCAGAACAGCATATGAAGTCGAGAGTCTCGCTGAAAAGCGCTCCAATAATGCGAGGTCGAGGTGAGCGAGGCTACGTTAGCGCCGCAGTAACGCGGTAAACCGGGTCGGCAGTTGCCGGCCTCGTGAGCCGGGGTCGTCCTCGCTGTCGTCTTCGGCCAGCAGCCCATCGCACACAACTCTCTTGCCACCATGTCCTAGTATGTTTCCTGTCCATTACCATGCGTTATCGTTCTCTCATGTATCCCCCAGCGTAATCCTCGGCAGAGCCATCAAAAACGAATACCTCGCCCTCGGCACCCTCGCGGCGACAATCGGCGTCGGCGTGCTCTCGACAAGTGGCAAGAAGGAGGCGGCACCCGCGAGCGCGGGCAAGTCGGCGATCGAGGCTGTCAAGGACACCGTGAAGTTCAACGCGGGCTCGAGGTGCGTTTCTCGCTGTGTCTGTTGCGCTCACTATACTGACTGAAACGCCGAATCTGACGCGCCGTGCAGTGAGGAGGAGCAGTTGTGAGTGTTGATGCATTCTATTGTCAGGCGAGTAGACATTCTCCAACTAATTAGGATCGACAGTATCAAGAAATTCGTCGAGGACGCGGAGAAGGAGGCAAAACACTAGATGCCTCGAGCTTGACATGACACCCCCGGCGACGTTCATATGTAATCCTGCTTTTCGTGTCCACAACCAACTGAACCTGCGTTCGCTCCGCCCTAGTAGGGCTGTTTGCTGTTCGAGGGCAGCCTGGTCCACCCTGCGTCGCGTCGCGGCCTAGTCACGTTCTAGCTAGATGGTGCGTTGCTCATTCGTTCTGTACCTGGATGGCTGGACGCCTACGCAGTGAAGCCGCCGGTGTATATGGTTCAGTTGTCCTGTGCGATTCGAGCACCGGAACGCGCTGCGCGTATCGTGCTTCGCAACGCGGTGAGGCACACGCTGCATCATCACTCGCAGGTTGATCTAGCGGCTCGAATGTCACCTCAACACACAAGATGATCCATGCATCGGACGTAGTGCAAGTTCAGACCCTTGCGGCGCGAGTAACTCGCATGGCCTACACGGGAAGCCGATTATACTCTGTGGTCGAGCTTTTCTATCAAGGCATGCTACATTGATTGCTTTGGGGACCCAGGGGGGTGCGCTCCATGATATATCGCTGGGGTGTGCCCTGGACGTGCGTCCTCAACAGCGGTGTCAGGACCGTTCAAGTTGTTCCCTGTAGATGATGTTATTGTAATAAATTGTTCGGGTCCTGGATGATAGAAGCTATTCAGTTGCACAAGAGCATGCCACCGCCTATGCAGTAGCAACGTTCCGCATTGTTCCCCGACAGGTTCGTCGCGATACGAATGTAGGTCATACATAAAGTCATTTAATTGGTTGAAGCTACAGAACTATCCAACCTCCGTCTCCGGTCGTGTACTCAAACCGCGCTCCCCACGTCCCCAAACTGCTGGGCCTTCTTGTCGCTTATGTGTATCGTACTATGGCGATGGTGCACTGCCGCCGGCAAGTCGACCCGCTCCGCACTTCCGCTCGCGCTGTGGTCCGGCGACTCGGGGAAGAACATGTCGATGTCCTTCGCGGTGGTGGCCGTGTTCTGTGAGGGACGCGAGGGCGCGCCGCCGATGGGGCGCATCATGTAGTCGACCGAGAGTGCTCTGCGGTGGTTCTGGAGGCGCAGCGAGCTGCGGGCGTTCGTCCTTGAAGGTGGGAGAGTGAGAAGTGTGCAGAAGGGGCAGGGGATGAGCGGGAGGGCTCACAATGCGAGATAGGAGTTGACGTATACTGGTGGTCGCGTTAGTCACAGGTGGGGACGTGAAGGGATGGCAGACGTGTACGTTTTGTCTGAATGACTTGGGCGGCGATGACGGCAAAGGTATATGGCAAGGCTTTCACCTATTCAGCGAACACGACTGATGAGCACCGCCTCGGACGAAGGGACAGACGGACGCACCATGGTTGCAGCGATGATTGCACACACACTAGAAGGTGTGAGTGGGGATCAACATCACATGTGTATCCGCTTACCATGTAATGACCCCTGTGTTGAGAACGTAGAACATGAGCCAGCCGAGCGTCGAGTCCATCCTTTCCATAGTCGTGTCAGTTTTAATTCAATGGCATATGCTATCGCAGGGATACCTAGTGTAACCCGTACGACAGCGAGCCAGAAGGTAACAGAGAGAGCCTGCTATTATAGCGTCGACGATCGCTGCGTTGATGTTGGCGTAGTAGGATATCCACTGCGTTCCTGTGCTGAGTATCTCCCAGAGAGTTTAAAAGTAAATACATGGAGCTCACCAATCCACTGGGCTCAAAGAAGTCGGTAACTAGGTTATGGCGGGGGCTAGAAGAAGACTTCAGCCTGTTTCGATGGATGGCTATTCGACGAAAGTGCTCACATTTCGTAGCAGAAGACTAGCGGATCTACGCATCAGCACGTCAACAATCTTTAGTAAATCAGCAATCGCACTGACCGAGACTGCAAGCTACGACAGGCTATCAGTTACTGTGAATCCGGACGGTTGATTGGGAGATGGGGGTGTACGCACCGTAGCCAGCAAGCGTGGCGATGATCTGCGGAAGTTGGATGAACACCTCTAACGGAGAAGGACATCATGATGCAAGCTTACAACAATGCATGGCACTATACGATACGGCTTGTCCCCTAGCTCTCGCGGTCTCGCTGCATCGACTGTACAGGACTTGAATCAGCAACGATTCAGTTCAATGCTAGTGCGGATACATACGCTTCCAAACGCGTATGGCATACAGGCTGATTCGTCGAGACGGTTCTTTAGTGTGGCAGTTCTGTTGGTCAATGCAAGTAGTACTTACGTTTGTGCGCTTGATATGATGATAGCCTTGAGCGATTGACATGGAGGGTCAGGAAGACATCATAACAACTGAAAGAGTCATGTTGCGTACCTCCAATATTAGTTGCGCCTGCATGGTGGAGACGGTGTGACAGACATCAGTGACCAACGCGATGTTGCAATAACAAGCGACACACCTTTATGCTCCAGTTCAACGTCAGAAGGGCAAATGGATTTCCGAACTCGGTGACGACGTAGTAATACACCATATATACACACAGCACTACATGAACGGTGTCCAGGAACCTTGAGAAAATCATGAGTTCGCGTTACAGACGAGAGAACCTGGCTTACCACAGCCAGAATACGCCCACTTTGTTCCACCACTTATCATCGGGGAAGGTCCTAAAGTACAGGAAGGTTTGCAAGTTCGTTATTCCGTAAAACCTGTCGGGTTCAACGAATTAGTGCGATTCTGTGGCGCGGGAGATAAGGCCGGGGGAGGCGCACACGCATGCTATGCATACACCAAGGTGGGCGGCTCCATACGTAGAATTATACTCTCCCATCTCATCCAGAAAGGATCACCCTGAACAGCCGCGTAGTAGATGGGAAGGGGATGAGGTCGCAAGCGGGCCCGCCGGCATGTTGCACCCCCGCTCGTATATACGCCGCCTCGTGTGGTTAGATAGAGCAGCGCCCTTCCGGAAGGCGTGATGTGAGGAGCAGTGCCTCTACGAGAAACAATCTCCAATGATTGCTTCGACGTGGTACATCTACAGGAAGATGCACACATGCATCATGAAGAGCACCGGTGAATGAGGTACGTGCCAGCTTGACACCCTGGAACTGTCAGTAGGCGGACAGATGAAGTCCGCCCTGGAACATGCCTATGGCATCTGCTGCCGACCGTGCATCTTCTGGTACTACGTCAAGTACAGGCTCGACACCGACCAGTGACATACATCTACTCACTCGGAGCAAGTCGACGTCCGATGAAAGGCCAGATAAACGCCGTCGTGGCTGTTGCAAACGCGCTCGGAGGATTCGGCGACGAAGGTACGCATCCGTTGAACTTGGCAGTCATGAGGGCACACAGAAGAGGATAGCTATATCCGACCGTATCGGACGCCCAGCGCCCAGTCTGGAGGTCGGGATATGTTCTCGCTTCTCGTCACTTCCCTCCGAATCGGATCAAGATACACTGCTGTAAGTGAGCTTGAAGCCATGTAATGTTTATAAGTTACTCCCAGATCTATGAAGTAGGTTCAGTACTCACGTCACACATACAGCGCCCCATGGCGCCAATGGAAAGAGGAGAGCACATGGACCATGAGTATACTTACATAATGTTCACGGAAGCACTTAAGCTCACGGACGTCAAACTGTCGAACTGTCCAAGCCAAATTCGGAGCGTAGTGCCACTGTCCAGACAAATCGGTCTAGTGATGGCTAAACGCATGAATCGTCCCTTTCAACCTCGAGGCAAGTATGACCAGAGCCAATGGGGGCTAACGATCACATACGTCCGTGTCATGTCCACGACATGCATATCGTCGCCTTTTCATCACCCACTCCACGGCGCGGTGTCAATCCACCCGACGTTCCCGTACTTCCCGCTGAACGGGTACTGGAACACCTTCTCGACGCTAGAATACGGCTCGTACTCCCACGGCGAGAGCAGCGTCGTCACCCCGCCGTCAAGGCGACCCGTGAGGTTGAAGCCGGGCCCGACGTCGTAGTATTCCGCCATCGTCGTGTTGTTGTTGATCCGCGTATCCGTGCTCTGCCACTCGATGTAGCCCGCGGGCCTGATGCTGTCGTCGAGGTAGTTGTTCGCGAAGATCGCGCGCATCTGTGCGTTCTACGGGAACGTCCGTGCGGTCAGTTGAGCCGCAGTCTAAGTAGATGATCGCAGGCTCACCCAGGGCCGCCCGAGCGCACACTCGCCAGCGATGCTGAGACTGTTGTTCGCCTTGATGACGGCGGAGTCGTGGATATAGACCCCATACTTGTTTTCGAACGTCGTGTTGGTGCCCTTCCAAGCCGTGACGCCACCACCGCATCCTCGCAGCGTTACTTGGGATGACTGGATCCATGCGGTGCCGAAGCCGTAAAAGAAGTCGGTCTGGCCGGCAACCTCGCTGTCGTAGAAGTACGCGTTTCCGAGCTTGCCGATATACACCTGTTGTCCCAGACAAGGCTCATGAGCGAGAGCGCGTCGGAGGTAAGGTAGAAAGGCCGTACCGTGTCTTGGTAGCTATAGAATCCAGTATAGTAGAACCCTGTGTTCGCGTAGCTGACGCTCACAGCTAAGCTCGGGGATACGGAGTATGGCGCATAGTCGTTGATGAAGTCGATATTGTATACCCTGAAATCGGTATTACCGAACGGCGTGCCCGGAGGAACAGGATTGCCCGTCGGGCCCGCGCCTGTCAAGCTCGCATTGAGCGTCGGCGCGACCGTGAGCGTGCTCGTGTACGCATTGTCCCCTGTCCCAGCGATGGCTGCCCAGTACACCACGACCCTGTTCTGCGTGCGGTCATTCGGCGCGGACGTCTGGCCGAGCAGGTAGAGAGGACCAGGGCGCGTGACGTTCACTTGTTCGGTGTAGTTGCCCGCTTCGACGAGAATGATGTATGGGGTCGTGTCGTTCGGGAGGCTGAGCACGGCGGATTGGATGGTGCTGAAGTTACCGGTGGGCCCGACGAGGAGCGTGCCAGAGGGACAGTTCTGCAGCGGGTCAGCCGTGGGGTACTGACATGCCGCACGGTCGAATGTCAGCGCGGATGCGAGTACGGCCGAGAGGTGTGCTGCAAGAAGACTGAGCGTGTAGAACAGTGAGACCCGTTTCGTCTGCATGATTGCTTGAAGGCGGCGACGCTCCTGAGCGAAGAGTCGGCGAGCCGTCGGTACAGCGTCGAGCAATTTATATAACTGACGCTTCAGGGGACGTGTCATATTTCTGCACTCCCGAACCAATCGCTTGCTGAAGCTATGGGAGTGATGTTTCCTGGACTCGATCAAGTGACGCAGCAACGTGCCCTGCCCGGGCCGCCGGGCAGCAACGCCTCGTCGACGAGTTTCACCCCCTCCGCCTCGAAACGTTCTGTGTTCGTATCTCTCGTCATCAAGACTCATGTCAAGGGGCGAGGAACAGAGGACAGGTGAGCATATAATCTTACGATGTTGGCTGGTTTTTACGCCATTTGTGCCGACCAGTAGTCGTTCGCCGGCCTGTACGAGACTGGATGTATACTTCGACCCGGGTGTTGACGTAACCGCTCGATCTCATTCAACACGTATGGAAGCCATGCGTTGCCTTGCTCTCTATGGGTGCATATACTTTGACGCAATCCAGACTCCCCCCTGAGAAGTGTTTAGCATACAACTAGCCAATGGATGATTGAAGCAGCACATAACGTACCATTTGAGATGTATCCCACTGCGCGGGTTGTAAGTACGTAGTCACCGAATCAGTGCATGAGCCATTGAGAACCATGCCAGCAAGGACATGACGGTCGCTGTCAGGCGCAAGTATGAGTCAACGTTGGCGGGCTTGCCACAGCTGGTTTGACTGCGACGCAGCGAACCGGTTCGAATCAGCCGCGAGTCTAGACGTATTCAACTGCGGCTCCGCCCTACGTCACCCCGCGCCGGCGCAGCCCCTCGAGGTTATAAGGTCAGCTGAGCTGCGCCTCTCTCACCGCTTGAAACCATCCACCGTCTGCTAACCTCGTCCTACAACCACCTACTAAGCCTCGTGCTTTACATTCACATCTCACAATGGCTGTTCGTGGCTCTGACATCTGCCTGATCCTCGTGAGTGCAGTGGTCACATTCCAGTACGGCGAAGGGGGTCAATAACGAGCCAATGCGCGGTAGATTGCCATCCTCTTCCCGCCTGCGGCAGCGGCGATGATTACGGGCTGCAGCTGCGACCTTCTCATCAACATCTGTCTCACTATGTGAGTGTCGCCGTACATGATTCCGTAGTGCTCTCGTTGACTGTTTCTCGCCCAGTCTCGGATACCTCCCTGGCCACATCGTATGTCGCTGTATCATGTTCCCTCCATGCCGTTGACTCACCTACTTGTAGCATGCCTTCTGGCTGATTTACAAGAAGATGCAGGCCGAGGAGCGGTACGGCCGCGGCGGCTTCCGCTGTACGTCCGATCTTAGTTTCCTCTATGAATACGTTACTCAAAAGGAGCGTGTAGACGTCGGAAGTGGCCAGTATGAGCCTTTGTACGATCAGGTCGGTGGTGCACCTGCTCCCGGAGTCAATTACGGTGCGACCGGTGGTGCATATGTGCGGTGAAGGCGTGGCCGGTGGTCGTTGCCTCCTCTCCACCTCCTCGTGTATCATCCAATCAAATCTCGCTGGGAGTCCTCGGTCGCTCATTGCGATGTGTGCCCGTCATATCTGTATGGACGAGTTGGATTGTTTCTTGTCGCTGTGTAGTCTATTCAGGGTTTGGATGCCAGGTTTCGTGAAACGTTGAGCATGGCCACAATGAGTCATCAGCAAATTGTGCAAGCGCTGAGGCTCTGAACGCCTGACGCGCAACGCTTAGGAGCCTCAGCTCGTGCGCACCTGTAAGTCAGCATCCAGGTAAGCAAGCAAGTGTGCAGGTGCATAAGCAGGTGGTCAGTTAGGATAGTCAGGTGAGTGTTCGACTGGTTGGGCAAGTGGCCGAGTAACTGGCTAGACGGGCAGGTGAATGAGAAAATTGTATCGAGCGGGTGGGCAGACGGATGAACGGGCGGGCAGGCGCAGGGACGGACGGACGATCAAGCAAATGGGTGAATAACTAAATGGGTGGACAGGCAAACATGCGAACGTGCGGACAAACAACGAACAGGTGAGTGAGTGAACGTGCAGACGTGCAGACACACAGCAGACGGGCAGATGAGCAGATGAACTGTGAACGAGCGGGTGAACAGGTAGACGAGCACTGTCGAACAGCAAATGGGCGGTCGCGTGGAGGAATAGCAAATGGGGGGCAGACGGGCGGACAAACAGCGGACAGACAGCTAACAGCGGACGTGCCGACAAACAGCAAACACGCGGACGAAAACCGAACGGGCAGGCGACCGAAGGCAAACAAACAGGAAACAGACGGGTGAGCGGGAAGGCCGGCATCTAACGCGCGGCGGACGTGCAGACGAACAGCGAGCGAGTGGGCGACCGAACGATTGAACGGGCGAACAGGGGCTCGAACAGGCGAACAAACGGGTGAGCGGACAGGCGGCGCGCGGGCACACAGTGGTATCTATGTAATCGATACATAATGAATGAATCTAAATGACTGTGAGTAGCTGTCAGTCTGAGACGTTGAAGCTGTCTGAGACCACTGATATACTGAGAGTTGCTGAGAGTCTCTGAACACGATTGTCTGAAGACAACAATTCGACAGATTGATATTTACTGGCATTTGATGTCCTGAGACTTTTTTGAGCCGAAATGAGCCCATCTGAAGCTATCTGAAACAACTGAAAGGACCTGCAGAAGAATTGCACGATTTTCTGAGGGCCAGTGGTGGATGGGTGATCTCGCTCGTGAGCTGATCGCTGCCACAGGCCAGTGTCTAACATTCTATGCACTCTTCATGACCTGCCAAGTGAGCGAGACTATGCCACGCCCGCCTGCGCTTGACTGTACATCAACATGCCTCTGAGTGGGCGCAGAAGCGCCGGTAAACCAGCCAATGAGGGACTCGGACGTGGAAAACTCGGCTAGCCTCGTACTGAAGTGAGTAGTGACCGCAGACCTTTACCACTTTGGAAACAAGGTACTGGATTCTGCGCGACATCGTACGCGTATAAACTTGCTCTGTCTGGCATCAAACCGGACTCCGAGCTGGAATCATGGCACCTCTAGACTGGACCTTCACAGCAATATCAGACTTTGCCGACAGCAACCTGAAAGCGCCGTTCCAACATCACTTCGACTATCTACTTGCTTTGCGATCAGCATGGCAAAGCAGGCTCGTAGTCCCCAGTGTCTGGTTGTCAGTAAGTCCATCATTACGTTGCTCCAACGGCGTTCGACGACTCATGAACTATCGGCCCCTTCGTGATGCTTAGGATGACGTGACCGACTGCACAAGTACCCGATGCTACACTTCCATGCCATCAAGGGAGTTCAGCAGGGGGGTCATCCGTCTACATCTTGGCCTCATATCAGACGAGCTCTCGTTCTTGACGGATGATGATCTCATAGATCGCTCGAATCAGGATATCGCCCCCCATTTCACACTTTCTGCCGAACGCCATGTCAATGTGAGGATTGCACATAATGAATGGGACGATACACAACTCTACGACAGAGCCAGATATCGGACACATATGTCACTCCATCAAGTCGCACAAATCCTCCAGTATCGGGGCTCAGAAGTCTTGGCAGAGCATGCAATCACAACGGCTTTCGATGGCATACCTGGCGCATATGTCCGGAGGTAGAGTGCACGCGGAGTCAAGATGTTCTGCGATACTGATTGCGTGTTGCAGAACCAACGTCACAGTCACAGTGCTCCACAGTAGCCATCAGCCCTCGGGAGCTCTGCCTACCGACATTGATCTCGAGGATAACCTCGACTGTGCACTCATATACTACCCAATAGGCCCGTCAACTCCGAGGTCTCTAGAGTACCTTGCATATGCTCCTATCGGACCTGCTAGTCCGGCCCTTCTCCTGACCACAAAGGGGCCCGCTTCGCTATGGGCAGAGAGGGGGGACTCTGGGCAAGAAGATGCAGCCTTATCCTCAGTAATACGCAGACTCGCCCTCCTAGCCGAACCAAGCCTCACCAGTCTCTCGGATTCATGGCTTCGTATCAGCACGGACTCAGGCGCGGCTTCTCCTGGTTCTGCTACTACTAAGCTTCCGGCGTGCGCCATGACGATTGGCGTCATATACGATGCCAACGAGATCAACCTCGTCGCTCATATCCCTTACACAACACACGATGGCAAACAACGGTTCCTGTCGTTGCTCTTTGACACTCTCCCTTTCCCTTCCAAGTGTGTTGGGATCACCAGGAATTTCGTCCGGGAACGCTACCGCGTCGCGCTTGCTTTACTCTCGTTGCAGCAGCATGTGCTCCGTCTGGTGACGCTCACAGAACCGCCCGCCCGCGGACCCTTTTATCGGGAATCGGAACAGAGAGCGATAATGCTAAGTCTAGGTCCACCAGGTTGGAAGCCGGAAACACCAACTCCGTCCTTCTGCAGCTCCGAGTCCGGTGCAAGTCACAAAGCCGGGCTCCCCAATGCGTCTGGGAGTAGTGGCGAGAGCACGGACGAAGAGCCAGACGAATCTACGCTCTCCGATACATATGAGAGTGGTGGCGAAGGCATGGATCAGGAGCAAGACGAGCCCGAGCTCTTCGATGCATCTGGGAGTGGTGGCGAAGGCATGGACGAAGACAAAGACGAATCCGAGCTCTCTGATGCATCTGGGAGTGGTGGTGAAAGCATGCACGAAGAGCAAGACGCATATGAGAGTGGTGGCGAACACATGGACGAAGAGCAAGACAAATCCGAACCCACCGATGCATATGAGAGTGAGAGCGAAAGCGCAGACTCCGAAGGTGCAGAAGACCAGTCCATACGGTATGCCGTTCGTCACTTACTCCCAACTCGAGGCGCAATGACTCATAATCCTGGCGTCTAGGAGCAGGCCCGACTTTCCATCTGCACCGTCAAGTCGTGTTGTGCGATACGTCAACGACGTCGCTGGCTTACCCTCATGTGCATTTGATCCACCAAGCACCATTGAAAGCCCGATAGGCGATGAATCTACAGCAGCACTCCAAGGAACTTCTGAAGATGGCGTATCTTCCGAGTCTGGTTCCACGCAAATCCAGCTCAATCGAGTCAGAGACGTCTGGTGAGGCTTGAGACTGATCTTCCTGCTGCGGTTCCGTTTTGTAATCGATTATGTTCACAGGTCATGGGCGACCCCTATTCAAGGGACCCGTCCCGATCATTGGGACGAATCCCTATGGGAGTTTGCAAGACTTGGATGGGATCCACCCGGCAGTGCCGCTCACGTATTGAGTAGGTACTACTTCAAAGCGGCGCTAGGATATCTCGAGTCGACTTTGCTGATTTGGAGGACGGGGCCCATACCAGTGTCACTTCAATACCGAGAAAAAGTGAGTTTGACTGTGCCTCCTCATCTCAGGATTCTCTTCATGAACGCGCTCGCTCCCTTCCAGAAACTATCTCCCGACCTCGACAGTGTACCTGATCTCACCGTGGAACTCGTTGCGCACGCTCTCGTGACCCTCAACAACGCTTGCGGCTATGAAAACTGGATAGGCTCCCTTGACCCGGACGCATACCCTGAACACGTTCCACGGTTCTTCTCGAGTCGAGAAGACGTGACCAATGAACAGAGAGCCGCGGTGCTGATCCTTTTACACTCGTTTGCTCAGTCGGAGCAACTGGCTCGCGAATTGGCCTCTGAACGCCTTATCACGCTCACGATTGCAACAATGTTCGGTCCGTTATGTCCATATTGGACAACTCTGGTGACAAGGTACGTCTGGGATGTCCAACCACTGTCCTCATGGTTTACTGAGCGACGATCTCCTGACCACAGGAACACAGATGTCGACCGTAATCAACCAGTTTTAGCTGTCTTTTTAGCCGGCAGTCCGGATACGGCCGAGAAAGACATCCTCATCGCGCGGCGGCACATGGCGCGCAGATTGCATTCAGCTCTCACACTTCTTGTCAGACGTCATTACCTTGCGCATGGCTGGGAAAGCGACCACGTCTTCACGAAGGCGGACGCGGAGCTCCCTATAAACAAGAAGTTCTTTGTATTCAGTGTTTTCTTCACCAGGCGGGTCTTCCGGGTCGATATCAACTTTCCGGCAATCAAAATGTCGGAGGAAAAGTCAACGTACATCTGGACATTTGTCAATGGTCCCGTGATGCAGACACAGTACTCCCATCCATTGACCCTAGCAGCTCGGCTCACGATCTTCCAGGCTCTGCTGTTCATCGAACAGCACATACACCTACTGCTGAAGGAGCTGGGTCTCGAGGATTAATATGGCTTTGAGGCAACGTTGGAGATTCACGTAATGGGAAGCCTTTACATGCATGTCTCTTAGATATTGGTCGTCGGGGTTTTGTGTCCTATCATACACTGAATACATATCTATGTTCAGCTGCAATTGTGATGCGCAAGTTGTGCTCGTTGCGAGAGGCGATCTCGCTGCAGGTTGGGAACAGAGCCGTGGTGACGTCGTCTGGGTGGAGACAAGCAAAGGCCCACCTCGACATGAGGGTTCGCAGGCCGCTGTCTGTGCTTTCTCGCCGTCATTCATTTGCCGATACAACTGAAAATGAATGAGAGGGCCGGCCGAGCTTGCAAAGCACGAAGACTCTTATCGCACTTTGGAATACTTGTGCGCGCTTCGCTGCCGTGCCCCATGAACTTTAGTGGTGGTCTGCAGAGAAGACGTGGGGTGCAGCGATTACACTGCAGCGGCGCAATGTGGATAAGGAAGAGTATACATCGAAATAAAGCAATGACAGCAGGAGAGCGTACGACAACGTGACAGCGTGAAAGGGGACTGGACCGGAGAGTTCCGTCAGAGCGACCCGAGTACACTCTGCACCCAAGCGTTGCTCTCAAGTCTGGGCTGAAACTGTTCAAAGTAAACCTTGAGCTCAGCTAGTTGAGCCGCTGCGTCGGGCTCGTCGTCATCCGCCATGACGATGTCCTCGTCGTCAGCCTGAGAGGAGTTGGCAGCCCAAGCCTGAAGCAACTCTTCCACTATCTTGGTACCTTCCTCGACGACTTCGTCAGACAACTCGGGTTCCTTGTGCTTGTCTTCTGGGGGAGATATCGGATTGAATGGAACTGATACTAAGCTGATATGTGACTCACCAGCGTTGAAGTCTTCGAGCTCGTCTGCCGTCTTCCTCGCGAGCTAATAAGATGCATCAGTGTGACGTCGGAGCATAAGACGCTACTTGCAATACCTTCACAAGGTTCTCCGGGAAATTGGCAAGCTCCGCTACATGGATACCGAAGCTCTGATCGCAAACACCTGCGAACGTTTCGATGAGCGCTATATATCGCCGCAAGGAAGTTGGCAAAGTCGTACCAGGCTCCACCTTGTACAACAGCGTTATGTCGCGATCACGGGTGTCTTCATCTGGTTTGGACACATGCGCGACGACATGCAAATTTTTGACATGAGGAATCTCTTGGTCGAGCGCGGTCAGCTCGTGGAAGTGTGTAGCAAAGAGGCAGAACGCGTGGATCTCAGAGGCAATGTGTCTATTGCTCGAAGCTGAGCAAGGCTGACAACATACTAGGTATAAGCTCACTCTGAGATGGCCCATGCGAGACCGAAGCCATCGTATGTTGAGGTGCCTGCACAAAGTACATAGATGAGATCATGGTGAATGATGTGCACTGGTTGAGGGTCTTACCTCGCCCGAGTTCATCAATGATGATTAGCGATTCCTTCGAAGCAGACTGGTGCAAACGCTCATCAGAACAAGCATCGTGTGATAGCATCCAATGAACAAACCCGGAGAATGGTCGCAGTCTCGAGCATCTCAGCCATGAACGTCGAGATACCTTTCAGCTGGCTATCTCCGGCACCCACTCGGCAAAGAATCGAGTCAAAGACAGGTATGCGAGCCTCGGAACATGGTACGAAGCAACCGGTTTGCGCCATCAGGGCAATCACTCCTGCCTGAAGAGAATGAGACGAGACATATCCTAAGATAGCAAGCAAGGCTGTGTCGTACCTGCCGAATGTATGTGCTCTTGCCACCCATGTTCGGTCCAGCTGAAGTTTGGTTACACGTAGAGTGATAGAAACGCATGAGCGGACGCACTGATGATCTGGAACTCGCTCTCGTCTGCACAGCGAGTGGGTTAGAGATGTGTGATTCCGGTTCAACCAAGCGATGCTCACTCTTGATCATTTCGATGTCGTTAGGGATGAAGCTCATGTCATCCTGAACCTCTAGACAAGGATGCCGTGCGTCTCTGAGGACCATGCTACCAGCCCCTGCAAGCGACAGTGAGCACTTCAGCTCTTATACAGTCGTGCGCAGTGCTCACCCTTTTCCTGCATCTGCGGCTTCACATATGCCTCCGGTGCATTGACAGCCACATGTGCGAAGCTACGCCTATGAACGACTGCCCAGGTAATTGCACACAGTAGACGTACCTCACAATCACGTCCAAATGTGCCAAGACGTTGTTCCAAGACTCCAAAACTGGGGCATACGTCGCTGTTGAAGCCGTCAGCCTCGACGCCTAGGCGCTATGTCGGAACCACCCACCTGCGATATTGACAACCTCTTTCACCAGCCCGCTCTGCGTCCTTTGGTACTGCTCCGCAGTCTCCTTGTACTCAGTCGCGAGCTCCTTCAGTGTCTTCGTAGTGAAATAAGCCCCCGCCTTGATGGTCGAAAGCTCAGTGTACCCGTTCCCTTTGATCAGCCTGGCGTCCTGGACGTTCATTCATATCTTTTCCCTCCACCCATTCGCGTCAAGGCAAAATCACTTACCCCCTTGGACACGCGGAGTACATATCCGTACGACTGCGAGTTCTCGAGGTGGAGCTTCTTGTCCAGGTCGAGCCCGAGATCGCGCCCGACGCGCTTGTGCTCGGCGTCCAGCCCATCGCGGCTGTCCTTCAGTTTGTCCGCAAGTGTCTGCAGCCGCGCGTCGAAGTCCGGTTTGATCACGAAGTTGTGGTTCTCGAGCTCGTCGAGGTCCAGCGTCTGCTCGACCATCTCGGCGTACTTTGACAGGCTGGTGTTGCACTCCTGTGGAGAGAAGAGTGAGTGGCTATGCAAGCGTGCGGGAGGCAGGAGAGGACGGACGCGGAACTTGGTCAGGTAGGTCTCCTCGAGGAGCGCCTTGTACTCTTCATGAGCAGTGTCGACATTCTCGAGGGTAGTGATAAAACCCTCTAACTGGAGAAAGGGCGATTAGGCACTGGATATAATCCGAAGTAAATAACAGACCTTGAGGACTGCTTGGTAGATCCGCACGACATCTTCCAGCGATGCGACGGATTTCTGGAACCTCTTGCATATGCGGTGCATGTCAGGCATCATTCTCAGATAGTCATCCTGAGCAGACGAAGTCAGAGAAGAACCGGCAATGGGGACGTCCATCGTACCTGCAGGATTCTGCGCGCGTTGGCGTCGTCGACGAACGTTTCGACGAGGTTCTGCCGTTTGTCTACCATACACAATGTCATGGTTATCACAACTGCACCATGACTACCACGTACGGATCTCGTGAAGGTTAACAAGCGGCTGCTTCAGCCAGCTGCCTAGCAGCCTTGACCCCTGCGCCGTCTTGCCCTTATTCAGCAACCCAAACAGCGTCGTGTTCTTGTTTGAGCCCTAACCCATCCCCGACAAGATTAGCACTCGTCCTCTTCGCTCTCCTTCTACAAGGAACGGACGTACAATGTTGCCTGGAGCTTCGGCGAGGTTCAGCGCACGGAGCGCGCTGGCATCAAGCCGCATGAACTGCGAGAGGTCGTGCATGCGGATGCTGAATGTGCCGTGGTTGGTCGGGTCGGAGAGAAGGGAGAGGTACGAGACGAGGGCCGACAGCGCGGAGGGGGCGACGGGGAGCGAGAGCTCGGCTGCGACGCATATAGTCAAGATAAGCACAGTGTTTCCAAGGGACAGAATGATACGCACGTATGGTCACTACAGCATCCGCACTAGACGTCGACGGTGTCGAACTCGGGTTGAGGAGACGGACTACGTCTTCCTTGATGTTCTTTGCCGTGAAGTCGCCTGTGCGTACATACACATAAGCTAGCTATGCATGGGTGCTTGGAAAGGCAAACGTACTCGGTTTCCGTTCGGTGATGACCACACCGCAGCGTTCCAGTACCTCTTTCAGCTTCCTGAGCTCAAAGTCTCGGTCGGACTTGTTGTTTGCCGTGCCCGTGGGTATTAGCGCCTCTTTGACGGAGAGCTGGATGACAAGTGTCTTACATCCACTTCGTCAGTGCCGATGGTAGAGATGCAGAAGACGCGTGCGACAGACCTCGACGTTGGAGAAGAGGTCATTGTCCACGAAGTCGGCGACGCCGATTTCACGCGTGCTCGTGTCGGCATACGCAATTCCCATAGTTTTCGTGCGTGCCTTCGACGTCTCGCCAGGCGCGGTGGGGGTCGACGTGATTTTGATGGCCATGACAATGGGTGCGGAGAGTATGTCCGTATTCACGAACAGTAGGTCCTCTACAGCTTGCAGGTTCCCGGGTGATGCCTGCGTTAGACAGAGCTGTTCAGTTGCAAACAAGAGTCCGCTTCCATAACATACACACCTCCTTATCGAGCTTGAACTTGGTCGCCCTCTTCCCCTGGCCCGCCTCCGGTACCCAGATCTCGACCTTCAGCTGTCGCGCCGTCAGCGCCTCTCTCAAGAAACCCTTGGCCTGGCCCTCATTCATATGCACAGTCGGCAGTCCATTCTTTCCTCCGGGGCCCCAGTACTTGAGCACCGTGTTCGTGCGGAAGAGGTGCGTCGCGACGTAGAGCGCGTCTGGCCCGTGCGCAGAGTAGTAGTCGCCGCGGAAGAAGAGACGCAGGGTACCGTTTTCTGGCGACTTGGATGGTAGCTTGGCGAAGAATGAAATAAACCCGGGGTTCGATGAACTCTCTGGCGGACCGTCAGACCCACTTCGACGACGTAGCCACCGCTTTCACGCGTACCTGTGTCATGGTCCGCATCCTTCTCCTTCCCGTACATCAACGCCATATTGAGTTATTTAGTAGGCTTTTGGTAGAGGCGAGTTGTGAATTGCGAGCGGCTGTCGACGGCTGGCGGATGGTTTACTGCAAGCGCGCGCGTTTGTCGACGCGTCGGGGGCGTCTAAGCGCGTCGTGGACGCGTCGCGATTCCATCTCCGCTCAAATGCATTTTTTCCCTGGCGCTTGCATGTCGTTGCTCCTCCTCCACACACTCCTCCCTCGAATCCTGCATACCACCTCGTTGCATGGTCTTATTCCAGCCCGTGCTGGTGAAGGTGGTTCCCTTTTGTGGAGGCCTATGATTCAAGATGTTGAATGCTCAATATCTCGATTGAGCGTGGACAAGACGTGCCATGATGCGAGCTCGCCTCGTCGCACGTTCTGTCCAGCACTCGAAGCTCGGAGACCGGATGGTCAGCCAAGAGGGGCATTTGATAACAGCACCATTTGTGTACAGACGCAGCGGCTTGTCGACCGCAGCTTCTGAAGTGGCTTTTTGGTGCAAGAGTGACGTGTATGCTTGTCGTACTTCTTCCTTTATTACTCCTGCACTCTTCTTTATCATGGTGTAGGAGTTTGTCACGGGAGACACATCGCTAGTCGCTCGTTTTTGAATATACCTCTTCCCCTCCCTTCCTGGTACATGTCATCAAGTTCATGGCGAAGCGAGCACAAGTATCTCAAACGACCCTCTCATTAGTTTTCAGTTGTATCGGCAAACGAATGACGGCGCAAAAGCACAGACAGCGGCCGGCGAACCGTCGTGTCGAGGTGGGTGTTTGCTTGTCTCTACCCAGACGACGTCACCACGGCTCTGTTCCCAACCTGCAGCGAAGTCGCATTCACAACGATCACAACTTGCGTATAACGATTGCAGCTGAACACAGAGTTGTATTTTTATGATAGACCGCACAATCCCCGGCTTCGACGACCAGTAATTAAGAGACATGAAGGCTTCCCATCACGTGAATCTACCGTGACAACGTTGCCTCGAAGCCATCCTCGAGATCCAGCTCCTCCAGCAGTAGGTGTATGTGCTGTTCGATGAACAGCAGAGCCTGGAAGATTGTGAGCCGAGCTACTATGGTCAATGGATGTGAGTACTCCGTCTGCATAACGGGTCCATTGACGAATGTCCAAATGTACGTTGACTTATCCTCCGACAATTTGATTGCCGGAAAGTTGATGTCGACCTGGAAGACCCGCCTAGCGAAGAAAACACTGAATGCAAAGAACCTCTTGTTTATAGGCAGCTCTGCGTCCGCCTTCGTGAAGGTGTGGTCGGTCCCCCAGCCATGCGCCTGGCAATGACGTGTGGCAAGAAGGGTGAGCGTTGAATGCAATCTGCGCGCCATGTATCGCCGCGCGATGTCGATGTCTTTCTCGACCGCATCCGGACCGCCGGACAGAAAGACAGCTAGAAGTGGTTGATCACGGTCGATATCTCTGCTCCTGTGGTTAGGAGATCATCGCTCAGCAACCAACGGAGGCACTGAAGGGACATTCAAGACATACCTTGTCACCACAGTTGTCCAATATGGAGATAACGGAGCGAACATCGTTGCTATCGTGAGTGTGATGAGGCGTTCGGAGGCCAATTCGCGAGCTAGTTGCTCAGACTGAGCGAACGAATGCAGAAGGATTAGCACTGCGGCTCTTTGTTCGCTTGTCGCGTCCTCTCGAGAGAAGAACCGTGGAACATGTTCAGGGTATGTGTCCGGGTCAAGAGAGCCTATCCAATCTTCATAGCCGCAAGCGTTGTTGAGTGTGTCGAGAGCGTGCGCAATGAGTTCCACGGTGAAATCAGTGACACTTTCGAGGTTGGGGGATAGTTTCTGGAAGGCAGCGAGCGCGTTCATGAAGAGCATTCTGAGATGAGGAGGCATAGTGACACTCACTTTCTCTTTGTATTGAGGTGACACTGGAATGGGTCCCGTCCTCCAAATCAGCTGACTCGACTCAAGATACCCAGATTGCGCTTTGCGGCAGTATTTGCTCAGTACGTAAGCGGCACTGCCGGGTGGATCCCATGCAAAGCTTGCGAACTCCCATAGATTTTCGTCCCATTGTTTGAGACTGGTCTTTTGAATCGGGGATGCCCATGACCTGTGAATAGGATTAAACGTGATTGAAGCAGTAGCAACAGTTCTAAGCCTCACTGAACGTCTCTGACTCGATTCAGTTGAATCTGCGTGACAAAACACCCAGAAGATAAACCGTCCTCTGAAGTTCGATGTAATGCTTCTGTAGCTTCATTGTCTAGCGGGTTTTCGATGTTTGGTGGGTCGAATTCACATGAGGGTAAGCCAGTGACGGCGTTGACGTATCGCACAACGCGACTAGAAGGTGCAGATGGGGAGTCGGGCCTGCTCCTAGACGCCAGAAATATGAGTCATTGCGCCGCGGGTTGGAAGGAGGAGGGTTGGCAAACCGTAGTGACTGGTTTTCTGCACATTCGGAATCTGCACATTCGTTATCACTCTCAGATGCATCGGAGAGCCCCGATTCGCCTTGCTCTTCATCCACGCCTTGGCCGCCACTCTCATATGGATCGGAGAGCTCGGATCTGTCTTGCTCTTCGTCTATGCCCTCGTCACCACTTTCATCTGCACCAGAGAGCTCGAATTCGTCTTGCTCTTCTTTCATGTCTTCGCCACCACTCTCGTATGTATCGGAGAGCTTGACTTCGTCTTGCTCTTCGTCTGTGCTCTCGCCATCATTCTCATAAGTATCAGACTGCTCGGATTCGCATTGCTCTGCTTTCACGCCTTCGCCACAGCTCTCGTATGCATCGGAGAGCTGAGACTCGTCTTGCTCTTCATCCGTGCTTTTGCTACCACTCCCAGATGCCTTGGAGAGCCCAGCTTTGTCGCTTGGAGCAGACTCAAGGAGCTCGGAGCTACAGCAGGACGGAGTTGGCGTTTTCAGCTTCCAACCTGGTGGACCCAGACTCAGCATTATCGCTTTCTGTTCCGATTCCCAATAAAAGGGTCCACGTGCGGGCGGTTCTGTGAGCGTTACTAGACGGAATACATGCTGCTGCAACGAGAGTAGGGCAAGTGCGACGCGGTAGCGTCCCCGGACGAAGTCACTGAGACTCCCTGTACACGTAGAAGGGAAGGGAAGGGTATCGAAGAGCAATGACAGGAATCGTCGTTTCCCGTGTGCTGTGTAAGGAATATGAGCGACGAGGTTGATCTCGGTGGCATCATATATGACGCCAATCGTCATGGCGCACGCCGGGAGCCTAGTAGTAGCGGGGCCTGGAGGAGCCACCCCCGAGCCCATGCCGATACGAAGCCATGAATCCGTGAGGCTTGTGAGGCTTGATTCCGCTAGGAGGGCGAGTGTGCGTATTACCGGGGATAAGGCTGTATCTTCTCGCCCAGAGTCTTCCCTCTCTGGCCACCGCGAATCGGGTCCCTTCGTAGTCAAGAGAAGCGCCGGACTGGCAGGCCCGATAGGAGCATATGCAAGGTACTCTAGAGACCTCTGTGTTGACGGACCTATTGGGTAGTATATAACTGCACAGTCGAGGCTATCCTCCAGATCAATGTCGGTATTAGGCAAAGCTCCCGAGGGTTGATGGCTACTGTGAAGCATAGTGACTGTGACATTTGTTCTGCGCCACGATATCAGTATCGTAAAACATCTTGACGCGGTGTGCACTCTACCTCCGGACATATGCGCCAGGTATGCCATCGAGAGCCGTGGTAACTGCATGCTCCGCCAAGGCCTCTGAGCCCCGATACTGGAGGATTTGTGCGACCTGATGGAGTGCCATATGTGTCGGATATCTCGACTTGTCAAAGCGCTGTGTATCATCATCCCATTCATTATGTGCAATCTTCGAATCGACATGGCGTTCGGCAGAGAGCGTGAAAGGGGGGGCGACATCCTGGTCTGTGCGATCTATGAGATCATCATCCGTCAAGAACAAGAGCTCGTCTGATATGAGGCCAAGATGTCGACGGATGACCCCCCTGCTGAACTCCCTTGATGGCATGGAAGTGTAGCATCGGGTACTTGTGCAGTCGGTCACGTCATCCTAAGCATCCCGAGGGGGCCGATAGTTCATGAGATGTCGAACACCATCATCAGAACCACGTAATGATTGACTTACTGACATCCAGACACTGGGGACTACGAGCTTACTTTGCCATGCTGATCGCAAAGCAAGTAGATAGTCGAAGTGATGTTGGAATTGCGCTTTCAGGTCGCTGTCGGCAAAATCCATTATTTCTGTAAAAGTCCAGTCTGGAGGTGCCATGATTCCACTGGCTCTGAGTCCGATTCGAAGCCAGACAGAGCAAGTTTATACGCATACGATGTCGCGCAGAATCGAGTGCCTTGTTTCCAAAGAGGTAAAGAACTTCGGAAGAGATTATACTCACTACTCACTTCAGTACGACGCTAGCCGAGCTTTCCACGTCCTAGTCCCTCATTGGCTGATTTATACCGGCGCTTCTGCGCCCACTGGTGCTCGAGTCCAGTGGAGTCCTCGACGCGTGTGGCCGCGGCGCACAGCGCTCGCCGACAAGTTACAACCCGGGCAGACACTGGCAAGACATGGCGTACAGATTTCTGGATATTGGGTGCTCTGCCGTAGGGAGAATACACGGAGGGTTCGAATTCTTTCCAGCATACTCGCCAGGATGTTTACACCCTGTTATGCTATCATTCATTGCTTCACTGCAAATCCAGCGCCGTGCTGAAGGGTGAATCACAGGCATGTTGATGTACAGTCAAGTGCAGTCGGGCATGTCATCATTTCGCTCAATCCAGGTTAATAGAATGTTAGACACTGGCCTATGGCAGCAATCAACTCACGAGCAAGATCACCCCCATCCTCATTCATTATCTCCTGCAGAGGCCTTTCCGTGCGCAGATAAATCACAAGGACTCCAGACAGCTAACTCAGACGTGGAGAGGAAACGACTCGGACTCAGAGTAGTATGATGGCGGGCTCAGACGATGGCGTGCATATGATGGCGGGGCGCGGACCACGTGCTTCCGCCACTCCCACTCCCACCGACGCGCGGGGCTTCGCGTTTGCAAGCAGTAAATACTATGTATATGTAGTACAATCCCCGGTGGCTTCGACGACTACTATATGAGTGGAGTGATGAAGGCCTCCCATCACGCGAAACACAATGCTGCCTCGAAGCCATGTCAACCCTCGAGACCAAGCTCCTTCAACAGTACTAGACGTACGTGCTGTTCGATAAATAGCAAAGTCAGGAATATGGAGAGCCGAGCTAGTATGGGCAATGGTTGGGCGCACTTCATTTGCATAACCGGCGTGTTATGGAATTTCCAGGTGTACGTCGACTTGTCTCCCGAAAATTCTATCACCGGAAAGCTGATATCGACATGGAAGAAGTGCCTGGCGAAGAAGACGCTGAAGACAAAGAACTTATTGTTCACAGGCAGCTCTGCGTCCGCCTTCGTGGAGACGTGGTCGCTCCCCCAGCCATGTGCGGCGCAATGACGGGAGGTAAGAAGGGCAAGTGTTCGGTGCAAGTTGCACGCCATGAACCGCCGTGCATCAATGACTGTGTCGTCCTTGACGGCGACATCCTCGACTGTGTCACTCTTGTCTGTGACATCCGGGTCGCCAGGCAGGAAGAGAGCGAAGGGAAGTTGATCTAGGTGAACACCCGCATTCCTGCTTCAGAGAAACGTCGCATGTCAGTGGCGGTGAAGACAGTAGATATACATTTCTAGAGGTACATTGTCGCAGAATATATCCAGTAATGATGCAACGGACCGAACAGTCTTATTATCGTGTGCTCAATGAGGCATTCAGAGGCCAACTCGTGAGCCAACTTCTCGGACTGAGCGAACGAGTGTAGAAGAATCAGCACCGCTACCCTCTGCTCATCCGTCACGTCCGCTCGAGAAAAGAATTGTGGAACATGTTCAGGGTATTCGTCCGGTTTAAGGCAGCCAATCCAGTTGCGGGCTTTGGTGGCAGAGTTGAAAGTGCCGAGAGCATGCGAAATGAGTTTCGTGGTCATGTCGAAAGCACATTGAGAGCTAGGAGATTGTGCAATGTCTCCCTGGAATGTCACTGGAACGTCAATGGAAGTCATTACTAGACAGGCCCGGGCATGAGTGCACTCGCCTTTGTTATGTATCGAGGTGCCACTGGAACCGGCCCTGTCCTCCGTCGTATTATCTCACTGGGTACAAGATACCCTCCGAGTTTCGCATCGCGAAGATACCTACGTAATGCAATAGTGGCCCTGCTGGGTAGGACCCATCCAAAATCCTCAAACGTCCAAAAGCATTCGTCCCAACCATTGTCGCGGATCAACTCAGCAGCAGAGCATCGTGACCTGTCAAAAAGTCACTTGTTCAGTCAAAGTCAATGCGCGATTCTGTTTCAAAACCCACCAAGAGTTTCCGACCTGACTGAGTTGTATCTGTGCAGCATGACACTCAGATGATGGACTAACTTCCGAAGTACCTGCGAGCGCTGCTGCATCGTCGCCCAGCCACTCCTCAATACTTGGCGGGTCGAGCGCACATGGAAGTGAGATCCAGGAGTCGTTGAGGTATCTGGCGATGCCACTCGGCACGGTTGATGGACCAGAACTGCTCCAATGCGGAATGAAGATTAGTCACTGAGTCGCAGACTGTAAGTGATAGCCATACCGTATCGACTGGTCTTCTGTGCAATCCTGTATTGGCTATTCTCCGTCGTCCACGGTCTCGTCGTAAATACGGTAATCCAAATCGAAGTCAACGCCGTAGTTGGCGTAGGAATCGTCTGAACGATATGATGGAGTTGGCGTTTCCAATTTCCAGCCCAACTGCTCGAACCGGTTCCGCATGATCGCTCGTTGTGCCATGCAGTCAACGGGCGCGCCCGCGAATGGTTCGGCCAGCGTCACCAAGCGGAAGACGTGATGCTGCAAGGACAGTAGAGCGAGTGCGACGCGGTAGCGTCCGCGAACAAAGTCGCTGGGACTCCCTATGCACGTGGAAGGGAAGGGAAGGGTATCGAAGAGCAAAGACGTGAATCGTCGTCTCCCCTGTGCTGTGTAAGGAATATGAGCGACGAGGTTGATCTCGTTGGCATCATATATGACGCCAATCGTCATTGCGCACGCCGGAAGCCTAGTAGTAGCAGAACCAGGGGGAGTCGACTCGGAGCCCATGCTGGCACGAAACTATGTATCGGAGAGACTCGCGAGGCTTGGTTCAGCAAGGAGGGCGAGTTTGCGCAACACCGAGGATCAGTCTGCGTCTTCTTGTTCAGAGTCATGATTCCCTCTCTCTGGCTACCATGCGGCGGCTCCCTTCATCGTCAGAAGAAGAGCCGGGTTGGCGGGCCCAATTGAGGTATGTGCGAAGTGCTCCAGAGATCTCGGCGTTGACGGGCCTATCGGGTAGTGTATGAGCGCACAGCCAAGACTGCCCGCCAGAGCAAGCGTAGCCGCCGAGGGCTTATGGTTGTGTAGGTCGGTGACACCTTTTCTGTGTGACACATCAATACTGCACAATACTAGATGACCATGTGTAATTTACCTCCGAACATATGCACCAGGTATACCGTCGAGAGCCGTTGCGATCGCATGCTCTGCCAAGACCTCTAAGTCTTGATATTGTAGAATTTGCGCGACTTGATGGAGGGACATATGTGTTGGATGTATACGTCAAGTTTCGGTGCATTTTCCCATTCGTTGAATAGAATTGTCGCATTGACGTGTCGCTCGGAAGTGAGCGAGAAATGGGGGACGACGTCCTGGTTTGCACGGTCTATGAGCTCGTCATTCGTCAGCACTAGATCTCGTCTGATATAAGGCCAAATTGGAGACGAACGATTCCCCTAATGTACTCGCGCGATGGCCTCGCAATGTAGCAAGTATTATTTGTCACCTTATCCTGTGCATCCGGCCCAAAGGGCGACTTTGAGATGTCGAATTTCATGTAGAAATGCGTGCTGAACATGTACTCACTGACATCCAGATACCAGGTACTACGAGCTTGTTGCGCCATGCCGATCGTAAGGTTAGGAGATAGTCAACGTGATGCTGAAGCTGTGCCTTGAGGGCGCTGTTGTGCAGGTCCGATATTTCCATGAAAGTCCAATTGATACTTTCCATGATCCTGGGCGTACGCAGAGATTGTCACAATTCAAGGCTTTTTGAGGCCGTTAGGGCAGGTGAGGAAGAGAACGGACATACTCTATGCTACACGGCGGCATGATCAACGCGTGCAACGTGACGGTGGTACCGTGGCTCGGTACCGTTACGCTGGGGTCGAAACATGGACAGCAAAAAAGCTGCTGTCAGCTAGAGTTTCTTGCGTAGATACACCAGCCAGCAGCTGAGAGACTCGGAGGCAAGGGAAGATGGTAGGACATGGGCATGGAATATGTCAGTACTTAACAATCTTGAATATGGAATGCCCGCCTAATCGTAATCTCCTAATTTGTCCTGCCTAGTGACTTAAGTACACAGTGAGATTATATAAGGTCACCTTATACATGAGGGGTTTTATATTCGTGTCGAACAACCACTGGCACTGACTGTCGTCTCATTCGGTTTGTCACTAGCGGCTCCAACGACTTGGGGCTCAGGCAAGTATTCATGCTGCACCGACGAAGTCAGGGTCTTCATCTCACTGCACCTCAGCCACGACCAAAGGGTAATGGGGAGAGCAATACGTGTAGTAGTCCATTTTGGCGTTGTCGGCCATGGCCACGACGGTTCAATGACGTACCACGGCTCGGAGCCATACATCGTATCGCACTACTTCATACAGCTCAGATATAGGCCCAGGACATACAGGGAAAACTGATGATACCGTTCCGCGAAGCTTCTGAGAGAGGAGATAACATTACATAACCTGACGAAGTTCACCGCAGCTCGAACTTCACACCGCTAGTCCATGCTGCACCACGTACGACTTTCCACGAGCCGGGTCAGCAGGGGCGGTCGACCAGCCAGCCGCGTCGGAGGAGTGTGACGGCACGGTGTCCATGGTTTCCTGAATGTCGGAGAAACACAGACCGATCTTGGCTACAGACCCGACACTATCAGTCTCAGGATGGGTCTCTGTTACCCAGGAGTTGGTCGTTGGCACGAAGCGCTCTTTGCTGAGCTGGACCCCTCCTGTGGGCCTCGATTGGCAAGCGATACACATGGACTGGACGGCTTGCTCCGGAGTCCGATCTTTTGTGTGCAGCAGCGAACTGCGCGCGTTGACCCTAGGTCAACGAGAGTTAGCTCGACTAACAGTCGTTTTGATGAAGGTGACGCTTACATAGCGAGATATGAGTTGATGTACACTGTATTAGTGAGCGATGAGTTGGCAGTTACAATTCGATGGACGGGGCTACGGTCTGTACTCACGTTTAACCATAATGAATTGGACAGTGGTGAAATAGAGCGTTCCAGGAAAAACCGCAACCTGTCCAACATGCTACTACTAGAACCCAAGATCTCGTGCAATTGCTATGATTACGTACCAAGATGATGGATGTCAGAGTACATATGCTGCATCACACATACGTGAGACTTGTGCACGGAAGCCGGTAGGGTGTGAACACAAACGTTGTGACCATGCCAGTGTTGAGGGTGTAGAACATGAGCCAAGCGATCACAGTATCCGACCTGTCCTTTGGCATCAATACACCACTTGTGTGGGGGCATAGGCAACTAAATGAAACTTGCCTCCGAAACCCGGTGCGGCACCGCGAGAGCAGATAGCAGAGCGCAGCTGCCACGAGAGTATCCACGAAGGCTGCTGTCGCCTGAGGATAATATTCAATTTTCCACTAAGTGATGTACCCGATGAGCAGGAAGTGAGCGGTCTGCCCTCATGCGATGTGCGATAAAAACAGAACATACGAGTTCAGACGGCTGGTTTGCTGCGGTAAAGCTCTTCACTCTGACACTGTGGATTCTGCGGTTAGAGACGCGACAATCGTAGAATGTAGTTGCACTCACATATCGTAGCTTAGCACTAATCGAATCCGGTAAGATCAGACTCCGGACACTGCGCTCCAAGTCCATTGGCTACTTACTGAACACTGCAGCTGCAATCAAGCGCACACGCTGAGTACCCACTAGCGACGATTGCAAACCTCTCGAGACTCACCGACCGCAGCAAGGAAAGCTAGAATCTGAAGCGGCATGGCCTATGTCATGGGGCTACAAGTACGGGTGACACTGGCACTCACGATGACAATCGAGATAGGTCTGAAGCGATGCCAGCCGTTAAGCGCGCGCACCGCCGCTTCCACTAGCTCGATGATGTCACAATCGCACGAGAAAGGTAGAGGTGTTGCGCTTACGGTGCCATACTCGTATTGTATACAACCTGATTATGGCATGAGATCATGATGAGTGGGCGCAGCCAACGACACAAGCCACGAGAAAGCAAGACTCACGCGTACACGAAAATCACAATAATCCCCTGGACGTGTGACGCCATCAAATAGGTTGTTATTGTTCACAGTAGATCCTTACCGTCATGATGGCCTCGGCCTGGCGAGGTGGATGAACATGATGAGTAGCAACAGGGTGATGAGATCACTCTCACTTGGAAGCTCCAATGCACCTCTAGTAACTCGAGGATATTGCCGTAGCTGGTGATGAGGTACCAGTACAGCATATATATGCAGAGTGCGAGATGGAGTGAGTCCAATGCCCTGCGTGGTGATCGCGGTGAGGTGATGTGCAGCAGGCAACAGCGCGTTACACACCATAGACAGCAGACCACTAGCTTGTTCCAGAGCGTGTCGTCATGGTATGCTCTGAAGTACACAAACACTTGCAAGTTAGTGACGCCGTAAAGCCTGTACGGAATTAGCTGCCTCTCGGATGCCAATGAGTGCTGCTTGAAACTCACACCGCGGAGAGGCACACGCCGATATAGGCTGCGCCGTACGTTGGCCCGAGTTCGCTCATGGTGGTCGATCGGAAGGGTAGCTGGTCGTCGCGAGTTATGGGTTCATATAGCTAACAGTGTGCCTATGAACCCATCCATCCCTGACGGCATCCATCCATCTTGAATCACTGGGAATTGACACCTGATCGCAAGAGGGATACATCAATCAGCAGCTGGAATGGAATACCACATCTTTGTACAGTATATCGTACCTCAGCGATAAGCTGACCAGCGGGATCGTAGGTAGCCCAAGCCGCCAGCGGTCTTTCTTCAAGAGCCTGCGTATGAGTAATAGGCGTCGGCGGAGAAGCCACAGGATATGCAGGCCATCCATCCTCTTGCATGCCAGAAAAGCTTCAAGATGCGGGGAGAGCTTATTGGACGATGGACCGAACCAAGGCTATGTAACGCTGTTGGCCGCGTTCAGCGGGGGCATGACCTATATGGTGACTGGACTATCTGCACTTTGACGTTATATCACAAACTGTCAGTACTCGTTCCCCGCCGTGGCCGTTGATAAAGCTATCTGTGCCATACAGATCCAGGCACAGTTAGTAACAACGTTCTGAAGAATGAATGGGAGGAAAGGAACGGTTGAATGGTTCACGTTACCGCGGTCATCTAAGAGGGGTATGACAATTTGTTATTGAACTAACACAACGCCGGACTCAAGTGCTGCTCGTCGCACGAGCACCCATGCACTGAACCGAGGGAGCAAACACCCAGGCTGAATACCTAGGTGACGGACAAAACACCGGCGGCTATGGTGAACCATACCTCTTGCTCAAACCGTCGTAAATCAGGAATATGAGCGCACTACTCGGGATCGCCCTAGCCACCGTGACACCACACCCAGCATACAGCCCCTTGACCCCTTGCGCCGCATACATCGCCCTGAACGTGCCCACGAACGTCGTGCCCGGCTGGCCCCGCGCGCGGGGGCGCAGCTCCGCCTCCGTCTGCATCGCGCTCTTCACCGTGTCCGCGGGGAAGAGCGCGACGTTGTACGCGACGCCCGCCGCCGCGCCGGACACGGCGGACTCCCACGCACGGAGCTCCCGCTTGTCGTGCGCCGCGAGGCCGCGTCGCGCGAGGAGGAGCGTCGCGACGGCCTCTTTGGACGCAAACCACGCCGCGCCGCCGCCAGTCTCCCGAATGAGCATCGCCGTCTGCCCGAGCCAGAGCCCGCGGATGCCGGAGTCGCGGACGACGGACGTGAGGACGGAGATGGGGCCGGGCAGTTTGCGGAGAGGCGCGCCGGTGGTGCCGGTTGGGAGAGCGGCGGAGGACAGGGCTGCCGATGCCTGCGCGGGCGAGACTCCGGGTGCCATGAGCATCTGCACTTGCATTTTACACTTGACGAGCTCGATTGGATTACTTCGTAGATGTTTGTTAGGAAATGGAGGATAAACGTTGGAGGTACAGGGCTCACAGAATGAAACTCGTTATGGAGCCAGCACCAGCGCCCGCCAGGGCGAGCTGGCTCAGCGACAGTTGGTACGTCGCAGGTTGCTTCTCGTACCACCGGATGACGTTTTGCAGTTCTGTGTAGCTCCAGAACAGGAACGCGTTCTCTGCCATAGCTCCGACTATGGGCGCTGGCAAGCCCTGAGACATGACAGTCAGCCTTGGCCTCGTCGCAAGGGTGATGGCCACGTACCCTATACAGCCCTCGTATGCCCTCTTTCCTCCATGTTTGCAATAGGCAGTCTATAGGTCCATTGAATCGCGCGGTCGCGTCTAATACTTGGGACTGTAACCGGACCTTAGTCAGGTCGAAGGGATACTCGAATACTTTAGAAGTTATTCCAGCTATCTGTTAGCGACCATCATTACTGTGAACCTCAGCCTCGTGAAATACGACTCACTGAGCCAAACGATATATCCTTGAGAGCCCGTATGCTCATCGGGTCGGTCTCTGCGACGGCCGTCGTAGACGGCTGAGGAGCAGCCATGCACACGAATTCTTCCGGGGTAAATGGGGAGTACAGGACACCAGAGTAGTTCGAGAGGTATAGGTTGGGTTTATTGGGGAGTGTCACGGTGGTGCGTCGTTTGCTAGGCGGCTGCGACGTGAAGAAGACTTCAGCTTCCGCCTCCGAGTCGGAAACGAGAGGCGCGTCGGTGGCGCAGCCACTGTTCGGCTGCGTAAGCGCCTATTTCTTTCTCTTTCGTCTCCATTTCGTCTCAGTCTACTTGAGCTGCTGTCCACAGTCGGTGTATCTGCGCAAAAAACGAGGTCCTACTGCATGATGCCATAATCCTCTAGCTCATCGGAAGGCACGAACACACGTAAATCCCTCTTAAGCCTTATCGGGCTGGGGACGATGATTCGAGGAGTCAGGACCCGCTACTACTAGAAACTTGCTGAGGTAGGCGGCGGTAGCTAGCTGTACGGAAAGGACGGCGGGTGAGGATGGAGTAGCCGCGTGCGGGCGAGTCGAGTTGCGACCGAGAAGGCAACGAGTACGACGACGAGAACGATACCGAAGACGCGGACGAGCCGAGCGAGAACGAGACGAGTTACCAAACTGAGGCGGAGTGCTCACGAAGTCGAGACAGAAGAGGCTTCCCTCACGCGCAACTCTCGCGTTGCTCGTCCGCATGGGAGCTTCTGCAGGCAAGTCCGAGGAGGAGAATGTGATCAAATTGACGGTGTGAGTCCACCTCTGATGCATGCACATCGAGCCAGAATCATCGAGATAGGGATTCGAAGGAAAACAGAAGCCGATGAACTCGAGCCCGGGACTCGGACACAGAGGATGGGGAGGAACGCCCCAAGTCTGAAAGGAAACGAACAACGTCACCGGGAAACCGTCTAACGTGGCATCAGCCACAGGAGCACCCGGGGCGCATGCGCAGGTAGCAGCAGCCCTATTCTTCGCTGCGCCTGCGATGGACTCTGGCTCAGGCAGATGGTGATGCTCATCCGGGCGCGGTCGCGCGGCGTGGTTCGCGTCCAAAGACTCACAAAGAGGCCGCGTCGCGTGCGCTCTTCCCCGTGGACACGGCGAAGCCCGCGATGCAGACAGCAGACAGAGGCGGAGCTACGCCCGCGCGGGGCGAGCCGGGCGCGACGTTCGTCGGCACGTTCAGGGCGATGTATGCGGCGCAGGGGGTCAAGGGGCTGTATGCTGGCTGTGGCGTCACGGTGGCTAGGGCGATCCCGAGTAGTGCGCTCATATTCCTGATTTACGACGGTTTGAGCAAGAGGTATGGTTCACCATAGCCGCCGGTGTTTTGTCTAACCTAGGTATTCAGCCCGGGTGTTTGCTTCCTCGGTCGGTGCATGGCCGCTCATGTGACGAGCAGCACTTGAGCCTAGCGTTGTGTTACCGTTCGAACTGATAACGCATTTGCGATTCCCCTCTTAGATGACCGCGGTAACGTGAATTATTCATTCGTCTTCTCTTCCCTCCCATCTATCTTCCAAAACATTGTCACTAACGGCGCCTGGGTGTGTATGGCACAGATAGTTCTTTGACCAATGGCCACGGCGGGGAACGAGCACTGACAGTTTGTGATATAATCTCAAACTGCAGATGGTTCGTATAGGTCGTGCCCCGGGCCACTGATCGCGGGCTATGTTACATAGCCTTGGCGCGGTCCAGTAAGCTCTCCCTGCATCTTGAAGCTTTCCCGGTACCGTGCAAGAGGATGACCTGCAGATCTTACGGCTTCTTCGCCAACGCCAGTTACTCATAGATGGGCTTTCGATGAAGAAACCTCTAGGGGGGACCGCTGGCGGCTTGGGCTACCTACGACTCCGCTGGCCATCTTATCACCGTGACTGAGGTACGATATGCTGTACGTAGATGTAGTATTCTATTACAGATGCTGATTGACGTATCACCCGAAGGGTCAGGTGTCGATTCGCAATGATTAGATCCGGCATCGATGCCGTCAAGGATGGATGGATGGGTTCATGGGCACAGGTGCTATATGAACTCAGAACTCGCGAAGGCCAGCTACCCCTACGATTGACTACCATGAGCGAACTCGGGCCAACGTACGGCGCAGCTTATATCGGCGTGTGTGTCTCCGCGGTGTGAGTGAGAGCAGTGCTCATCCCAATTCGACAGGCAGCTGATCCTGTACAGGCTTTACGGCGTCACTCACTTGCAAGTGTTCGTGTACTTCAGAGAATACCATCGCGACACGCTTTGGAACAAGCTGGTGGTCTGCTGGCTATGGTATGTATCACGCTGTTGCACATCCGAGTCACCTGATCGCGATCACCATGCAGGGCTTTGGACTCACTTCATCTCGCATTCTGTGTATATATGTTGTACTGGTACCTCATCACCAGTTACGGCAATGTCTTCAAACTACAAGAGGTGCATTGGAGCTTCCAAGTAAGATTGATGTCTTCACCTTGGTGCTGGTACTCATCGAGTTCATCCACCGTGCTAGGCCGAGACCATCATGACTGTAAGGCGTACTATCTCGCTGCGAACAATGACATACAGTCTTAAGATGTCCCACCCACAGGCGATGGTAGTGATTTGCGTGCACGCGTGGGTATTGCTTTCTCAAAATTTACGTCGTTGGCTACGCCCACTCATCGTGACCTCATGCTGTAACCAGGTTGTACACAATACGAGTATGGCACCGTAAGCGCAACACCTCTATCTCTGTCGTGCGATTTTGACATTATCCGAGGTAGTGGAAGCGACGGTGCGCGAACACAACGGCTGGCATCGCTTCAGACCTATCTCGAGTGTTATTGTGAGTCGCAGTGCCACCCATACTTGTAGCCCCGCTACATAGGCCATGCTGCCTCAGATTATAGCCTTCCTCGCTGGGCTCAGTGAGTCTCAAGGGTTTTGCGTCCGTCGCCGTTGAGTACTCAGCGTGTGCGCTTGATTATAGCGGCAGTGTTTGGTAAGCAGCCAATGGACCCAGAGCACATTGTTCGAAGTCTGATCTTACCGGCATCGAATAGTGCTATGCTACGATATGTGAGCGCGACCACGTCCTACTAGTATTGCGTCGCTAACCGCAGGACCCACAGTGTCAGAGTGAAGAGCCTTATAACGGCCTTCCAGCCTTCTGAACTCGTACGCACTGTTTATCGCAAATCTTATGAGGGCAGACCGCTCACTCTCTACTGATTGGGTATATCGCCTAGTGGAGGATCACATATTATCCTCTGGCGACAGCGGCCTTCGTAGATACTCTCATCGCCGCCGCGCTCTGCTATTTGCTCTCGCGATGCCGCACTGGGTTCCGGAGGCAAGTTTCATTGAGTTGCTTACTCTTCCTCATAAAAGTGGTGTATTGATGTCAAAGGACAGGACGGATACTGTGATCACTTGGCTCATGTTCTACACCCTCAACACTGGCATGGTCACAACGTTTGTGTTCACACTTGCCGACTCAATCCGTGCACAAGTCTCACATATGTGTGATGCAGAATATGTACTCTGACATCCATCATCTTGGTACGTGATTATCGCAATTGCACGAAATATTGGGATCTACTAATAGCGTGTTTGACAGCTCGCGGTTTTTCGTGGCAAGTTCTATTTCATCACTGTCGAGTTCATTATGGTGAAACGTGAGTACAGACCGTAGCCGCCTCTATCAATTTGAACCTCAAACCCATCATTCATACAGTGTACATCAATTCATATCTCGCCATGTAAATGCCACTATCATTACAACGACTATGGGTCGATCTGATTCTCGTTAATCTAGGCTCAACGCGCGCAGTTCCCTGCTGAACACAAAGGATCGGGTTCCAGAGCAAGCTATCCAGCCCATATGCATCGTCTGCCGATCGAGGCCCGCAGGAGAAGCCCGGCTCACGAAAGTTGACTTCGTGCCAATGGCCAATTCCTCGATGACGGAGAGCCGTCCTGAAGCTGATTTTGGTGGCTCTGTGGCCAAGATCGACCTCCGTTTCTCCGGGGTCCAAGACAGCTTTGATACTGTGCCATCACATTCGTCTGACCCGGGTGGCTGGCCGACCGCCCCAGTTGGCTCAGCCCACAGCAAGGTTTAATGGTGTACAGCCTGAGTGCGGCGGAGCAACTCAGAGTCGGGGTGCACAGCGATATTGTGAGTCAACTTGACCCTTCCCTGAATCATCTATTTATCAATCACCATCACACGCAGTATTAAATCATGATCCAAGATGACAAGAAACATTAATTGCCAATGACAGCACGAGTCGAGTTCGCGTAATGTGTAGTTGAGCGCCCAAATTGATGTTGTGCTCAGATACACTACGCTGTCCTATCGGTCACTCAATTGACCGGACATTCGGTCGGTTTGAGGATACGCCGAGATCCGCTCATGTCCGTACTGGGAAATGGCTTGGAAGATAGGCTATGCCCCGTCAACGTCCTGAACCTACCAATGGCACCGATCCGTGACAGATACGTGATACGACGCCCTTCAAGTTGAGATACATTCCATGTATGCTTAGTACGTCTTCTGCTCAAGTCGCTACTCACGATGGACACTGAAAAGAGGGAATTGGTGTTCAGGATCGGGTTCTGCTAGCAAAGAATCAACAGTCACCACTCTACCACATCTGAGCTTGCCACGCCATGATGTTGGTGAGACCCGGGAAACGTGTACTTATATGCATTGCACAGTGGCAGTCCTCTCTGTCTATACGCGGCTATCTTGCTTGGCTCTACCTACCATGCCAATGGGTGAACTGGGCGAGCTATACGGCGCTGCCTACATCGGGGTGTGTGTGTCCATGGTGTGAGTCTGATATATCTCATGCGGGTTACCGCGTTGGAGCACTCACCGTAGCGACCCCGCCTCTGCAGGTTCTACGGCATACTGAACCTGCAGGTTTATACATACTTCATGGAGTACCCACACGAACGCTGGAACAACGCAGCAGTGTTGGGGGTTTGGTAAGTACGACCTCTGGTAGCGTTGACTGATCTGTGGCATTGCTGAGATGGAGACCGATATGCGCAGGGTAGTGGACAGTCTGCACTCCATCTCTTGTATACACATGGTATACTGGTACCTTGTCACGAACTACAACAATCCCTCGGAGTTGTCGGTGATCCATCGGAGCTTCCGAGTAAGAGTGGCTCTGCGCCAATGTGGTCTTGTTTACCGACAGTATTTATCTCCAGGCAGAGGTCATGCTCAACGTGCGTCCCTTATTCAGAATGAATTATTTACGGTGACCTCAACGATGGTATCTCGCACAGGGCTTCGTCGTTACCTGTGTGCATGCGTGAGTTCATCTCCCGGTCCCCGTCTTTCGGAGGTTAAAATCTGAGCTATTCCCAATCACTAGCTTGTATACATTTCGTATCTGGAAAAGTGAGCAGGACGCAGTGGCTCACTGAATCGAGCTGAGCGGCCGAATACGCCATCGCGGCTAGTGGATGCCACAGTACATACCCTGACCCCCCCTGTGGCCGCTTCAGACCTATTTCGGTGGTCGTCGTGAGTGTTCCTACTGCATCCCCCAGCGAACACAGCTGAGAAGCAATGCCGCTCGCCTTAGACACTGGGCTTGGCCGCGAGCATCGGTAAGAGGCCACGGCCGTCATACCCGCAGACGAGATGCTCAGTCACGGAGTTCATCCAGCGGCATCGATAGGCGAGTACTAGCCATAGCTTTCGCGGGTGCTGTGACGATGTAAGATTGCTCATCAAAAAGCGGCACACAGTACTCTGCTATGAAACGTGAGCGCAATCGTTCGTCCGATACGCATCAACTAAGCCCGGAAACACGTCCTCGTAGCCTCATCATCAACACTACTATGAACGCCTTCCAACCTGACGTATTGGTGCGCTCACGCTCTCACATGAGTGGGCCGGGACGTGACGACTAAGAAATGTTTCTCCCCGCTCGAAACACCTACTATGGCGCCCCGTACCCCATTCAATCAGTGGAAGGTCACATACTATCCGTTGGCCAGTTCCACTTTCGCCGATGTCCTCATCGCTGTCTCGCTCTGCTACCTGCTCTCGCGGTGCCGCACTGGGTTCAAGAAGTGCGTGCTCTCCTCGCCGCATAGAGACGGCATTGGCCGCTGACCGTTTGTTGCCGGCGTGCGATCGCAGGACAGACACAATCATTGCCTGGTTGATGTTTTACGCTGGGAATACTGGGTTGATCACGAGGTTAGTGGCCGGTATCAAACCTCTCTGCCGAAGATACGCTCTAATGTATGGAGTATACTGCATTCAAGTGCGTGCGCCGTCACGGCTGTTATCGTGGTACGTTCCTCTCGTGCTTACTACGAGGGAGGATCCGAGGGCTAGCACGCCCCTCCTCATCCCTAGCTCGCTGCATACCCCGGGACGTTCTACTTCATGGCTGTCGAGATGGTCATGGCGAAAAGTAAGTGTCCACGGCCGTCCTATCCCGAAGTGTGAAGATCACCCACTTGTCAAACAGTTTACGTCAACTCATACCTTGCAATGTGAGCGCAGCCCTTCAGTGCAGCTTCGGAAGGCTCATCGCCCTCCAACGACAGGCTCAACGCGCGCAAATCACTGCATCGAAGAGGCGACGACTCGCCAGAGGATAAGGACGCACTGCTGTTGTGCAAGTCGCCGCGGGTAGTGACGGGCGACCATCAAGCCCATTCCGGACTGGTCACTGAAATCGATTTTCGTCGTCTTACCGACTCCGGAACGAACGCCGGGGCAAACCAGTAATTCGGACAGCTCGTGCGCTATCCCGCCGGACACCACTGGCACCCCGCCGCCGCGATAGCTTCGAGAAGGGCACGCCAGCGTCATGGCCACTCTGTACATCAGGGAGAACGTTATTTATTATTTGGGAACAGTATCAAGGATACGGTGATGCTGACCTGTCGCCAGCAGTGGTAGTCTGCGCACTGGCACCGCAAGCGGGCTACAAGTCTTCATGTATCTGCAGACAGAATCGATTAGAGGGGTGACCCGTCATCGTCTCAGAGTGATAGGCTCGCATATAAGGCGCGATCGACGAAGTAGCGTTAGCTCCTCCTCGTAAGCCTACACAGGCGCGTTGAGATCGGCCGAGGGGACCCTCGCTCGCAGTCATTTGTACAATCCACTGACGACAGCATACTGAAGTAAGTGGCTCATTTAGGTCGAACGCTTCGGCAGTGAGCTACATAAGTAATCGACGCTGCATGGTCGGGATCTGCCTTCGGACCTCGGTGATGGTGGTTCCGGGTCCTTGCGCGCCGCATCGACACTTTTAATTCTGTATTGCGCGGACGTACATGGTTAGGTAAGTAGGCGTCCGTCGTTCAACACAACCAGGTAACTTACATACTACTAAAAATTCGATCAGCGTTGTTCCGCAAACGCTGCGTGCTTCGGCACCGCGCGCCGGGTGCCTATCGGGCAGCTCCCTGAGGCCCCGTGTCGACGTCGGACGTGTCGCAGAAGCCCCGGAGCTACTTAGAGTTGACGTGCATGGTGCGCTGTCGCGCACGCGACGCCGAAAGAAGTGTTGACAGCGCGTCATGGCGCGGTGGATCCGGTGCAGACGCGTTGGGTTTTGAATATCGGCGCGTCTGTTCGTAGGGAGCGCAAGCGCGTGGTGCTGCTCAACGTCGAGTCTGAATATATGAAGGCTCGGTGATGCGCCAGGGTGAGTCGCTGCCAGTGGTGAACGTACCTGGGATTGTGTGGGTTGCCGTATTCGCTATATGCCGGGCGTTCCACCCGCATGCCGATATCTGCATGGGTACGCCGCTTCTTCGCGCTGGTGTCTGGGCTCAAGAATGCGCAGAAGCGACGTCTTCCTGGAGGCTCAGGAGCACACTGCGACGCTCTTTATTCTATGGAGCTCGTAGACGCTTGCTCCAAGTAAAGATGGGCCTCGCTAAGTGGCTTCTACAACAATTGGTCAGCAAATACGGTCCCATACGCAAGCAGCGTTACGATCGCCTACCTGCCCGTTGTCAGACCGCGCTGGACAACTTTGTCAGCGTAGAACCGCGGGTCGTGGACGACCGTGCGACGCCGTGTCTCACATTGGGCACCGTATGCACGAGGCGAAGGGCAGGCGATGCTGAAGCGACGCGGGCCAACAGCAAATGTACGTCCCTCCCATCAATGGCACCGGCGATGCTCCCCCAGCGCCGCGGCGACGAGCCTGGGTGGAACGGCCGAGAAGGCGACGCGCGCGAGAGACTTCCGCCGTAACGGGAGAAGGACACCGCCTCGACAACGGCGCAGGGGCGAGCAGCGCGTCTTGGAAAACGATGGCCTTCCTTCTATAGCCAGATGTTCGCGCGATGTTCAGCAGGCGGAGCGGCCATGACGTGCGCACCGCGCGATCGATCGGGCAGCGAGGGCGTATCCTGCCAAATCGGGGTGGCGCGCGCATTACGCCTGCCGCATTTGGGCGCATCCTCCCGACGGACACCTGCGAAGCGCGCGCACCCAGGCTTCCTCAGCGGGGGCGGGGACGACTCAGCGTGCTGACGGGGCGGACGCGGTAGCTGACAACGCGCGCGCGGGGGCTGTAAGCGCGCAGGAAGTGCCTGAAGGGGCCGGCGCCTGGCCGAATCGGGCGGTGACGTCTCACGGGACGCTTGCTTCCTGCCATGTCGAGCCAGACTTTCCCTGCGCCCGCCCTTCGCGTTCCAGAGCGCGCACGTTCGCTAGGGGGCCTTGGCGCTCCATCGATGCATAAATACGGCGGGCCTGCGCCCCGGTGGCGCAGCGAACTTGACAGTGGATGTGCTTCCCTAGCAAAAAGACTAAAGCCGCCTTCGACGACGACAAGCCAACAGCCAGATCCTCCAAGGATATAAAGCCAGCCCCTACCTCCACCTCTGCCACCACCACCCCCGCTGCAGCCATGTCTTCCCCCAAGATCGCCATCATCATCTACTCCATGTACGGCCACATCGCCAAGCGTACGTTGCCTCTCCCTTCGCAGCCCAGTATGTGCACTAACCTGGCTATATGCGCGCAGTCGCCGAGTCGGTGAAGAGCGGTGTCGAGTCCGCCGGCGGCTCCGTGACCATCTACCAGGTTGCCGAGACGCTCCCGCAGGACGTCCTCGAGAAGCTGCACGCCCCGCCCAAGCCCGCCTACCCCGTCATCCAGCCCGCCGACCTCCCCCAGTTCGACGCCTTCATCTTCGGCGTCCCCACGCGCTACGGCAACATGCCCGCGCAGCTCAAGGTGCGCGTTCCCCCCTTGTTGCTCGTGACCCAGGACGCTGACAGTATGCGCGCGCACAGGCGTTCTTCGACGCGACCGGCCAGCTCTGGGCGCAGGGCGCGCTCGCGAACAAGTACGTGTCCGTGTTCGTCTCGACGGGCACCCCCGGCGGCGGCCAGGAGACGACCGTTATCAACCTCCTCTCCACCTTCGTCCACCACGGCCTCATCTTCGTGCCCCTCGGCTACAGCAAGACCTTCGGCCAGCTCGCCAACCTCAGCGAGGTCCGCGGTGGTGAGTCTCCCTCCCCTCTCCCTCCCTCGGTGTATGCGCGCTGCAAGCGCATACGCCCTATGTGCAATGACGGGAACCGCCCGCTGACTACCTCCTTCCGCATAGGCTCCCCATGGGGCGCCGGCACGTTCGCGGGCGCCGACGGCTCGCGCCAGCCGACCGCGCTCGAGCTCGAGCTAGCGAAGATCCAGGGCGAGCACTTCTACGGCGTCGTCTCCAAGGTCAAGTTCTGAGCCGCGTCGTCTCCTTGCGCCCTGTACGAGTAGCGTAATCGCGTCCCCGGACGGCCGACCGCTTTGCTAGGACAGTTGTATCGGTATTTGCAATCTTATATCTTGTTTTGGTGTACGTGTGCGATGGCAGGCGTTGGTACTTTGGTAATGCAAGTCTGCGAGCATGCGCGCCCCGCGCGTCGGTGCTAGCTACAATCTAGATGCGCATACGTGTTACGCTGGCTGCGTACCGTACGTACATTCGCATTGGCTGCGATCGGTGAGTGCCGCCACCATCACCCTGTAGGCTGTACGACGTTGACTGTTGCGCCATTCGGGACTTGGGTATCGCCATCAAGTGAGGCTTCGATGACTTCCATCATCGTAGTAGTTCGTCCAGACAGCTGAGCGTCGACGTCAACCAGTGGTCATCCGTCTCGCCCTGGCGGGCGGGGGGAGGTCATCTGCCCACGCAATCGCCATCAATGGCCGCGCAGACTAGACTGCAGTGCATATTAGCAATAGATGTCGATGAGCTGCCAGAGCGTCTGGCTGAACTTTGTGGGTGCGTCTGTGGTTCGCAGCACCTCATTCGAGGTCTCGATCTCGAATGCGAGTCTATGAGTCTATCTATACCTTACATAGGCAGGGCGTCAACGGTGCTGCGCTTATCGCACACGAGTTGCGGGGGTCGTGGCCGGTGGAGTGCTTGGGAGGGAGGTAGTTTCAATTGCCGTTTCATAGAGCGTCTTGATGGTGGAAGGTGTGCGGCGCGCGTTGGGGTGACGCGGTCAGGTGATCGCGCTTTAGAGGGCGGGGCCCGGGCGCTCCTCCGACCTCGTTGATGATACCACAGATGGGATTATGTACATACGTACGTATATGGTGTGAATTTCGTGTACCCAGTCAAGCGTGGTCGCGCGTGGGAGTCCATGTGCGACCGGATCCAAAGATCCCCTTCCTATGCTCTTCAAATGCGCTCATCGGGGTTGTCATCAGCAATTGAAGTTGAGCTGAATGACTGTAAGGATACCTAGCTTGCAAGGGAACGAACATATCCTCAACGCATTGCATTGGGGAGATGCAAAGATGCACCGGGAACGTGAGGCTTGGTGAGTTTCCATGTACGTTTACCTGACTCACTGAATGGAGACTCACGCATTCTCAGCATTGGCGGGGTGCATGAGTGCATGGTATCCTAAGTCTCCGCCAGGCGAATGACTCGGAGCATCGGAGGCCGGAGGTCGACTCGAGTCTCGCGTTACATCGCGCGTGTCAGAAGATTCAACAATAGCATCAAACGGCATTCGTGAGCGAGTCACTAACACATATATGCACCCCCTTCTAAGGCTCCCAAAGCCACGGGATACTCTTCAGAACGTGGACGTGCTGCTCCACGGTCAGCATGAACGACAGTATCAACAAGCGTTGACCGATTGTCAGCGGTTGAACGAAGTCGAACGCTGTCATCTCGACGTTCTGCATGGTCCACGAGTATCTCCCGCGGCCATCCCTCGAGAGCGCCGGGAAGGTGACGAACATCCGAAACGTGCAGTCGTTGTAGAACACGCCGAACGCGTACAAGTTCTCGTCCATTCGTATCTCAATGTCGGAAGCGGTGAGTTCGCGGTCGAATGCCCAGTGCTGCGCGGCGTAGTGGTGCTTGATAAACCGATCGATCGTCGGCTGGAGTGCGCGTGCCATACGGAAGCGCGCGGCCTCGATGGCCAGCGCCGTTCTGTGGGTGTTCTGGTCGCAGGCGTAGCCCCGGACAGCCGCGAAGAAGGGACAGGACACCTCATGCATAGCATCGTCTGGACGCACAGACCTAGAACAGACGCTCAGCATATCCCAATAACGGAATCGTATGGCAGACCGACCTCGCGAGTTCTAGCGACGTCCAGAACGGGGACGGGCCACCCAGGATGCAGCTTATGAAACGCTCGAGGACGCCGGCGTCGGTAGGGAGCTCGCGGAAGAATTGCGTCGAATCGGTGTATGAGCTGAAAAGGACGAGAACACTGGTCTTCTGGTCGATACTGGCGTCGTCGCGCGTGTACAGGCAGGTTCGAGGTGCGCCTCTCCCGGTGGCAGGGGTATCCGCATCCCGTGTTCTAAGCCAGGGGTTCCCAAATTGCGCCCAGGATCGCTGCATGTCGTGCAGCCACCGCAGAGTGAGCACCGTCATGGTCATGTCCATATGGGCGATGTCATTGGAGCCCTCTGGGAGGAAGCAATCCCTTCGCTACAATGAGATAGTAAGCTCGTTTGTTCCCTACCTGAAGGATGTGACGTGCCGTTACCATGTATTCGTGCGGGACAAAGATTGGCGCTATGGTGATGTCCTTTTCGCGTGGCACGTGTCTATCTGCCACGATGATGATGATACGGTGGGCAATCGGCACCCAGCCTTCGCGTGTGACGCCGCGCTCCTTTAGCTCCGACGGATTGTGGTCCGATTTTTCGAATGGTTTATCGACATATTCGCTGGCACGAAAGGCTCAGCGGCGTCATCTACATACCACGATAGGAGAACAAATGTGGCTGCTCACATGGCTGTGATGCAGCTGCCCGGTACGTTGCAGTGGGTACGCTGCCAGAACTTCTTGTACGGATCCCCGAGGGCTCGGCGGAGCAGCGTTTCGACCGTTTTGAAGACATTCTTGCTGGAAGCCTGACGGGGAACGCGCGAAGACGGGTGCACAGGTGACAGCACAGGCAACGAAGCTGAGGGCTTGAAGCGAGAGGACAATGCACGAGCTGTGTATCTATCCTCCGATACCTCTGATGAACTCGCCGAGTCGCTCGACGCGCCATCTGCCGACGAGGCTTCACACGTAGACCTAGCAGTAGGCCTTTGCTTCCGAGTCGGAAACGTCGAGTCTGGGGAGACGGCGGTGACGTCCGCGTCTGGACACGGTACCGCGCTGCAAAAAACTGGCCTTGAGTCGCGCTGAATCACTAAAGTCGAGACGGTATACATTACCAATGCTCGGGTTGCAGTTTGTTCAGCACGTGCTCTTTCCATTGGTGCCGTAGATGCTGCACTGATACACAGGAGTCCTCGGAACTAGACGCATAGTCCGAGTCCGAGTCGTTGTCCGTGAGTGCCTTTAGTGACGAGTCACTCGAATCCAGCTCCGCGTCCTTTCGATCATCCGAATGGTTGTGATCAGGTTGATCACCTTGCGATTGGTCGTCCGAGTCTTCAGGGTTGTCATCTTCACCATCCGTCGTATGGAGACCGAACTCAAGTCGAACGTCGCTGGGCTGACACCCGGCGTGAAGATCCGTCGGTTGGCCGTCCAGTGCGGCGAGGACAGAATCAGTCGGGGTTTCGCAGCCTTCACAGCCATCCGCCGCGCACGCGTCGTACCAATCGCAGATTCGAAGCACAAGCTCCGAGTCGGGCCCAGCGTAGGAACCGCTAGATGCAAGTTGGCCATACATTATTTCGGCATACGCACTACTGGTCTGCTCAAGATCCAGTGACTTATCCATATCGGAGGCTATCTCCGATATCGTAGGGCTGGTGCACCGCAAGCCTTTCAAGGCGAGCGACCACTTCGCCGACGGCCCAAAAGCGGCAGCTGGCTCCGGTGAGTATGGCTGGTCCCACGCCGCCCAAGAGGCCTCCTGATACAGCTTCGCCAGCCGAGCTATATGGTGTTGGAGAGACAGGAGCGCCACTGCAACTCGGTAACGACCCTCGATGAACTCCTTCAGGTCACCGGTGTCGGAACAGTTGGGCGGAAGTGGGAGGGTGGCGAAATGGAGGGATAGGTAGGTGTCGCTTGGAGGGGAATAAGGGATGTGCGCGACGCAGCGGATCTCCTGCGAGTCGTAGATCAAGCCGATATGCAGAGCCCACTCAGGCAGCGCGGTCTCGTTGTGGGCCGCGCCGTTTTGGTCGCTGGGAAGCGACTCAGTGTCATGCTGGCGAGCATGCTGTTGACATTGCAGAGCGTCCATCAGGGAGCGTAGATTGGGTGTCGCAGTGCGTGCAAGGTCCCGTAGGGTCGATGATAGGCTGTATTCCAGAGCGGCTTGCGGAATATATGACCGCGTATCCCATGCGTGAGGTCCCCTCGCGCATAGCAGCAGAGCAGGGTTTGATGGGCTGATGGGGAGCCTTGAGAAGTATTCGAGGGACAGCGAGCTGGTCGGCGGCATGGACGAGTGGAGTGCCGCAAACTGAATAGTCTCCGGGAACGCCTTCCCATCAACAGAGTACAATTTTTGCCTGAGGAGTGCAGCCTCGCAGGTCAGATCTCCACTCAATGAGCAATAGGAGATAGCTCACTTCCGGATGTAGACACCTGCTATGCCGTCAAACATAGAGGCGATGGCTTGCTCTGCCATGAGGGGGTGGCCCTTATAACACAGTATCTGGGCGACCTGGGTGAGCGTCGTATAAGTGAGCCGATCAATCTTGTTCCCGTCTCGCGTCCCGCGACCTGAACCAGCGATGTCGTTTCGATAAACTTCCCGTAGCTTAGACAAGCAGAACGACGGTGAGAGGCTGTGAGGCTGCTCTGCCCGCCTGCGGAAGGTATCGCACGGCGTAAGACGATCCTTGATGACCTCGAGCGACACGCGAACGCAATCCCACTCAAATGCGTTCACGTCAATCTCTTCATACGAGCTTGGCTGTGAAACAGGAAGATCAGTAGTGACGAATAAGAGAAAAGGCAAGAACTGGGACTCGCCTCCAGCCATGAAGACGGTACCGGTAGCTCATCCCATGAGCGGACTAGCTTGCGTATGTAGTCTATCTGAGGCGCACATGCCTCGAGTGCGTTGTCCAAGTTTCCACCTAGACAGTCCAATGACCTGAAGGACCACTGAGCTGGTGCTACGTCTTCCATGCGCATGCGCAAGCTGCCTGAGTGAGAATTGCGAATCATGCTGTCTGCGTGGATAGGCGTGCTCATCTATATGGGGCCACGCAAGCGTCAGGTCCAACAAGCGGGCTTGCCTTCGACTCATTTCGTCCACGTCGGCGGGATGAATAATTACAGACTCCTCATCCGGGGCGAATGTACGTAAACGTACCAAGAACACACACACAACGTTGGTAACGCCCACAGACAATGATCCGGGGACCATCGAGTACTGGTAAGCGAATAACGTGTTACTGTGACGTGTAAGCAACGAGCAAGCGTGGTCGCGATAGAGTCATCGCGCGTAGCTATCGAACCATCCTCTCACTCTTACCGCGCACCTGTATTTGACAACGATGTCACCGGTGTCTGTATACATGTACGAGAGCAGCATGGACCTCGAACGTGAGCCAAGATCTATGTCGGACCCAAGGACTTCAACAGCAGGGAGGATCGTATATCTGGTGGAAGAAGCCTTACTTGCGACGGTCTGCGACGACTCTGCGGTCTATTGACAGCTTGAATGAGACATTGAGGAATCGTGGCCGAATTGGAGAACTCCATGTTAACGTGCCTCAGGCTTCGACACATCGCGGGAGTTTAGGTAACAATTCCGCTATAATACTGCACTGAGGATGCGGCGCAGATGACAGATTCTGCTTTCGCATCCCTCTACGACGGCAGCCATGTCCGCCCGGCAGGGCAATCGTGCGCTCATACCGCGAGATGCGAACGGCGAGAGCCATGAGAAGATCTTGCAGACGCACGAGAAAGCCTCTGCGGCCATGCGCAGCTGCTGTCCCATATGAACAAATTGTCCTCGGATATATGAGAACACGCTCACCGCGCTTCTGGAACCTCCACCAGGATCCTGTGATGGCCCTGGACGTCGCTGCGCCAACTTTCTGGCGTGCACACTGCAGCTATAACTTGTTCCTCGGGGCGGTCGCGCCCGTGCTTGCGCAGAGGCCAGACTTGTTACACTTGTAGCCAATGTCCTCAGGGGCCGTGATAAGGGAAACTTCATGGTCAACGAGATTGAGCACGCTGGCGGACGGCCTCCTGCCGAACTCTCTCCATTTGCTATCTATCGAGCACGTTCCAGTCATGGCCTTGCAGCTGGCAGTGAACAGAGGACCTCGGGTTCCGTTGGAGTCAATCACGCCTGATGACGGCGATGCGGTGAATCTATGGCGGGAGGGACATGACGCAGAAAGGGGGAGGACAAGCATGAAGTAGATGATGAAGGTGCAGGCGCCTAGTCTACTGTTTGGACGCGACAGTCCGCGCGCTCGTAAGACGTCTCTCGATCAGCTTGCAGCAAGATCGCCTTGTGCGACGAGTACAAGATAACGGAATGTAGGTGTAAGTAGACATGTATGTGCTTGGTAGAACGTACAATCACCGGTGGCTTCGACGACTAGCCTGACTACTAATACATAGTAATGAAGGCCTCTTATCACGCGAATCGACGTTCAATGCCTCGAACTCATGTTAACCCTCGAGACCAAGCTCCTTCTGGAGTAGGCGTACGTGCTGTTCGATGAATAGCAGAGCCTGGAAGATTGTGAGCCGGATTGCTATGGGCAATGGTTGGACGCACTGCGTCTGCATCACGGGTGCATCGACGAATTTCCAAACGTATGTCGACTTGGCCTCCGACAATATGATCGCTGGAAAGTTAATTTCAATCTTGAGGGTCTGCCTGGTGAAGATGACACTGAAGACGAAGAACTTCTCGTTTATAGGTAGCTCTGCATCCGCCTGCGTGAAGACATGGTCGCTTTCCCAGCCATGCGCCTGGCAATGACGTGTGGCAAGAAGGGTGAGCGTTGAATGCAATCTGCGCGCGATGTGCCGCCGCGCGATGCCTATGTGTTTCTCGACCGTTTCCGGACCGCCGGACAGAAAGACAGCGAAAAGTGGTTGATCACGGTCGATAATTGTGTTCCTGTGGTCAAGAGATCATCGCTCAGCAAACAACAGAGGCATTGAATGGAAATTCCAGACGTACCTTGTGACCAGAGTTGTCCAATATGGAGACAACGGACCGAACATCGTTGCTATCGTGAGCGTGATGAGGCGCTCGGAGGCAAGTTCGCGAGCCAATTGCTCAGACTGAGCGAATGAGTGTAGAAGGATTAGCACGGCGGCTCTTTGTTCGTTGGTCACGTCCTCTCGAGAGAAGAATCGTGGAACGTATTCTGGGTATGCGCCCGGGCCAAGGGAGCCTATCCGATTGCGACGTCTACAAGCGGAATTGAGTGTATCGAGGGCGTGCCCAATAAGCTTCACTGGCAGGGTGATATCCGGAACACTTTCGAGGCCGGAGGATAGTGCGGGGGCTCCCTGAAAGGTAGCGAGCGCGTTCATAGAGGGCATTTTGAGATGAGGAGGTACAGTGACACTCACCTGCTGTCTGTACTGAGGTGACACCGGAATGGGTCCAGTCATCCTCATCAGTTTACTATACTCGAGATATCCTTTGGCCGCTTGGTTGTAGTAGCTGCCCAGTGCGTGAGAGGCCCTGCCGGGTGGATCCCATGCAATGTGTTCAAACTCCCATTGGCTTTCGTTCCAGTGGTCGGGACTGACCATTTGAGTAATGGAGGTCCATGACCTGTGAATAAGATTACTTGTCAAATGAAACCCGGAGCGGTAGCATCAGTTTCAAGCCTCACCAAACGTCTTCGACTCGATTGAGTTGGATTTGCGTGGCACCGCACTCAAAAGAAGAGTTGGCTTCCGGAGTTCCTTGGAGTGCTGCTGTAGAATCATTGTCCAGCACACTTTCAATGTTCGGCGGCCCATCGAGTGCACATGGGGGTAAGCTGGCGGCGTCGTTGAGGTATCGCACAACGCCACTCCGAGTCGGCGGTGCAGATGCAAAGTCGGGCCTGCTCACAAACGGCCGTGGTTATGAGTCATTCCGGCGCGGACTGGGAGTAGCGATGTATGGTCTACCTTTCTACCCGGCCTTCTTCAGGAAGACTTTGCTCTTTGTCCGCGCTTTCGCCACCACTGTCAGATTCATCGGCGGGCCAAGGTTCGTCGCTGATAGCAGACTCAAGAGACTCGCAGGAGCGAAAGGACGGAGTTGGTGTGTCCAGATTCCATCCTTGACCCCACCGACCTTGTGTTATCGCACTGTGTTCCGTCTCCCGATAAGATGCTTCACGGGCGGGCGTTTCTGTGAGCGCCACCAGACGGAACACGTGCTGCTGCAACGAGAGTAAAGCAAGTGCGACGCGATAGCGTCCCCGGACGAAATCCCTGGTACTCCCAACGCACTCAGATGGAAAAGGGAGAGTGTCGAAGAGCAATGACAGGAACCGTTGTTTCCCGTCGTGTACTGTGTAAGGAATTTGAGCGACGAGATTGATCTCGTTGGCATCATATATGACGCCAATCGTCATGGCGCACGCCGGGAGCCTGGTAGTAGCTGAACCTGGCGGAGCCACCCCCGAGCCCATGTCGATGCCAAGCCATGAATCCAAGAGACTCGTGAGGCTTGATTCGGCTAGGAGGGCGAGTTTGCGCAATACCAAGGATAGGGCTTTATCTTCTCGACCAGAGTCTTCCCTCTCCCGCCACCGTGAAGCGGGTCCCTTCGTAGTCAGGAGAAGGGCCGGACTAGCAGGCCCGATAGGAGCATATGCAAGGTACTCTAGAGACCTAGGTGTTGACGGGCCTATCGGGTAGTATATAAGTGCACAGTCGAGGCTATCCTCTAGATCAATGTCGGCTGGCAGAGATCCCGAGGGCTGATGGCTACTGTGGAGCACAGTGACTGTGACATTGGTTCTACGACGCGCAATCAGTATCGCAGAACATGTTGACTCTGCGTGCACTCTACCTCCGGACATATGCGCCAGGTATGCCATCGAGAGCCGTTGTGATTGCATGCTCTGCCAAGACCTCTGAACCTTGATACTGGAGGATTTGTGCGACCTGGTGGAGTGACATATGTGTCCGATATCTGGCCCTGTCGGAGAACTGTGTATTGACCCATTCATTATAGTGGATCTTCGCATTGACATGGCGTTCGGCGGAAAGTGTGAAATGGGGGGCGACGTCCCGATTTGCGCGATCTATGAGATCATCATCCGTCAAGAACAAGAGCTCGTCTGATATGAGGTCAAGATGTAGACGGATGACCCCCCTGCTGAACTCCCTCGATTGCATGAAAGTGTAGCATCGGGTACTTGTGCAGTCGGTCACGTCCTCCTATGCATCCCAAAGGGGCCGATAGTTCATGAGATGGATGCCATTGGAGCCACGTGATGATTGACTCACTGACATCCAGACACCGGGGACGACAAGCTTACTATGCCATGCCGATCGCAAGGCAAGGAGATAGTCGAGGTGATGCTGGAGTTGCGCTTTGAGGTCGCTGTCGGGAAAGTCCAATATGTCTGTGAAAGTCCAGTCACCGGAAAGTGCCATGATCCCGGCTCGGCGCAAGATATCTCAGTCAAACTAAGTGAGACAGGAGGAAAGCATACATTAGATCGCACAACACGGCTATGCGGGCTGAACAGAACGAGAAGAGACGCACATGCCTTGAGTGTCTGGTCCAAGTTTCTACTCGGACAGTCTAATGATCTGAAGGACCGTGACTGTGCTCGCGCCACGTAAGCGGGCAGGGTGAGAATTGCTGCATGAATAGGCGTGCCCATATATGTGGGGCCACGCAAGGTCCAGGCCCAACAAGCGAATTTTCTGCAGTGTCTCTCCTTGGTACGTTGACGTACACTCGCGAACCGGATGAAGAGACAGTGGTTACTTAATGATCCCACTAACGTGGACGAAATGAGATGCACTGGCACAGACAATTGACCGGCTCATTACCTTTCACCGGTAAGCGAATAACGTGTAAACAGCTGTTACTGGTCCCTTGAGACTTCGCTGAGCGACGAACGAAATGTTCAAACGAGGGACTCCGGGCTATACTGGACAGGTTCAGTATGCTGTCACGGACGATGACCGCCGGCGAGCATAATGTGAGCGGTACGATTGTGACCGCGCACATGTGAATCCCGCTGCAGCCCTCCAGTCATTATTACTATATCCATCAGTCAGCCTGGTTGCGAGAGAATCAAGGTGTGCGTAGCAATCTCCTACAAGTCGGACCGTCTTCTCAGTCTCACCGCGCATCTGTAATAGACCACTATGTTACCTATATTACTGCACGGACATGGGAGCAACACGAACCTTGGGCGTAGGCCAGGTCTGACCTAGGAAACTTCGATGGCACGGGCCAGGACGCCGATATGATCAAGCACTACGCCCAACGGCTGCAGAGGGCTATTCCACGCACCGCTTACGGCCACAAGTAATCCTTTAGGAAACCCCCAGACATCTATATCTTTTGCGACGGTCAGCGCCTTATCAAGACCTCGAATGTAAGGGAAATATCATTGCAAACTCGTGGCAGTCTCGGAGAATCCCATGTCAACCCAGACACAGCAGCCCGCGGGATTCAATGTAACGAAGGATTCTCCCAACTGAATGTGTGGCTGAACCTAGACACAAAGGTGCTGCCTACACAGTGAGCACAGGACTTGCTGATCAGCCGCGTATGAGTTGAACCTTGAACTCTCCCTATACACCCTATGATATAGAACAAAGTCCCAGGGATGCGGCGCAGTCTGCAGATGACAGCTTCGGCATTTGCATCCCTCTATCACAGCAATGCCCGCCCTACAGGACAGTCATTCGTTCAAAGCGCGAGCTGCGGGCGATGACAACCACAATCAGATCTTGCGGACGTACGAGACAGCCTCTGCAGTAATGCGCCGCTCTGGTGCGTGTCTGCGCTAGCACGGTCCCTGCAGCTGGCTCTGACGCATGCCAACAGGTGTCACCCTCGAAGACATCGTAACATGCTCTCCGCGATTCTGGGAACTCCACCAGGATCCTGAGATAGCCCTGGACATCGGTTGCGCCAACATTTTGGCGTGCAGCTACAACTTGTTCCTCGGGACGATCGCGCCCGTGCTCACGCGGAAGCCTGACTTATTACCGCTCGTAGACAAGGTCCTGAAGGGCGAAATCATGGGAAACTTCATGCTCACCGAGGTTGCGCACGGCTTGGACATCGCGAGCCTGGAGACGACTGCGACGAGACTGGTGGACGGCTTCCTGTTGAACACTCCCCATTGGGGAGCCTCTAAGTCAGTGACCTCGAGACGAACGGCACAGGGGGCACTTCGCGAAGCTGACCGAGGCTAACAACGCAGGTTCTTCCCACCCGCAGCACCCGTCTGCCCGAAGGTCGCTGTCGTGCTGGCGCGGCTCATCGTGGATGGATTGGACCGGGGCATCCACCCGTTCTTCGTCCAGACCGCCGACGAGCACGGCATGTGCACGGGCGTCACCATGAGGCTGCTCCCCGCGCGGTGCGGGACGTCCGCCGTGGACTACGCTGCGACGTCCTTCCACAACGTCCACCTGCCGCCGTCCGCGTTCCTCGGGGAGAGGATGGACATGCCCCGGGACCGCCGCAGCCTCATGCGTGCGTACATCTGGCGCACTGTTGTCGGGCAGGTGACCATTGGGCAGGTAGCGCTGACGGGCATGAAGGCGTCCTCGTATATCGGCGTGAAGTACTCACTGCGGCGTCGAGTCAGGAGCGATAGCGGGGAGGCGGTCCCAATCATGTCCTTTCGCACTCAGCAATTGCCCATGCTCTATATCACCGCGATCACTCACGTTCTGGACGCGTGGACCCCGGCGCTTTTGCAGCAGTTCACTTCGTCGGAGCTCTCTCTTGATGTGCGGCAGGGCCTCGCGGCGGTGTTCAAGACGACAGTGTGCCGGTTCATGACGCAATGCTGCCGCGAGGTCGGCGAGCGGCTCGGTGCGCAGGGGACGTTCGTGCACAACATGGTCGGTCGGCTCGAGGTGAGGGGCACCGGACGCTGAGTACACATCGCCGATGAAGCTGACCAGAATGAGCACGTCAGATGGACATCCGTGGCTTCCTCATAGCGGAAGGGGACGTCACCACGATCGGCATCAGGCTTTACTCCCACCTCCTTCAGCAGAAGTACAGCCTCCCGGAGCCCATGCGCGACGACAGCCTGCTCGCGCAACACAGCAAGGGCGTGTACGACCGCTGCCTCGCGCTGTTGCAGAGCTTCCCGAGGGGACACCGCGACGCGCGCTTTAACAACCTCATCCTGCCCCAGTGCCAGCGCGGTCTGCTGGCTACCGGGTGCGCGTACGCATACGGGTGCGCAGTGGATGTGGGTGTCCCAGGGCCCCTGCTGCAGCTCTTCGAGTCCGCGGCGATCAGGCTCGACCCCCTATGGTATGCGGAGTGTGCGGCGCTCACCGAAGATGCACTAATGGTGAAGGAGGACGACGCTGCACGCGCTGCGCTGCCGAAGATCGAGCAGTACGTTGAGCAGTTCGGGGTGGGCCGCGCAGTGAAGGACGTGCCGATCTTGACAGATGAGGGAATGGAGAAATGGTTGGATGGGCTGGAGACATACGTAGACGGCGGCGCTCAAAACATACATCTTGGAGGCATCCAGGTATGTGAGATATGCTGCCTCTTATGCTGACAGAGTCGTCGTTTACTGATGCCGCTAAAAACAGATGCCGCAGAGTAAATTGTGAACACAGGCTCACTGAGTCAGAGCGTTCGTTGCCATGAGGCTGGGAATGCATCAGGTTCGAACATCATGGCTGACTTGTGGCCCGTGGGATTTATGGCGTCGGGGGCCTGGAAATGGCACGGGGTTGTTCTTGTTCGAACTCGACATTGCGATGGCAGGGTTCGACGAGGACTGTGAGCTATGGTGTTAACATTGCGGCCAGCCTGAGCTGTATCCACGAACAGAGGTAATCACCGATCCCGAGCTTTGAGGCGGACTATTGACGCGACGCGAGGACTACCTCACAGCGTCGCCTTGAGCCCGTTCACTTGGATGGTATGCTGCCGTTTTCGAAAGTCACGTCGTGGCGCCAAAGTTGCGAATTTGCGCACGTCTGATGACCTGGCGACCTCGGCCTTGATAGCAAACATTGTACATAGGGATTTGGTATGGAGTGCTGCGTGAGGGCCGTCGAACCATTTTTGTGCCTGAATGGTTCAGAGAGACCAGGTTTACAACGACCTACGCGTGAGGGTGCGTGCACGGCACAGTGAGCATTCACCTTCAACAAGACGAGCAGGAAGCACATACAGTCTGTTCCCCAGTGCTGCGCGGGATACCTTACCGCACATATAAGCCATTCCCGTATCCCCCCCATCCCATCCTGCGCTCGTCATGGCTGTTCTCTTGGACGGACACGCCAACTCAGGCTTACAAGTTGGGCGATGAGGGAGGACAAGATAGGCTGAGCTAGCATGGGCTCTTGATGTATGTTTGTTGAGCATCTTTCCAGCATTCAAATCGCCATCGGCCGGCATCGACAGAACAGTAGTGGGTGTTGTCCGGGACGCTGAGAGACTCGGACGGACACTGGCAGCGGGAAGTAGGCGCCTATACCTGCCTGTACACCTTCACCATCTCCCTCATGCCCATGCCCGCACCTCTCATACCCAGTCCCTCCCGCCATATAGTCTCCCCTTAGGCAGACCGAAAATACGACCTTTCTGGGGGGGATGAGGATGGTCGTATCTCGCCATAAGTGGACCCACCGCACCTCCGTCAGATCTTAGGTTGAACTCAACGCTAATGGGATTGAAGCTCTCTGTCCTCTAGCTGCAAGGCGACACTGCAAAGTGCTGACAGAAGATGGTCTTCACGCAGCTCGGCAACAACTACGACGGTGTCGCGCAAGCGTCCTGTCGGAGCTCATGGGAGAGTACTCCGGCTTTCCTCTGCCGGCGACTGACGAAGTCCCCAAACGCGGCGGAGCTACAGATACCGTTCATGGATCTCCACTGTGCAGTGCGTCGTTCCTTCTTCTCCCTTCGTGTGCAGGGAACTGACGTGCGTTAGAGTCTGGTGTTGTAAGTACGACTTGTAGGCAACACAAGAAGGCAGGGTCAAGCCCAGCGAGATTTTGGCTCACGGCGTGAGGTCCGAGGAAGCAGAGGGGTGGATATGGCTTTCTCTCGCCCACATTAATAGGGTGTCAGTAGCTTCGCGCTAGCCGGCACCTTACTGCATGTAACGAACAAGGACAAGAATGACGATGACGTTGACTGGAAGCAATCACGACGTTGCTGACCAGCGACTATACGATGAGAACGTCGTTTGTGCAGCATTCCACGAACATGTGCAGGAGTCGGCCAATCCGTTGCGTGGCGGCGAACGATGTGCGTATGACCCCACGTCATATCAGACCGGTAGACTCACCAATCTGTGTGGTCTCAGACAGATGAGGCGGGAATTGCGACGCCATCCCGCACACGCTCTGAAAAATGTGTGCGTCAGTCGAGACACTTCGTGGTGTTGATACGCACGATGCAGTGCGCAGGGACTTTTTACTGGACAGTCACCTGGCGGCAGCTCCGAAGCTGTCCCCAATCCTATCCGCAAACAGGACAACATGAGCAAGCACACTCTTGCATAGATGTTGGAACTGCGCAGGGCACATGCAACTGTTCCCTATTTCCACGGCTGATACATGGTTTACTACCGCGGACACTTCTACGGGGCCTGATGGAGGTAGGTACGGATGATTGTAGTGTATCAGCAGTTTGGATTGACCTCATCCCCCCACAGTCCTCCAACATATCGCATCACGACAGTTCTGCCCGTCGAACGTTGTCTCGCCTCTTGACGACAGGCACTTCTGATGCTATTCTTATTTCATTCGAACTGAGTACGGCTCGCTTGAACAAAACAATTTTGCCTACGCCGCAGCTTGAAGTTGCTTGGTGAAACTTCTGTTAACGGCGGACAGTCTCGGTGTTCCGGGAAGAGCATCATCCGGTGAGCGCCGCCCCATAGTCTCGACTCATAGCTACAACCACGATGGGCTCATGTGTACTCAATAGGTGCACCGACCGGCTCAGAACGCGTGCTGATGCGCTTGGGGCCGGACACCAAACCACACCACTTGCACACAGGGAAGACTTTGTCTCAGTTGACTCGGGACGGCAAGGAAAATCGCATTCAAGGCGTGCCTCCCAGCTCGGTCTCGTGGACCCGCTGAGCTGGTTTTGGTTCTGACATACCCAATTTATCATAGGTCTGACGCATCATGTCGAGGACAGTGAACACATCTATGCCCCGCTTCGTTGCGCCCAGTCGCAGAGCGTTCCCCTTATCGCCACGTCTGCGGTGCGATTCTGGGCTGCCTTAGACGTCTTTTGAAGAGTGAAGCACGCTCGTAGGGCGTCTCTCAATCAACATGTAGTGAGATCGCCTTTTTCGACGAGTACAAGGCAGAACAGTTGTAGTTGAACATAGACGTGTATGTGCATGGTACAATGTATATATCTATGGCGGCTTCGACGACTAACATATGAGAGACATGATGAAGGCATCCCATCACACGAAGTCTATTACGTTCAATGCCTGGAAGCCATGTCAACCCTCGAGATCAAGCTCCTTCGACAATAGGCGTACGTGTTGTTCGATGAATAGCAGAGTCTGGAAGATTGAGAGCCGAGCTGGTATGGGCAATGGTTGGGCGCAATTCATGAACATAACGGGCGCGTTATAGAACTTCCAGGTGTATGTCGACTGGTCCTCCGACAATTGAATTACTGGAAAGTTGATGTCGACCTGGAAGATCCGCCTGGTCAAGAAAACACTGAAGACGAAGAACTTGTTGTTCACAGGAAGCTGTGCATCTGCCTCTGTGAAGACGTGGCTGCTTTCCCAGCCATATGCAGCGCAATGACGTGAGGCAAGAAAAGCAAGTGTTCGATGCAAATTGTACGCCATGAACCGCCGTGCATGTTTAATGTCATCCGAGTCCTTGGCTGTGGCATCCGGATCGCCAGGCAGGAAAACTGCGAAAGGAAGTTGATCTTGGTGAACATCCGGATTTCTGTATCAAGTGAATCGTCGCATGTCAGCAGTGGTGAAGACAGTAGATATATATTTCCAGAGGTACCTTGTCGCAGAATATATCCAGTATCGACGCAACGGACCGAAAAGTCTTGTTATCGTGTGTCCAATAAGGCATTCAGAGGCCAACTCGCGGGCCAACTGCTCGGACTGAGCAAACGAGTGTAGAAGAATCAGCACTGCTGCCCTCTGCTCATCTATCACGTCCGCCCGAGAAAAGATCTGTGGAGTATACTCGGGATATTCGTCCGGCAGCCAATCCAGTTGCGCTTCCTGGTTGCAGAATTGAAAGTGCCGAGAGCATGCGCGATGAGTGTCGTGGTCATATCGGATGCACATTGAGAGTCAGGGGATCGTGCAGTGGCTTCCTGGAATGCCAATGGAACGTTCATGGAAGTCACAACTAGGCAGGCATAAGCGCACTCGCCTTTATCCTGTACCGCGGTGCCACTGGAATCGGCCCTGCGTATTTGAGTACTAGCTCACTGGGTACAAGATACCCTCCGAGTATTGCTTTATCAAGATATCTACTCAGTGGTCTAACCGAGCTGCTGGGTAGGTCCCACGCGAAATTCTTGAACATCCATAGGGATTCATCCCAACGATCGTCGCAGATCAGCTCAGTAGCAGAGCATCGTGACCTGTAAACAAGCCACTCCATCAGTCAAAGTCAACCTACGGTTATGTTCTACAAGTCCCACCAAAATTCTCCCACTTGACCCGGATGTAGTTGCGCAGCATGACACTCAGATGACGGACTATCTTCCGAAGTCCCTGCCACGGGCGCTGCTGCATCGTCGCCCAGCGGCTCCTCGATAGTTGGCGGGTCGGGCACACATGCAAGTGAAAACAAGGGGTCGTTGAGGCGTCCGGCGATACCACTCGGCACATTTGAGGGATCGGAACTGCTCCAATACGGAATCAAGATTAGTCACTGACTCGTATACTGTAAGTGACAGCTATACCGTATCGACCGGTCTTCCAGTGTGCAGTCCTGAAGTAGTTGTTCACCGTCGTCCACGCCGCTCTCGCCGCAAGTGTAATCCAAATCGAAGTCAACGCAGTAGTTGGCGTAGGAATCGTCTGAACGATACGATGGAGTTGGCGTCTCCGGTGTCCAACCTAACTGGTCCCACCGGTTCCGCATGATCGCTCGCTGCGCCACCGAATCCACGGGCGCGCCCGCGAATGGTTCGGCCAGCGTCACCAAGCGGAAGACGTGACGATGCAGGGACAGTAGAGCAAGTGCGACGCGGTAGCGTTCCCGAACGAAGTCGCTGGGACTCCCTGTGCACCTAGAAGGGAAGGGAAGCGTATCGAAGAGCAACGACAGCAATCGTCGTCTCCCGTGTGCTGTATAAGGAATATGCGCGACGAGGTTGATCTCGTTGGCATCATATATGACGCCAATCGTCATTGCGCACGCCGGAAGCCTAGTAGTAGCAGAACCAGGTGGAGTCGACTCGGAGCCCCTGCTGGCACGAAGCCACGTATCCGAGAGACTCGCGAGGCTTGGTTCAGAGAGGAGGGCGAGTTTGCGCAACACCGAGGATAAGTCAGCGTCTTCCTGTTCAGAGTCACGATTCCCTCTCTCTGGCCACCATGCGGCGGGGCCCTTCATCGTCAGAAGAAGAGCCGGGTTCGCGGGCCCAATTGAGGTATGTGCGAGGTGCTCCAGAGATCTCGGCGTTGACGGGCCTATCGGGTAGTGTATGAGGGCAAAGTCAAGACTGCCCGCCAGAGCATGCATAGTCCCCGAGGGCGGATGGTTGTGTAGGACGGTGATACTTTTTCTGCGTGACACATCAATACTGCAGAATACCAATAAAGTGTATTCTTTACCTCCGAACATATGCGCCAGGTATACCGTCAAGACTCAAGAGTCGTTGAGATCGTATGCTCTGCCAAGACCTCCGAGTCCTGATATTGGAGAATCTGCGCGACCTGATGGAGGGACATATGCGTCGGCTGCTTAACCTTGTTGGATCTCGGTGCATGTTCCCATTCGCTGAATAGTATGTCCGCATTGACGTGGCGCTCGGCAGAGAGCGTGAAATGGGGGACGACATCCTGGGTTGCACGATCTACGAGCTCATTGTTGGTCAAATATGAGAGCTCGTCTGATATAAGGTCAAGCTGGAGACGGATGATTCCCCTGCTGAATTCCCGCGACGGGGTGGCAGAGTAGCAGCTAGCAGAGAGGGTCTCTGACCCTTCACCCGGGATGTCCGGCGGCTCAAACAATAATTTGTGAGATGACAGATGCCATATAGAAACGTGTGCGAAAAATATACTCACTGACATCCAGACACCAGGTACTACGAGATTGTTTCGCCATGCTGTTTTCAACGTCAAGAGATAATCGAAATGAGGCTGGAGGTGCGCCGTGAGACTCGGATTGCCGTTGGACGACTCGGAATCAGACATTCCCATGAAAGCCCAATCCATAGGAGCCTGACTGTGTGCAGACCTTGGCACTGCGGGCCCTCGGCTCTATTGTGAGAAATAGGTGAACTCTGAGGAAAAGAATGGACGTACTCCTCGCTCGGAGAGTGCGAAGTCGTGAGGTAACAGGTTCGCCGGACTGTATGTGTGGGAATACTGCCTTCAAAACGATCAATATTACTTATATCTTATGTAGCAGAACAAATGTATGATCTGCCCGACGCAACTTAGCTTCATTGCACCTTTGCCATCTCCCTCATGCTTCCTCGAGCCTCGATATCATCCAATCTCTCCCGCTATAAGGACGCTCACCGCATCTTCGTCAGGTGTGACGTTCACTCCAACGTCGTTGGAAGCCCTCTGCCCTCTGCTTGCAAGGCGACGATTCGAAAGTGCACAGAAGACGGTCTTCACGCAACTCAGCAGCGACTGCGACGGTCGTCGCGCAAGCGCAGTTCTCCCATCGAAATTTATGACAGAGTACTCCCGCTTCCCTCTTCCCGTGACTGACAACGATTGTAGGCCCGGTCGAGCTGCAGTTGCCGCTCCTAGTTCGTCGACCTCCACCGCGAAGTGCGTCGTTCCTTCCTCTCCCTTCGTGTGCAGGCCACTGACGTGCGATGAAGTCCAGTGTTGCAAAACTATACGACTCACAGACAGAACTAGGACGCCAGGTCGATCCCAGCGGAACTGTCGCATGAGGCTAGGGGAAGCAGAAGGGTGGATCTGGCTCTCTCCCGATAGGGTGTCAGCAGCTTCGCGCGAACTGTCACCTTACTGCACGTAACGAATAAGGACATGAGCAATATATAGCGTTGACTTGACGAACTCACGACGTTGCAGTCCGGCAGTCCGGCAGATGATATCAACATTTGTGCGGCGTTCGACGAGCATATGCGGGAGTCAGCCAATCCATTGTGTAGCGGCGAACGATGTGTGTATGACCTCATGTCATCTCATACCAGTAGACTCACCAATCTGTGTGGCTCAGAATGATGAGACAGCAAATGTGACGCAGGCTCCAGAAGCCCCGAGCTTCAACGTGTGGGTCAGTCGACACACGTCGTGGTGTTGATGCGCTCGAAACCTCAGTGCATAGGGCAATCCTAGGTGTGTGCAGGCGGTCGCCGTTGTGAAACAGCAGCTCCGAAGCTGTCCCCAACCCTACCCGCAAACAGGACAATGTGAATGTCGACGCAAACTCTTTCATACGCGTCAGAATTGCTCAGGGAACATGCGTCTATTCATCATTTCTAAAGCTGATACATGTTTTCCCAGAGCTCGCAAAACTTCGTTACGGCCGTGGACATGACTACCGGGCATCAGGGGGTTAGGTACGGATGATCGCAGTGTATCGGTAATTTGGATTGTGCTCATCCGTCCACAGTCTTCCAGCATATCCGCATCGCATCAAGACAGTTCTGCCCCTCAAATGTCGCCCCATTTGACGACACACATGATTGATCCTATCCGTGTTTCGTCTGACTCACTCAAACGAAACAATCGTGCCTACGTCGCAGTGAAACTATGATGGACGGCGGTCAGTCTTGGTGTTCCGGGGTCAGCAGTGTACGAATATTGTCCGATGAGTGCCCTATTGTCTCGACTAGGTACAACGTTAACCACGGTCGGCTCATGTGTGCTCAGTAAGTGCACTCGCCGGCTCGCAACGCGTGCTGACGTGCTTGGGGCTGGACATCCCATAACATCGCATGTGTATACCGAAGACTTGGTCCCATTTTACTGTGCACGCGAGGAAAACCCACATCCAAGGCGTGCATCCTGGGTCAGTCCCCTGAGTTGGCCTGACTGGCTTTGGTTCTGAACATGCACAATGTAGTACAATTTCCCATAATCTAGAGGACACAACTCAACACCTTTTCGTCGTCCCCAGTTCAGAAATGTTCCTCTTACCGCTACGCGCTGCGGCCTCGGGCTTCTGGCGATCGCAGCGCGCTACGAATCGTAAGATGTCTCTGCAGCGAAATCGCCTTTCGTGACGAGCACAACGCAAAACGACTGTAGCTGAATCCATATATCTTTGCTTATGGTAGAACGTACAATCCCCCGTTCCGACGGTGGGTACAATGTACATATATGAGAGACACAATGAAGGCTTCCCATGGCGCGAATCTACGACGTTCTCTCGAAGCCATGTCATTGTCAACCCTCGAGATGAAGCTCCTTCAGCAGCAATTGTATGTGCTGTTCAATGAATAGCAGGGCCTGGAAGATTGTGAGCCGAGCTACTATGGTCAATGGATGTGAGTACTCCGTCTGCATAACGGGTCCATTGACGAATGTCCAAATGTACGTTGACTTATCCTCCGACAATTTGATTGCCGGAAAGTTGATATCGACCTGGAAGATCCGCCTAGCGAAGAAAACACTGAATGCAAAGAACCTCTTGTTTATAGGCAGCTCTGCGTCCGCCTTCGTGAAGGTGTGGTCGGTCCCCCAGCCATGCGCCTGGCAATGACGTGTGGCAAGAAGGGTGAGCGTTGAATGCAATCTGCGCGCCATGTATCGCCGCGCGATGTCGATGTCTTTCTCGACCGCATCCGGACCGCCGGACAGAAAGACAGCTAGAAGTGGTTGATCACGGTCCATATCTCTGCTCCTGTGGTTAGGAGATCATCGCTCAGCAACCAACGGAGGCACTGAAGGGACATTCAAGACATACCTTGTCACCACAGTTGTCCAATATGGAGATAACGGAGCGAACATCGTTGCTATCGTGAGTGTGATGAGGCGTTCGGAGGCCAATTCGCGAGCTAGTTGCTCAGACTGAGCGAACGAATGCAGAAGGATTAGCACTGCGGCTCTTTGTTCGCTTGTCGCGTCCTCTCGAGAGAAGAACCGTGGAACATGTTCAGGGTATGTGTCCGGGTCAAGAGAGCCTATCCAATCTTCATAGCCGCAAGCGTTGTTCAGTGTGTCGAGAGCGTGCGCAATGAGTTCCACGGTGAAATCAGTGACACTTTCGAGGTTGGGGGATAGTTTCTGGAAGGCAGCGAGCGCGTTCATGAAGAGCATTCTGAGATGAGGAGGCATAGTGACACTCACTTTCTTTTTGTATTGAGGTGACACTGGAATGGGTCCCGTCCTCCAAATCAGCTGACTCGACTCAAGATACCCAGATTGCGCTTTGCGGCAGTATTTGCTCAGTACGTAAGCGGCACTGCCGGGTGGATCCCATGCAAAGCTTGCGAACTCCCATAGATTTTCGTCCCATTGTTTGAGACTGGTCTTTTGAATCGGGGATGCCCATGACCTGTGAATAGGATTAAACGTGATTGAAGCAGTAGCAACAGTTCTAAGCCTCACTGAACGTCTCTGACTCGATTCAGTTGAATCTGCGTGACAAAACACCCAGAAGATAAACCGTCCTCTGAAGTTCGATGTAATGCTTCTGTAGCTTCATTGTCTAGCGGGTTTTCGATGTTTGGTGGGTCGAATTCACATGAGGGTAAGCCAGTGACGGCGTTGACGTATCGCACAACGCGACTAGAAGGTGCAGATGGGGAGTCGGGCCTGCTCCTAGACGCCAGAAATATGAGTCATTGCGCCGCGGGTTGGAAGGAGGAGGGTTGGCAAACCGTAGTGACTGGTTTTCTGCACATTCGGAATCTGCACATTCGTTATCACTCTCAGATGCATCGGAGAGCCCCGATTCGCCTTGCTCTTCATCCACGCCTTGGCCGCCACTCTCATATGGATCGGAGAGCTCGGATCTGTCTTGCTCTTCGTCTATGCCCTCGTCACCACTTTCATCTGCACCAGAGAGCTCGAATTCGTCTTGCTCTTCTTTCATGTCTTCGCCACCACTCTCGTATGTATCGGAGAGCTTGACTTCGTCTTGCTCTTCGTCTGTGCTCTCGCCATCATTCTCATAAGTATCAGACTGCTCGGATTCGCATTGCTCTGCTTTCACGCCTTCGCCACAGCTCTCGTATGCATCGGAGAGCTGAGACTCGTCTTGCTCTTCATCCGTGCTTTTGCTACCACTCCCAGATGCCTTGGAGAGCCCAGCTTTGTCGCTTGGAGCAGACTCAAGGAGCTCGGAGCTACAGCAGGACGGAGTTGGCGTTTTCAGCTTCCAACCTGGTGGACCCAGACTCAGCATTATCGCTTTCTGTTCCGATTCCCAATAAAAGGGTCCACGTGCGGGCGGTTCTGTGAGCGTTACTAGACGGAATACATGCTGCTGCAACGAGAGTAGGGCAAGTGCGACGCGGTAGCGTCCCCGGACGAAGTCACTGAGACTCCCCGCACACGTAGAAGGGAAGGGAAGGGTATCGAAGAGCAATGACAGGAATCGTCGTTTCCCGTGTGCTGTGTAAGGAATATGAGCGACGAGGTTGATATCGGTGGCATCATATATGACGCCAATCGTCATGGCGCACGCCGGGAGCCTAGTAGTAGCGGGGCCTGGAGGAGCCACCCCCGAGCCCATGCCGATACGAAGCCATGAATCCGTGAGGCTTGTGAGGCTTGATTCCGCTAGGAGGGCGAGTGTGCGTATTACCGGGGATAAGGCTGTATCTTCTCGCCCAGAGTCTTCCCTCTCTGGCCACCGCGAATCGGGTCCCTTCGTAGTCAAGAGAAGCGCCGGACTGGCAGGCCCGATAGGAGCATATGCAAGGTACTCTAGAGACCTCTGTGTTGACGGACCTATTGGGTAGTATATAACTGCACAGTCGAGGCTATCCTCCAGATCAATGTCGGTATTAGGCAAAGCTCCCGAGGGTTGATGGCTACTGTGAAGCATAGTGACTGTGACATTTGTTCTGCGCCACGATATCAGTATCGTAAAACATCTTGACGCGGTGTGCACTCTACCTCCGGACATATGCGCCAGGTATGCCATCGAGAGCCGTGGTAACTGCATGCTCCGCCAAGGCCTCTGAGCCCCGATACTGGAGGATTTGTGCGACCTGATGGAGTGCCATATGTGTCGGATATCTCGACTTGTCAAAGCGCTGTGTATCACCATCCCATTCATTATGTGCAATCTTCGAATCGACATGGCGTTCGGCAGAGAGCGTGAAAGGGGGGGCCACATCCTGGTCTGTGCGATCTATGAGATCATCATCCGTCAAGAACAAGAGCTCGTCTGATATGAGGCCAAGATGTAGACGGATGACCCCCCTGCTGAACTCCCTTGATGGCATGGAAGTGAAGCATCGGGTACTTGTGCAGTCGGTCACGTCATCCTAAACATCCCGAGGGGGGGCAATAACTCATGAGATCTCGGACACCATGAGAGCCACGTAATGATTGACTTACTGACATCCAGACACCTGGTACTACAAGCTCATTGTGCCATGCTGATCGCAAAGTAAGAAGGTAGTCGAGGTGATGCTGTATTTGCGCTTTGAGGTCGCTGTCATCGGGAAAGTTCAATATCTCTGTGAAAGTCCAGTCTGCCAGTGGAGGTGCCATGATCCCGGCTCTGTGCAGATAGTGGCACTGACAGCTATCTTTTCAAGTCAAACCGAGCAAGAACGCAGACAAGCACACTAGACCACACAGTACGGCTACGGAGGGTTCTAGTCAGGGATGTAGGTTACTCGGAACACACGATGACACCATCTTGAGTACACAACAATGATTACCATAATATTAATCAACGGCCACGAAAAGACGCTTGTCGGCTATTATGGAAGTTGACTATTGTATGGTTAAGTTTGACTGGTATTGATGTAACAGTGTCACTCAGTGGATGCCTTCCCGTAGCATTTTCAGGCGCTGGTAAAGCTAGAGCGGACATCAAACATCGAGTGGGTCGCAAGGATAGCGAGGATTGCTAACCCGTGGCAACGACCTGTAATCCGCGATGTAAATTCATGACACAGCATCGGAGGCAACAGTAGTGATGGGAATGGTCGTGCGAGCCAACGAGAGGTCGAGATTTCGAACACCGATGGTATGTTTATGCTTTTCAACCTAGAGGGGGGGGTCCGACCCCCCTTCCAGATTAAGGTTCAGAATGGGGGTGCCGGAGTTCGAGAGGGCGACAAGCGAGATAAGCCGACGTGCCGGAGAGATTTAGAGCGCGAATTTAGGATAGAACGCGCTGTAAACCTCTGCGGGAAGGCATCCACTGTTAGTATTTAGTGTGTTGCGGTTGGGCATGCAGGCCATCATGATCAATCAAGCTTCAAGCCCGGTCGGTCGAGTTGGTCTCGTCCCCATCCGATCAAGGAAGTCGCACCCCACCACCGCATCTCTTGGGCCTGGGTGCGACTTCCTCGATCGAACAGCGGGGCCTCGGACGAGACCACTGGCAGGTCGAGTCAGCACCCCCTGTGGCATAGTAACAAGCTTGCAACTTATTTGTACATGCTTTTAGGGTGCCAAACTGGTACTGGTTTCGTTCTCGCCATTGTATAGTTGGGAGGGCCCAGCATTCAGGTCATGAGTAGCAGTGCGCGATGATGCGTACTCAGGCTGGCAGCGTCAGCGCGCGCAGTTCTGTCTCCGAACTAGGAGGTGGACCCGCACTTACGGATGGACAATGTATAGCAGGATAGTGCCTTTTGCATGTTACGTCTCTCGACTCCCTTACGCATCCGAATCGTTGCTTGTAGTGGACACTGGCATCCGATCCGAGTCAGCACCGTGACTCGCTCCAACATCGACTCGGAGACTTGACGGCGCTGGTAATGATGAGTGGTATACTGCCTCAACAATTGAAAATTATATGAGTGGCAAGGTTTGCGCGCCACAGGCTCTGGCCACGAGTCTGGCGACACTCAGGCTTCGAGTCAGTAAGTTATGTGAATAGCAAGCTGAGGTACCACATGCTCAATTGTGGATGGCACACTATAATCAGCCTGGCGAGTACCGTATGCGGCGCACCGACACGCCGGATTGTACCCACACTGTCACGGAGGTATCCTGCGAGATCAAACTTGAATATACCTCCTCTCTCAAGTTTTCATAGTGACCACAAACATCCACATACTGTACTCATCAGTTAATGCCATCATGTCGCGTAGTTGACTTGTTTTACTCGCTTTGTCAATTCAATGCCAACAATTGTTTCGTCATCTTAGTGTATCAAAACACCCCATGTTTCAGGCTGATACCAGTCAAACACACTCATACTTGTGTACACGATTGATGATGTGTAATTGCCTACAGGGGAAGCACTATGTGTGCTCTTGTGTAGCCTGAGGAGCCCTCAGGTGGTATATAACAGAGTTTGAACTAGATGAAGAGTCCAAATTCCACAGTCACAATCTCCACAATAGTTCCTGCAAGATGACTCCCAAGAGTACCAGCAAGGCTAAGAAGTCTGGTCAAGCTCAGCCTCAGCCTGGACCCGAGATTATAGTCAGCCAAGCCCCTGATAATCAACAACATCAACATGTTACTCCCTTAGGCCAAGAACAGAAGCAAGATACATATGAAGGAATCTGCAAGATGCTAGGGTTTGTTCAAGACTTGACTGAATCTGCAAGGCATGTCAGTCTCTCCTTTGATCCAGAAACAGTGCCTGACCACCTCATATTTCCAGTGGTGTAAAGACCATAAAACAAGATGATGCATATTGGGACCTTGAGAATGCTTCTCAACATGTCTGGTCATTCAAGAAGGCAAAGTCAGCAACAAAGGACAACTCACAGGACATACAAAAGTACCTGACCAACCTTCAGAATCATTTGATTGTAAGACTTGCAAATCCTAATTCCTTGATGAGGCTACCTGGCTTGGTGAGCTTTCATTGCTTTTGGAAAATTGGATTACTCGATGACTTATCACTATCAATGTGTAAAGGACACCATTGACAAGGGCAAAACCATGCATGATTTTGTCAAGGGGTACTCTGCACAACAGGGCAGGGAATTCATTGCAACTTGTGGATTCACCTTTGCAATCTGGCAGCATGATATTAGTCCTTCTGATATACTGGTCCCCAATGCTCCCACTTCAACTACAGGGGGCATCACCCCAAAGGAGACTGCCCCAATTTCAAAGAAAGCTTCAGAGGAACAGGAGCTAAACAACCTACTACCTGTACCAAAGCAACTCATGGGCACCAACAATCTTGCCTACCTGATTGCCCTTTCCCAACTTCTATCCTTCAGACAGCCAGCAGATGATGCAAGTGAAATAGAAACTGAGAAAGAGCTGGGGCACATCTTAAGCTGTATTTTCCAACTGGGAGTTAGTTCAGCCTTCAAATATGGGTCGTATGTGTGATCCTCCACTATGGCTTGACCTAGCCACTGATTATGACACACCTCTCAGGAACCAGCAGGCTGAGCTGATCTATTCTCTTTCAAGAACGAGTGCAGGAGCACAACCGGATATGTTCATCCAGGCCAAGGCAACTGGCAAGATATTGGAAAAGTCACCAAATGAAAGCCTATCATCATCCGAAGCCATTCCAGACATCATAACATTCATTGCGGAAGCCAAGCGCAACAATAAGAGCTTCAGTCAAGCAGTACGACAAATGACCACAGCAATACATCCGACTCTGTTGCTCAACATCATCATCCACTATCAAAGACATGGATTGAAATTCACTGACCGACTTGACGAAGTTCTTCAATATCAACTGGACCCACTCGATATTGTCCTAGGTGCCTACTATGATAACAAGACACTGCATTTTACTGCATCCTACCCAGTCATTGTCGACAACTTTGATGGGACCAGGAAGAACAGGCACAAGGGATATATCTGGATCATACGTGTTCTCACCATTGCTTCCTACGACCTCTCCAAGATACTGACAGCCACACAAGCCTGGACAATCTTTGTGGCTATTTTGACTGTGAATGAACACAATATACGTCTCCAACAGAAGGCCCAGAATCGTCAGACCATTAAGGCTCTCACGAAGTTACACAAGAGAAGCATACGGAGGCCACAATCCACGAAGAAACCTCGGGGAGCCCAGTTACTTGGCAAGTGCTGATCTTTTGCGCTGTGTGTTTACCTCTGACAGCACTATACTCTAGCTGAACCCCCCTCAGAGCAGCAGTAGCGTGAGAATGCGTACCCATGGGGATCATGGGGTCTGCTAGTTTTGTGTTGTGAATGTGCTTTCTGGGTTCATCCATGTAATTGTACACACCGTGACGATCTTACACCTGGAATGTATACCTCAAGGGAGAAGCGTGTGGCATCGTACCCAGTACACGGCCGCATTGAATGCTACCGCCGTCAATAGAGCATGATGGAATAGCACATATGCTTCTCGGATTCAAGGGCATCAGCATCACACAGTCACGCACCAAGCACGGCACAGTGGAACACGTACCGCATGTATACTAAAACCAGCATCACTCGTTTCCCTCGTCCTCGCTCGCATGCACCGGCGACCGCAAGTCACCTGAGTATCATGCCGAGCTGTCTCGTCTTCAACAATGTGAGACTCAACGCTGACAAGTGACGGAGGGAGACGTCGGAAGGGAGGAGTGTGTCGCTACGACTTAGTCAATCGATGCTGACGGCGGACGCAGATCTATGCGACGCCAGGCCCTGAGACGTGGACGCGGATAGAAGCAACTGCGAGACGTCCGAGAGCAGCACGAACGTGCATTTATGGCTTCGCATGAACCCGCCAAGAAAAGTCAGCACCCAACCAGACAGTAAGAGAGCAATGGTATGTACGTACGTCTGGCCATTTTTCAGGTTCTCCCACCTCCGCCTTCTGCTGTTCCTGACGGGTTTCATTCACAATTGCACTGTCATCGATCACGCACAGCGAGATCCGGGTGGCTTTCGAGTCAAAGGCTATTTGTGACCCTGTAGTGTTCATGCATCTTGAGTCAGGGAGCACTTCGCCCGCGATACACGACTCAAAAGTACACTACTGCCAGCAAGGTTAGTCCACCGCCCGTAGTGCGGTGACCAGAGGCTAGAATTATCTTTCTCCCACCGACCATAGGATCATCCTTATCTATCGGAGGCCCAACATATACGATGATCATGTGGTTGTATTGAGGGCCGGCCTGAGGGAGTTGCGCGGTGCCCGCGCAGATCCTGACTCCCGACAGCGATACGGTGAGTGCCGTGAACGGCAACCTGGATGCGGCGCTTGGAAAATAAGACAGTACGACACAGTGGTAGTCGCAGTTGTTGGTGGTCTGAGTCAACCCGTGTCTTCCGTGGCAGCGAGCCCTTGAACGCGGCCACATCGGTTGCGGAGCGTACGAACACCAGTAGCACTAGTCGTAGGGGTAAGGGTAAGTCAGTATACGGACATCCAAGAAAGGAGTTCGATCGAGGTCCACGCCGTTGTAGTTGTATGATGTAACGAGTGTCAGAGAAATGTGTCTTGATTCGATAGCTTCCGCATCCTACACTTGCTCGAGCGGAGCCCACCAGGCATCGGATGATATGTACCTCGAAAAGGGTGTCAACAGGCGATCCAACGGGTGTCAGCAACGAGATCACCATACCAGAATTAGGACGTCTCCTTCAATCAAACGTGATTGAAGCACCGCTTCAGCACGCATAGTTGGCGGTCAGCATTCACGCATCCCCAGCAGTCCAGGGTATCAGCATCACATTGAACGGCGCGCCAGGCACAATAATATCATCGCGAATACAACACCACATACGTACTGTGATGTCAGACATAACAGGCGGCGGGTCCTGGGGCGCAAGCGGGCGCATCACCAGTTCCACTCGTCGTCGCTCTGCTCGCGCGCGCCCGCACTCGCGGTCTTCGCCGAGCCCGAGTGCGAGTCTGGCACGAGCACGCTGCCGAGCCCCTGCGGGCTGTCGTCATCCTCCAATAGTGACGGCGACGCGTGCAACGCGGCGGGGGAGGGTATGTGGGAGGGAGACGTCGAGAGGGGGGAGAGCGTCGGGGCGAATGGGTTCGTCGATACTGACACGGAGCTGATCGACGCCGTGCCGGGCGACGCGAGAGCAGAGAGCAGCGACTGCGAGACGTCCGAGAGCAGCACGGACGCGCGTTTCTGGCTCTTCGTGAACCTGCCGATCCAGGTAAGTACGCATACAAGGAGTGGGGGCAATCGGTACGCACGTCTCGCCCTTTTGCAGCTCCTCCCATTTCCGCCCGACGCTGCTCCCGACGGTCTCCATCCACGACTGCACCGGCTGCACTGCGAGCGCGCCCATGCCCGGGATCGCCGGAGGCGGGAGGCCCGTCGCGAGATTGAGACTCGCGCGCTTGGCCGCGCGAGTGCTGCCCGTTGCGGAGGGCGACATCGACGCCGCGTTGGGCGTGGTCGGCGACTCGGGGCGGCGCGGTGCGGCGGCGTTATCGCGGGACTTGCGCCGGTGCAGTTTCGCGGCGCGCAGCGCGCTTGCGGGGGAGATCTCCACGCTCCCGCGCCGCTCCTCCGGGTCTGGGTATTGAGCCTTCTCGTCGAGCTCGCGTAAGGGCTCGTCGAACGCGAGGGACGACGCTGATGACTGCGAGAGGCGCACACTTGTTGATGTTGTCGTGTTCGTGGATACAGATGAAGAGCTCTGGGAGTTTACGTGCCCGCGTGCCCGGTGCGCTGAGGCACGCGACGTGGTAGCGAAGCCAGCGACGGATTGTATGGGAACAGGTGTTGAGGTGCTGGGTGAGGAGAGGTCCCCCAGGAGAAGGCGACTCATTCCTTGTACACCCTCCTTGATACCATCGAGAGGTGACAACGGACTGGTGACCGACGAACTGGGTGTACTCGAGGTTGTGCGGTCCATGCCCCGGCTGACGATGCGCTCCCACTTGCGCTTCAGCTGCGCGAGCTCGGCTTCCTGCACAGCTAGTTGCGACCGCAGCTCGAGGCATTTCGACTCCTTCTGTGCGATGAATTGCAAGAGGTCCGCGTGTCTAAAAATGAGTTTATTGGTACGGACGGAGGTAAGAAGAGAAGATCGACGCACTTCTCCGTGAGAGTCAGTGGACCACGATCGGCGTAGGGCGACTGCAACTCTGCCGGGCTCCCGAGGCTTCGTCTGTCACCGGGAGACGAAACGATAGGACTCTTTGCACCATGTCCGACAGACGTACTGCGCTTAAGCGAGGGCGCCGTGATCATTGTCGTGGAGCGTGACGACCATGTCGGCGCGTTGTCACTTGGGAAATAGGAAATGGAGGATTGTCGACGAGACTTCTTGAATGACCTAGCGGTGGGAGGAGGTGTAGAGAGACCAGAAGCGGTAGGGGAAGGACATGACGATGTGGAGGGCGAGCCGAACCCTGCTGGCTGGACGTTGCCATCCACGAGCTGGAGTGGACGGGGCCCGGAGGAGAGTGGCCTTGAGGTTCTAGTTGTGCTCATGTAGGCGGATCAAGGACAGGTCTTTGAGTACATCCAGGTTGAAGTAGAACGAGAGAACGTGAGTATGGAACACTGGCAGCAACGGTGAGCGGGGACGGAAGACACTGAATGCGAAGTAGGCGCTTGCCGCTGCTGATGGGATCTCAAGAACGGGCGACGTGCTCTCTCGAATCTATGCGACAACACAGGCCCAACTAGTCACCGTATTCAGGACAGTGTTCTCATCGCGACTCGACCCAAGCATCGTCACACTCCCCGCACGTTGGGAAATCTGCTATACACGGTACATGTTCGATATGCCAATACACGTCACGGTCACTGGCAATATAATCTCAGTATCATAACAAGTAGGAATACACAGGTCACTACACGGAAGGTTTCGTTACTACCGAGTGTGCATTGGCTATCTGATATATATATAGGTTCAGGAGTTCGTGACTCGCCCATGGGGTGCGGCTATGACGTTGAGGCGGCCGCTACATCCGGAGACGTAGCCTCTGCAACCGTTATTCTGGAAGCAACTTCGCCCGCCACCTCAGAGAGGGAGGCTGCACCGGACGCAGCAGCGTTGGTTGGCGCAGATACTACCTTGCTTGCGTCGCTCTTGGCAGCGGATGCGGCCGACGAGACTGCACTCCGAGCTGCGGATGTTGCGGAGGACACAACGTTCCCGATGGACGAGACAGCGCTACCAGCGGCGGATGTCGCAGAAGCGATGGCGCTCCCCGCGGCAGAGGTTACAGACGGAACGATGCCCGCGGCGGTGTACGCTGCCGACATGATCGAGTCCGACTGGTTGCTCGACAGTGCGCCCTCCAACTGGCCTAGATCCAAACCGAGTAGGTCCAGGTTATACCTATTGCATGGCACGTGAGGGCGAGCGAGGTTTGGACGGGTCGGTATACGTACGTTGTTGGCGTCCCAGGCTGCCAGAGCTGCAGCCATGGGATCTGGTAACCTCCAACTGCAACGCTGTAAGAGGCGTCAGAACCAGGCTCGCGCCGAAACGTAAACGCGGATACGTACTTGACGGTCTGCGCACAAGCGACATCGAGGTAACCCAATGGTATGATGGGCAGAGATGCAAAGGCGCCCTTCGTCAGGAGCACGTTGTCGAAGCGGCCACTGTTCGCCGTTCCACCAGCAGGAACGACAAACGAGTCGAATAGCTGGTTGAAACTGCGCAATGGGAATCGTCAACGCGGGAGCAAAAGAAGTTATGAGACGATACGTGCAATGCGTACACCTCGTCGTTCACACCGCTATCGGCTTGCACACCCGTAATTTGCAAGTCCGCGCCCAGAGGGTTGTGCACGTCAAAGTCAACCTCAACCAAGTTGGTTACCAGTGTCGAGAGCTGCGTGCAAGAGTGAGACACCACAGCACGCGAACAGGTGAGTACTCACGGAAATGTAGACATTCACATGGGTGAGGATTGGATCGGCATTCATACCCTTGATGGATCCATTTAGTGATACGCCCTCCAGCGCGGTCAACAGTGAGCCGAACGGGGTACTGTCCGAGTCGCCCTGAATCGACAGCTCGAGGTCGTCACCAGTGGTGAGGAAGGACGTGAGAAAGCTCTGTATATCATGTATATCATATGAGCGTGCCAATTAGGTGGCCACTGAGAGCCGACGAACCTGGGCGGTCGTGTCATTAGCGTCTTGAGGCTCATAGCGGAACTCTGACGGGATTGTGTTTTCCCCGGGAGTGAGGTTGAACGTCTGCGAGAGAATGAGATCACTAGTGATTTGTCTACGCCCCGACGCACCTGTATGGCTGCCCTGCCGATGTACGTCCCTTTGTAGTTGACACCGAGGGAGAGATCGACCGTGTCCAAAGATATGTTAGACGGGTTCGTGAGTGTCGTCGTCAGTGGCGAGACGATGTACTCGTTGCCTCCATCTCCGCCGCTTCCGGTGATCGTGACATTCGAGATGCCCGCGGACCCACCAAAGCCGTTTATGCCGGCGAGGGACGAAGAGACATTGAACGGTATGCCTGAGATCGGTACATCACCAATAGGCGTGCGCCCAGTGACGTTCGCCGAGCCGGACAGCTCGAAGGAGACGTCATTCTTCAACGTAACTGCTGCAAAGAACAAGTTGAAGTTGCCGTCATCGAGGGCGTCCATCGGCACATTGAAGAAGCTCAGAGCCATGTCGGCGTCGTTGCCCGTTGAAGTACCGCTCGAGACGTCCTGACTCGGCACGCTCAGCTGCATATGGGATCAGTAGGCATACTCTCAAAAAAGGTAAGTTCACCACCCACAGACGCTACGTCGCCACCGCTGGAAATCTTGATTTCCTCAGCCGACTCGATGACTTGCAAAGAGAATCCGAATGGGTTAGCATACACGGCGACTGTAGACTTGGAGCTCGAGAGGGGGCCGTAGGCCTCTCCTTCGTCAGTTATCACGAGTTCTAGATCGTCAATCGTGATGGATTTGATGACCTGCTCGTCGTGAGACCATGCGATGCTCCAGGTTTTCTGTTCGACTTACCTCGTACGTCTGGCCTGGAAGCGTCACGTTAAGTGTCAACGTCCTGAACGCGGTGCTGAGCCAACTGATCGTCCCGGAACCAGGGTCCACCGACTCTCCAGTCACACTCAAAGTCTGGTTTTGACCAGCAAGGAAGTTCGAGAACAGCTGGCCCATGACATCCAGGTCGCTTCCACTTTGAGGTACGATGCGACCAGTGAGGTGAGTGGACGTCGTAGACTCTGGCTCCAAGGTGAGGTTGGAGGCCGAAAGAGCTACGAGTATAACTTTTCAGAGGTTGCTGTAGTGGGTTGCGACGAAGTGCGCTTACGTCCGACGAGTACACCTTGGTAGTAAGCCTGGAACGTAGCGGTACCGAGAGCAATACCGAGTTCTGCTAGCCTGTCAGTATCCTTGAGCCGATGCAAAGGATCTGAGAACTCACGAGCAGGGGACGGTATGGCCGAGTCCGTGTCGATGCTGATACCACCTTCGGGTGCATCCCCAGGCAACTTGAAGTTGGAGATGGTGACGCCAGGTAGCCCGTCGAACGCCTTCAACGTCACGTTCTTCGAGAGCTGCACGCCATCGAAGATGGTGCCGAGCGCAGTCACACGAAGAGCGTTGGTAGAGATCGTCCACGTGAAGTCTTCGTTGTGCAGCATGTAAGTCGCGAAGCTTGTGAATCTATCAATATGTCAATATACGGGCCACAATGTTGGGTATTCGAGAGCTCGACATACGCATCGTGATCCGTGATCGACAGCTGGGCATCCGTCTGGTAGTCAGGCGCGCCGATGTTCGCAGCAGCGCAGACTTGAACGGAAGATATGAGTACAAGCTGGTCGGCATGCTGGATTCGACCTACCCGACGGAAGCGTGAGCGTGGCAATGTCCACGCCTTGCCAGTTGACCACTACGGGTTCCACATATTCGATCAGCGCATCCAGGGGTCCAGTGCCTGTGAGAGAACCGTTCAAGGACAAGCTGAATCCATCCTCTGAGAGATCGCTAATGATAGCCCTGTTGAAGTCAATGGACGCGGCTGAGACTAGCTTCTGAACGACTGGTGGTGCAACAGCACCAATCAGGTACAACGCTGTATCATCAATCTTTGGATGCAGAAAGTGAGTCAAAGAATCGCCCGAGCTGAAAGGGAGCCAAATGTACCTGAGCAGGAACGCCGGATTGGACAAAGGAGAGCTGCGTCGCGTCTAGTGTGTGGTTAGCCTCGGAGAGACAATGGCCGGATAGAGATGACTCACAGTCGTCCAGTTTGAGTCCGCTATCCACCGTAAGATTGACCTTCAACCCCGCAAGCGCCTTCAGGATAGCATCATCTACGTCGAACTGGTTCCCGCTAGAGAGTAGAGATCAGACGCAGTATTAATGTCACATGTTATGATGACGAACCTAGAGCATCCAGAGTCCCCATCGGCGACCGTTGCAGTGATCTGACATTCAACATTTGATTAGTTTGCCACCACATTAGTATGAAGGGGGAATCGTACGTTCGGATGGAAGTCCGGGTCGTCAATGACCATCTGGAATAACTCCGTCAGCGGACCGAGGTCCACGCCACCTGCTTGCGCCGCCGTCTCCAGCAACTCAATGATCGACAGGGGGTCCATGTTGAAGTTGAACGGTAGCTTCGAGGACGTTCCGCTTTCGTGCCCAGGAACCGACATGGGAGAGCTGCTGAGGTCGACATGGTAGAACCCTCCAACGTAGACTGGGCCGTAGAACGTGGACGCATTCACGGTCTGAATTTCAATGCTCGCAGTGAAAGGGTTCGCAAGCGAGAAAGAAGCTTCGGCAACACCAGTCTGAGTTATGTCCTTGGGGAAGGAGAGCGACGCGCCCGTTATGAGGTTCTGGTGAAGTGAGGGGATATCGGCTTGCAGCTTCACTCCGGACATGGCCTGCTTCAACGAATCGACACTGGTCGTGTCAGTGGACCCCTGAATGGTTGTGGAGGAGATGATGCCCTGGATATAGTTCTCGAGCATGTGCTCGCCTGCAGTGCTCGCGAGGTCGCCCTGTGGAGAGTAATGGACGCCAGTGCTGTAGTTCGCTGAACCAGGGATGATGACGAGGCCGTCAATGTTGGCGCTGCCGATCGTCTGACCCTCAAAGACAAGACCAAATGCGACATCGCCAGCACCAATGGTGAGGTTGCTAGGATTGAACAATGTGGTGCCGCAAGTGATGAGGAGGTAGTCGGAGTAGCCGTGAGAGACGTCCAAGTTGCTAACGACTGCGGGTTCTGCGTTCAGGCCCTGCAATCCAGCGATAGTCGTGTCGACGGCGAAGGCGATATCCGTCAGGGCCAAGATACCCACAGCCGTACTGGCCTGAGTGATAGCATAGCCCGAGAGCTGGAACGTTTCATTTGCAGACATCGTCACATCAGCCAGGAATCGTTGGAAAGTACTCTGCTGCCCAGATACGACCTGGAACGGGACGTTGGAGAATGTGAGGTGGATGATGCGAGTGTCGACATCTGTCTTTGCCGGACCCTGAGGGATGATGAGCTGGGCGAAGTCCGTGCCCTTGTAACCGGCGGTGATATTCTGAGAAACTTGAGTGATGTCGATAGGGAAGTTGAACGGAATAGTGAATGAGGCGATCGTCGCGTTGCTTCCCGCTGCAGGTGAGTAGGCGCTATCCTGAGTGAACATAAAGGACATCTGCTCCAACGTCACACCGGTGATGATCGTTTGGACCCCTTGGTTCGGGAGCGACGTCTCTATCTTGAGCGTCTTGATGGCCTGGTTAAGCCACATTGCCTATGCCCACAATATAAGCACGATCAATCAGCGAGCGAGCATCGTGTATCTTACGTCTGATGGGCCCGCCGAATTGCCGTAGACAGTAACGCTGCTGTCCTTGCCGTGAATGAAGTTGTTGAAGACGGTGGAGACACCCGCAAGGCCGCTCGAATCGTTCTGGGGCACCAGGCGGCCGACGAGTGGCAGACTGATCGTAGATAGAGGCGCCATGTCCAAGCTTCCATCAGATGCAGCCGGTCCCAGGTATGTTGAACCGAAGTAGTTCGAAAAGGCAATCGATTCCAAGGCGATACCGACTTGCGACGGCTGATAATAATGTCGGCACTGGCAGCGGGCAATGATAGAATAGTACGCACATTGGTGATAGTCGTGTTCAGCGTAAGATGGATCCCGCCAGATTGGTCGTTCTCAGGAAGATCAAAGGACTCGATGACCACTCCGTTCTTCAAGCCATTCATGCCCTTCAGTCTCACCGACTTCGACAGCGTGATGTTCTCGACGTTGATGCCTGTCATGCGACACTTATAAATATCGTAGCACATGCAGTACTTAGACACATACCGAGAGCTGACACGACGAGACTGCCACCAGAGATGTCCCACTCGAAGCTGTCCTCGTTCAGTAACACCTATGCGAGGAACAGTCAGACTCTACGCGCCGGGAGCTGGAGCGCAGGTGAACGCACCTCAGTAAACTTCTCCAATGCGTCCGAATCTGACACCTCGAACGTCGCGTCCTGGATGTTCAATGTAGCACCAACATCACCTACGAGGCTCACATTCGGCATCGTCATCTTCCCTAACGTCTGGTTGTTCCAGGCAATTTTCAAGCCGTCCGAGAACATGATTGTGGCATCAACTGCAAGATACCATGAGCGATCGGGAACATCAAACTGAAAAGCATATGACTGACATGGGCCAGCGTTGGTGATTGATCCATTGAGTAGTACAGAGAAGCTCTTCTCGCTGGGCTTGCTGATTGTCAACGTTTCGATGCTATCGGGAGATTAGAAACGGTCAAAAGCTAGCAGTGCAATAGAGACATACCCGAGGATGGAACCTGTCACTATCTTCTGCACGATGGGCTGAGCCAGGACCGGGAGGAGCAAGTTCAAGCTCTCATCCGTCTTCGTGGCAAGGTTGCCTTGCGTGTAGTTCAGTGTGGTCTCGTAGTCGCCTGCCAGCCATCATGAATCAGGTGCAGGTCACGACGACCATGAACATACCAATCTTGACGCCGGCGCTAAGCGTGACGTTAGACGTGAGATTGCTGAACGCCTGATCCACGTAGGACGGAAGGTTAAAGTTCGTGTAGATATCCCGCGTGTCGAGGGCATCTCTCCTTCCGTACGTCTGGACATGCTGGATCCCGCCGATCTGCATGATGCCGTCGATCTGATCTGTCTCCATGCCCTGATCCACGGCCAGAGCGCGCAGCAGAGAGAAGATCACCGACGGCTCGAGATTCATGTTCATGTCGAGCTCTGGTGAGGTCGTCATGGTCTTGCCATCAGACGTGAACGCGTCGCTGGATGAAATTGTTCCTAGAGTAAGGCCGTGGGAGGTGACCGTCGACTTGATACTCGTCACTCCAAGGGCAGCGGTGAATGGATTGGCAAGGACAACGGACACATGGGAAATGTTGTTCGTAGTCCCCGTCGTATCGAGAATGGTGAGAGCTGCGCTGTCGAGAAGCCTGGACTGCAGACCAGGCAACGTGGTACCGAGACTCAAAGTCTTGAACGCGTCCAGTAAGGACGCAACTTCGGTGCTATTCTCAAACCCCTTAATGGTAGTGGCGACGTCTGCGACGTGAAAGTCAGCAAATCTTACGCAAAACCAACGTAGCAGGGTCGACGCCTCACCTTTTCCGCCTACGAAGTCGTTCAACGTCTCTATGCCTCCATCGCTGGCGTTCGGGTCGAAGGCGGCCGTCCCCTGGATCGAATTATCACCCATTGTCAGGTTCAGATGCGGTAAGAGCGCGGTGCCCATGTAGTCGTCGCCGCGGTAGAGCTGCATTGTCAGGTTTCCCGTTTGCAAGTTGAGGCTAGATGGGTTGTGGATTGAGACGTTGATGGCGAGCGTCAAGGCCTCGCTAGTCCCGCCGAGAACGTCCACGGACTCGATTATCGTCGCATTCCGCAGGCCATCGAGGCCGACGAGCCGCGAGGGAACGTCAAACTTGATGGGATCGAGGGTGATCGTGCCAATGCGCATGTTTGCGACCGCGCGCGCCTGGCCTACCAAGCGGAAGTCAGACTCCATCTGCTGCGTCAAATTGACGTTGAAGGCGGAGAACAGTTCATGATGTTCGCTTGTGCTGGGAACAACGAGAGGATTGTTGTCTAACGTGATATTGATGGTACCCTGGGTGTCCGTGCGGCCCAAGACTTTGATATCTGAAGAAGACTGCCCCAGCGACTGTAGACCCGACGAGTACGTGAGCGCAATCCTAGTTGGGACGGATGGCGACGTACCGTGGACAAATGGGCGATGTCAACACCAGACTGCGAGATATTGAACGCATTCTCGATCTCGCCAATATACAAGCTGAAGCCAAACGGCAGCTCTGAAAGCGAGCATGAGCATCGGAGGCACGAGATGTCTCGGGGGGGCTACTTACTCATTTGTGCCTCCACGCCGTAGCTCGTAGTCAGCGGACTCCACGCTGCGTCCGGACTGAAACCCAATGTCAAGTATGGGATGTCAATCGACTGGATGGGGTTGATGGGCTCGCTTGGCTTCAAGGGGACAGTGAGGGACAAGGCTTGTAGACCAGCAGAGAGCCAAGAGACGGCGGCGCCGTCAGACTGCAGCGAGCTCACTCCCTTCACAATCACTGGCGACTCTTCGCTATTGAGATACTGCGTGAAGAGCTCGCCCATGATATCGAGCTCAGTTCCGTTCTCGTGCTTGATGAGCACCCCAGTGAGGTTGACAATGTTGCTGCCAGGGGTCAAAGACAGACCCTTACTGATGCCTTGTCCAAGGTTCACGCCACCTGCACAAGGATGAGTGAGTGTAGAAGATCCTGAATGGGCGACAGCGACGTACGGTAGCTCAAGGCGAATACACATGTCCCCAGGTCGACTTGGAACGGGCTAGTGTTGATCAAGCTCGTCACCGCGACGTAATTGATACCGTCCTCAGCGTCGCTCGGAAGCTGCGCGACATCTCCGTCAACATAAACTCCTAGGATCCTCACGTCGTAACACGCACCTGAAAGTCCTCTAGCACAACGTAGCCGTCGAAGTTGTTGATCCCATTCAGCACCACATCTTTGTTGAAGTGAAGACCCTTCGCCGCCGGGAACTTCAGCGCATTCGCCTGTACGTTATTGCTGGTCAAGCGCCAAGTGAAGTTCTGCCGCGTGATCATCGCGGCAGTGAACTCTCCGAACGCGTCTTCGTCGGTGATATTGAACGTCGTCGTCTGGTCTAGCGGCGCGCGCTTGGTGCTGCTTTTGGCGTAGAGGGGTTGGAGGTCCATAACACCGAGGGGTCGTACTACCTCCTGGTCACCGATCTGGTCCACCCATGCAACGTTAACCGGCTCATGAAAAGCGATCTTCGCGTTGAAGATACCGGTATGAGAGACCTGGTGTAGAGTACCGATGTCAGCAAGAGTTTATGGGGGCTCAGACATTGAGGCAAAACACACATATCCTTCCATGCGCAGCTTGAACCTACAGGTAGAGTGAGCACGTATCCCGTACAAGGTTTACGGGTGACTAACGTTGCGTTCTGAGGGCCCACGATGGCCGCTGTCTCTATGTTGAGCTGCGACTTGTTCACGATCGACTGTGCAATGGCTCTGACGACGGGGAAGAGGAGAACGAAGATCAGGACAATGCCAATAACGGCCGTCACGATCTGGCACCCAATAAACCATTTGCGCTTGTAGAACGGTAGCTTTGGTGCTCCTGCTGCTCCTGCTGCAGTCGTCCCTTCAGTGGCAGCTGTGTCCCTCGCCACGGTACCGGCTGAAGTCGCAGGTGCGGGAAGCGTGGGATGCGTTCCCGTCGCATCATACCCCGCGGGGGGCTCCGACGCTTACGCGCGAAGATGTCAGTCCAAGTCATGTGCATCCATACATGGCACGTACCAGTGACCAGCCGTTCTTCCGAGCCGTTTGCTGACATCTCTGCCAACGCGAGCGAGCTACAGAGAGGGGAAGACGGGGAAAGAGGACGAACCCAGGGAATGAGGTCAGAAGCCGACCAGCCTCTCGACTGGGGCCATATACGAAGTCTCCATTCCTGGGTAGATGGGACACACGCGCGCCCGCGGCGCTTTTGCGTTGCGAGTTCTCCCTCATGATCTCATTTGCATAGGAGACATGAGATGGAACAACGCGGTACGTTTCGAGCAAGACACGGTGGAAATTGCAACCGATCGCGAAGCAAAATGCGTGATCATGCCGAGGTGGTGCTTCCCCGGTCATGCGGGGTACTCCCGTCTTCTATCAAACAGAACAGTCACAGACCAATAGAGATTTGTCCTACAAATACACCTAGTTGAGATGTATCTGGTGTGAGAAGCATGCGGTGGGAAAATCCGCGGGACTTACCTGTTTTTGGCATTGGGAAGGGCGAGGATCAGCCTCGGACAGATCAGATGAACGGTCGACGGTTGGTCGACTGCATCTACGATGCGTACCGAGCGACTCGGCACGGGACTCACTGAAATTTTCAGTCCAACCTCGGTGGAGCCTGACAAAAAGTCGTATTCTTGCGTTGCATCGTGCTCTGGTGGAAATTGCGTCTGGCGGGTGTCTGGATCAAATTTTCGGGCGCATTTGACTATCATGGAGCGTTATTTGAGTGTCGCGCCAGGGAAAATTCTTCTGTGAGCCAGGCATGGAGGAGTGTCCAGTAAGCAACAAGCCCTTCATACAACGTAAAAATGGCCGTGCGCCTCAGACAACAACGGCGCAGGCATGTGATTGGTCCATGGTTGAAAGGTTTTTGCAATCCAACGTTACCAAAACATCCCATCAAACCTAGGGACTAGGTTGCCAGAGCCCGTGAGACCAGGGTGTCCTTGATTGTCACAGTTGAGCTATGGCTGCAGACACCAGTCCATGCGTTACATGGTTCATATAGGGATGGTTCATATAGGGATCGAGCAGGAGAGTAGCAAGGAAAGAGTCATCCCCCCTACGGCACATCGCCGTGGCAAGATCGCCACCTTAGAACAGGAGTAGACTCACATTCACGGTCATGCTCTGTTGGAGCTTTCAGCATACCAACACGATCCGGCGCCGTGCTTGCTAGCCGCGTAAATTTTGTGGCCACCATATGGCGCCGCAGCCTCCTTCTGCACGGCAAGCCACTTCATGTCCTCGACCCGAGTCAACAACAATCACAAGCAGGGAAACGGTGAGAGCGACGTACCTGAGCAGTAGTAAGGCCGCGAAAGGTCCATATGGCCAGTAGGCCCCAAGTAGAAGTGCTAGGACGCAAATGGAATAGGGCTGTCCTACGCGGACACAGCTGCGTACACGCCCATTGCAAAGATTGATCAGCGCGTCCACGAGACACCGGCTCGTAGTCGTCCTTACGACCAACAGGCTGCACGGCTTGTGCGAAGGGATGGACCTGTCAGAGCAAGCGCGTAAGTGGCGGTCATGTGTCCATTCAGGTAAGCTTCGGAAGCAACACGACGAACGGGGCAGTGACGCAAGCGAGTATCTCGAAGGTGGACCGTAACGCCGCTGCGTGAGACCGGGTGGAGAAAACATTGCGAGCAGCGAGTAGCGACAGTAATGCTGCTCGACGAGATGCTGCCGGCGCGGGCTGCTGCGAAAAGAGTGTTGCGCTGGCTCATGGATGCGGGATTTATACTGTCCATCACCGATCCAGCCCCAGAAACGACCATGGACAAGCGAACTGTGGATTCACATGCTCGACTCGTATCATCTTCGAGGATAGCCATGTATCATAGAATCACAAGCTTCGGACAAGCAGCGGACGGTGCGAGAAGAAGTCGCGTCAGCGCGAGGAGCACATGTGGGGCGATACCTAGACGGTTCTCCGTGCCGTACTTCGTCCATCGACGACGACAGAAGACTCTTGAGCTTGAGTTTGCTTCGTGTAGTCATAGAAGGCGCTGGCGATGTTCAATTGACTGCACCAATAGCCGATAGAACTCTCTCCTTCTTCTGGGGCACGAGAACCTAGATTTCAGAGACGATACTCTTCCTGCCTAAGGGCGGCAACGCAGTTCATGTCCGGGGGCCTTTGAGGCGCTTCCACTGAGTGTCAACATGCATGTATGCCTGCCAGAGACGGATCGTGCGTATCGTCTCTTTTTTCTCATCGCAGCCACTTTTGCTCCGTCAGTGCGAGCCTGGCAAATTGAAGCTTTGAAGCCTGCATGCGCCACCTGATGAAAGGTTCCCTGGTGTCAATCATTCTGGCTTCCGTGCAATGGTCTCGGATTGAATTTTCTTCTTTATCGCTTCCGTTCGGTAGTCTTCACTTACCGCCCAGCTAAGCAAAGATTTCTATGTGAATAGCGCCGGACATAATATCTCCTTTCACGCCTTCCTGCTTCCTGACGAGAACCGTCAGTACGCTGAACCCTTCGCTGGTCTCTCGCACCTAAAGCCGCACTTGCGCCGTTCCATACCGTCGCGAGTGAGCTTTGCGACCTCTACAATTTCGCGTATGTACCGTCGCAGATCGCGCATCCGTGCCGCATGCCTCCGCGGTCTCTCCTCGTTCGCTCCCGGTGGCATATCTCGCTTTCCCATGTCCGGCAAACTCTACGTGTATGTCTCTGGACGTTCGCCAAGCGTCCATGCTTCTCATTGCTCCGTTATCAGCCCTTCCAATTCGATCATGGTCAGCGTCCCTAAAGCGTCTCCCTCCGGCCTCGATATATCTATAGCAACTCCCATGAGCACACGCAACACTCAAACGCACTAAACACAGCAATTGAAGGCCAACTGAACAGCTCACATAACTTCCCAACGACATGACACAGGCACCCAGCCTAGACAACCACGGCCACCGTCTTCGTTGCCCTTGTGCGCTTTCCTCCGCTACGGCCATTGAACAGTCAGCCTAGACTGTAATGCCATGACAACCCGTTATGTGAGCACATTGGTAGTAGTTGGGGAATTTCGCACCGACCCTCAGCAGTATTTCTGTGTCACTCCCTTTCGGCTTTATTATGTCGACATGGTGCCGGGCGAAAGCATAGGCCTAGAACGCGCTCATTGCACAGTCGTTGTGAGTGTCGTCAAAGTCGCCTTCAATTCATGGCGCGATAGGAGGACGAGGGCCCTACGGTGGGCGCAACGATGCAGTGGGTTACAGTAAGTTCAACGGAAGCAATACAAGCGCCTGTGGGTGTATAACATCTCCGGCGCTTGGCGGTGTGGCAACCAAGGGCCCAGGCTCTATATGGGGAAAGACTGCTGATTATTGTCCGACGGTTCAGCATTCTGACTCCCTTGCTCATCTCACTGTCTCTCTTACGCCCGTCGATTGTGTTATTACTCGTACAAGACCAAACCCTTTGAAATGGGCCTTTCAAACTGCCGCTCTCCAATCTCGAGTCATCATAGTTCAGGCTGCGGCAAATACTCCGAGTCTCGAACCAGTACTGGCTCAGAGTCACGATTCGGCACTGCTATCAGCCTAAGTCATGGTGCAAACTGAAGGTAGTGGATGAGGTATAGGAATGGATTTGAACCCGTCGTAAAAACGAACGACAGGAAGCGCGTATAGGTGAGTTGTTCAGCTTGCTGGTCAACCCCAAATCGACGCTAATGTCAATGCAAGATATGGCTCAACTTTGGTGCGGCCCGCAAGTCTGCCAAACCGGCTTGTGAGGCAAAAGGACTATAGAGTCGCCAACGATATGCCGTTCGTTGTCCGTCTGCCTCCAGCTCCCCAGCTCCGCGCAAGACTTGCAAGATTTCGAGCCTCGAATCCACTTCCCAGATATGCACACTGTTCATACGGTTGTCGGGACCCTCTACTTTCTCAGCCAAATCCTGCATGGGCACTGTCCGACTAACGAAGGAAAAGCTATGGGTGTTCCCAGCAGCTGTGATATCTTCTGTGCTGTCACTGTCGGTACCTTCGATACGAGCGTCCTAAAGCTCAAGAGCTCGTTCGGGTAAGCTCCCCTCCTTCCACAAACTAAGAACACAATCTCACTCCGGAAACGTAGCATGTTTACATTTCTTGACAGCAGCAGCATTTCTTCTCGCTCATCAGAATCAACTGTCGAGACTGTTCTCGATATCAACGGTACCCCTAACTTGGCGACGGTCAACGACTGCGCAGCCTATGCGGGACACAACCTCGCGGACGCCGCCCTTTATCTATCTCGCAGTTATGTTGATTTTACTCAGAGACTCGCGAAGATGAAGCATGTCATCACCCTCCGTCTCGCTCACGAACTCGCCGCCTGGGCCGCTCTCAATCACACATGGCTCCGCTCGCTCTCCTCCTCGCCGTCCCGCCCTCAACCCCCGGCTCTAGTCCTCGACTCTGTCTCCGGCCCAATTAACATCCAGAACGCAGCGAAGCACCCCGCGCACCCCACAGCTCACGCGGTAGCCCACTGTTTCCTCCTGCACAAAGGTAACTGGGCCCTCGCCGCTGCGACGCTCAGCGCTGCCATCTATCTGTTCGTCTGGGGGGCCACGCTCCGAGCCACTCTCGCGGACTCGTGGCACAGCACTGGCTTCTGCTCCACCACCTCTCTGGCTGCGCTGGGGATCGCCGACTTCGCGTCCGTATGTGTCCCTTAATATCAGAGGCTGCCGCCGGCACTTCGTGGCTGACATGCTGCCTCCAGCCGATTCTGACCGTCGCGCATAAGACCCCAGCCTCCGCGCAGCGCTTAGAACTCGACCTCACTGGCAGCACACCAGAACGCAACACCGCGGGGCTCGAACACCTCCCAGGGAGGCGTTGCACAGACACTGCTCTGCTCGACCCACGTGCCGCTGCCCCCCTTCCCCTCGCAGACATGGGCGACGCACTCGCACCGCTTCCCCCTCCTACCGACGCGAGCGATCCACCTCCAGACTCGGACCTCTCCGCACTATCCGACGACGAGCTCGAGCGCCAGATCCGCGAGCTCACGCTCGAGATCGAGATGCGTGACGCGCGGATCGGCGTGCTGGAAGGATACATCGCACACCTCGACGCGCATGACGCTGCCCTCGCGCGTTTGGAGAGCCGTCTCGCTCGTGTGGACGACTGCACCGAGAGGGAGGGGGCAGATGAGGAAGACAGAGATAGGTGGAGGAAGATGGGGTGTCGCCCTTGGCCAGTGGGAAGTGCTGGGCACTAAAGGTGCCAGTGTTTCGTAGGCATCCCTCTGTGCGCGGTTGCCCAGTTTTCAACATGTTCGACTTATCCCCTGAAGCCCTACAGCGTCTTGCACAGGCAGCTGACAGCCAGGTCTACCTAGGCTCGTTACAATGCTTCCCATTCGTTCATCATCATCACTACATATCCAACACCATCGAGTATTGTTCCAACCTTTCATTCCGTCATCCCGTTCGTAAGCTAGACAATCATCTAAACGTATGCGTATCAAATGCATCTACGATCCATGCAATGAGTCCAAGACCCCAAGACCGGGGCCACGCCCGTAGCCCACAGCGGGCAGACGGCCTCCCCAGGCCTTTTGTCGTGAACAAACCGAATAAAACTGCTCTAAAGTACAACACTGCATGCATATATGCCACCACCTGGCGTGGTACACGGTAACACGGGACTCACAGGGCGATAACCAAACGAGGACGGGGCGCTCAGCCGAGGAGGCCCTCGCTGTCGGACCACGCCGTCGAGGACGCGTTCCCAGAGCCGAGTTCGTTATACCGCGCGATCCGGAGGCGCTGCGAGGGCGGGACGTTCTTGTCCTCGAGCCCGTGCTGTGTGCCGCCGTGGAGGACGCCGACACGCATCATGGACAGCCACTGCAATAGCACAACATCAGTACCCTTGCTGATGAAGTGAGACGAGTTGAGATGAGGAGACGTACGTTATGCGCGGCGTTGGAGTGGTCATATACACCGCCGAAGAAGGCAGTCGTCGCGTCCTTGCCGATGTTCTTGACGACGAGGTGACGGCCGCCGGGGTGTTCGTCCATGAATGCAGATACGTCGTGGATGAAGCCACCGATGACCACGAGCGGACGAGTCACAGCCTGCTCCTGGACTACATAGAATGTCAGCGTCATCACCCCCGTTGTGCAATACGTGCCACACTCACAGCTCTCCCAGCTAATCACCGGCAGCTCGTTCACATCGGGCGCGAACGTGAGCTTCTCCTGGGTTTCGCGGAGGCGCTTGAGCTGCATGGTAAGCTGGCCCTTGCGAACCTCGTTCTCGGGGAAGACCTTCAGGTGGCTCGCAAGGCCGGCCTTCTTCATGAGCGCGATGAACCACTTCGTCGGGTCGTACTGGTACCACTTGATCGCGTTCCGGTAGTCCATCGGGAACTGGTGGTGGAAGTTGTGGTAGCCCTCGCCGATCGTGCATAACGCGGTGATGACATGGTCGCGCGGGGTGTGCTTGTCGTCGAAGGGAGCCTCACCCAGCCAGTGTGCGAGGGAGTTGACGCAGAACGTGGACTGCAGTCGCAAGGTTAGCACGAGCGGATCGATGAAGGGGCATATAACTCACATGGTGGACGAAGCATAGACGGGCAGCACCGGCGTAAACAAAGCCGCCTACCCAGTCACCCCATCCGAGACCAGCGACCACTGTCGGCACCACAAAGCCCATGCCGATGATGAGATGGAGATACCACCTGTGTTGCCACCGTACGACCTCGCTCTTGCTCAGGTCGCTTACATCCGCAACACCAGGCTTCCGGCGAGGCTTGAGGACCATCCAGCCGATGTGCGAGTACCAGAAGCCTCTGTGCGCGTTGTACGGGTCAAGCTCGGTGTCCGTGTAACGGTGATGCGCACGATGGCCACGCGACCACCACTTGATAGAGCCCTCAACGGCGCCTGCGCCTGCAGTCGCCAATGCGTATTGGAGAGGCTTGGAGGCATTATATGCCCGGTGGGCCCAGAGACGGTGGTAACCCGCCGTGATGCCTACCAGAGAAGTGAGCCCAATAGACGGCATCAGCTATGTTGGGTGACGTACCAAGACCAGTCACAAAGTAGTAGAAGACACTCCATACGGCAGTCTCCCAGCGAAGCCGCGTGTAGTACGCGCCGAGGAGCGCGATGGTGGGGGTGATGGTAAGGATAGACAAGCTGAGGTAGTTCAGCTCTTTCCACCAGTTATTCCAGCCGATGGGAGGGAGAGGCTTCTGGTTCTTGATGGTCCATGCGACGTAGTTGTCGGGAATGTTCATGTCAGCCGGCTCCTCCTCCTTGTTCAGCTTCGCCTGCTTGGAAGGCGGAGTCTGGGGAGGAGTAGGGTGAGCTTTTGAGGGCGACGCGGGCCGTGTCTTCACGACGGAGGACATCGTGGACTCTGGGGAGGGAAAGAAAGGCAGCGAGGCATGTTGTCGGGGCGAGGGCTAAATACGCTTTTCGCAAGCCCAACGGTCGCGTCCAGTGCATCCCCAACGAATTCCCCGTCACGTGCCCCTGCCATTGGTGACGCGCCGGCGCTTGCCAAGCCCAACAGTCTAACGCGCCTCCTCCTCCTCTGCGTCTCCTTGCGAGCCGGCTTCGCGGCGTTCTCATTATCTCACCAGCGACAATATTCAGCGTTCATCCCCTTTTCTTTGCTCAGAGTTTGAGTTCGTGGACTCGTGGCCCCGCTCCCCCAATGCGCAAGTGAGCCTCGCCGAAAAAATGGGGCAGTCTATCGTCCGTGCGCCGCAGTACGCCACTTACCAATGCACCCCCAGCGCTTTTTATGCTCACGATCTGAACGGACAGGCCGCCGACGTGGAGGACCGTGTCCGACGAGACGGGCGTGCCCCAGGCGGTCCGCCCGAAGCAGTCCGACAGCACTGCCATATTGTCAGGCGCGTGGTATGCGTTTATGGTGTCTGTGGATGCTCTGCTCCGATCATCTGCGTTTAATCTTCCGCAAGTTGTGCAGCGATTTTTTTGAGCGCGCGCTGGATTAGCGCAGCCGCCTGTCGCGGCCTCTTCCACGAAAGTGCGCACGTCGCACACACAAGGCGTACCTGGGATGACGACGCGCCGCGGCGCAGCTGTCCGCATTCTATGTGAGTGGATACGATCTACCCGCGGACCTCCCCACGAGACAGGCGCTTTCAGTCGCCTTTCGGCAGATTCAGAAGGCTTCGCCGACGCTACTTATTGTGAAGGTTCCAATATGCACTGATCCGTACCGAAGAAACCGGCGAGTCCTTGGGCTCAAGCTCAAGGAGGGCACTCGTAAAGTGGGTCTTAGAAGGAATCCCGCACCACGTTACACCCGCATTACCCGCCATGAGTCCGATCACTGCTGCTTCTCCTGGGGCGCCTCAGCCTGTGACTGCTGGTTCTCAGGTAGGGGAGTGATGGGAGGATGGGTGAGGGGCCGACGACGCTTAAGGGGCCGACGGCGTTTGGCCTCGCGCTGGATGAGCTCCTCGTCCTGTTCAGTCGCCTCGCCAAGATACTTGCGCAGGGTCGCATCGCATAGCCTGTGGATGTCCTCGTCTGAGCGGTCGTCTGGGTTTTCGGGAGGAGGAACCGTGAACAGCGAACCCCAACCGTTTGCGGTCACTGTGTGCACGGCTTCCATGAAGGCACCAAGCTCAATGGCTGCTATGATGCTCGGGACAGGGTTGGTGATATCCTTCTTGTTGAGTATATCTATCTCCGTCGAGCGTTTCAAAGCTGTCTCCATCTGGAGGCCGTCCATCGTCTTTAGTTCATGGATACTTCGGTGGTCACGAAACACTTCCTCTTTTAGCGAAAGGTTGTCGTAGGAGACTTTGGTAGTGATATAGTGGATGACACGGAAACTCATCTCGCAGAGCTGGCGCACTGCAATCGTGCGCGCACGTTCCACGCCGTCTGCCCAGCGCTCAAAGACCTTGGCGAAAGCGTGTGTAACCTGCTCGGTAGAAAGCGGGTCACCAGTGAACAGGCCACTCTGAGTGATCTCGGCCTCGTTGTATGTTGTTAGCAGTGGCTGAAGTGCAACAAAATCTATCAGTACTGAGCATACTGAGCACTGTTAGTGACTCACAACAGCGAATCCTTCCCTCACCCAAAACTCCGGCGTATTACACCCCGGATATTCAGATAGTCTCTTGATTTCGGTGTGATCCTCCTGGTTGAAGGTGAACCAGTACGCCTTGATGCGTTCAGTCACAATCTCCCTGCCAAGGTTCCAGCCACAGCTGACAGCATCAATGGCAGGGCCGCCACCCTTCACCATCTCAGGCTCGTCTGTGAGCCCAGACGATTGGTGTGCATAGACATAGTTGTGATCAAAGACAAGCTTGATGCTGCTGAAGAGGCATTTGACTTTGACCTTCTGGTCCTCATGCTCCGACATCATCTTGAGGATCTAGACTTCACTGTCAGACACAGAATGCAACATGCAGGGCAACATGTTTACCACGTCCAGCATCAATTCAATTGGCTGCAATGGGGTGACCTCAAAAGCGGCAATGTCTTCCATCAGACTCAACTCCTTAAACTCGCGCTGTAGAGCGTCCTTGACCATCCTGCGTAGGTCAATGCCCAGTATGGCGTCCACTGTCTTCGCATTGTACTTTGAAACAATTGCCCGATTGCAGTTGTAGCGGAAGTACTGGTCAGGCGAATCTAGGGCAACTTCCTGCTGGAAAGCCTCTTCAAGGGCATCGCCCACGCAGCTTGCACCCGGTGCGTAGACTTTGACTTTCTTTGTTTCCACCATGTAATTGAATCTGCGATTGTGTCAGAGTGTCGGTGAGCGCACAGTGGCGTGCCACGTACCCAAACAGCCGTAGAATCGAAGTGTCTTCCTTGATAAATTCTAGGACTCGCTCCCAGTCACATTCAGCGAGGTCATTGACCTGGCTCAGGTCTGTTAGTGAAGGTACACACTCTGTGTAGCGGGGAACTTACAACTGACTGACCACGACGCAGGAATGGGAACCTCTCATCATCGAGCAGCGTGCCGAAGACCGGCGCACTGAGTGTCCAAGCCCTGATACGTTCAGTGAGAGAGTCTCGATTTTCCATCGTCATGTCTACAGGTTCGCCTTGAGTACCCTCTGAGAACGAGAAATGGGTGAGAGGTCCTTGCGATGGTTGTCCTCGTTGTGGGAAGTGATAAAATCGTGCGCGAAGAGCGACTCGCCGACTCGGACAGGACACGCGAGTCGCACATGTACACCTCCGGCGGCTGCGGGCCAGACTCCGCCTTGGCCACGACTCGCCCGGCGACGCCGGATTCGCGATCGTCCCAGAAAGTCCAAGGAAGTACGCATGCGTGCAGTCCATAGTACTCAGTCAAACTTCCCCGGACACTACGACCAGTCATTGCCTGTAATGCTTGCGCCAACGTCGCATGCGTCCAAGTACGTCCCACTGCATCAATATGCCACAGTATATACTATACAAGCCCGAAAAGCGACTGCTATAGAAGAAGCGTACCAGTCCATCGCGGAGTTAACGATGTCCGGACGTAGATACCAAACATTAAAAGTGACCATATCACGAACTGGCGGGGCATCCCGGGTTCGCGACATGTCGAGCATCAAGGACAGGATGCAGGTAAGTTAGCAATAATGATAGCGAGTAGGGAGAGCAGAAGGCGCATTTGTGTGCCAAACCGATGACGAAGCACCCGGGACCTGTTGAGCGCCAGACCGGGGTTCGGTGACCATTGCCTCTCCGCGTCCGTACGCATCACCGGGAGAATAACAACGAGGGCGTCGCGAACCGAGGGCATGACGACCACCCTGCGAGCGCGAGAGGGCCAGGGGACCGCCGGCAGGGCCGTAGTGGCGGACGAAGCTGGCCAGGCTTAGTGGCAGCGCGAGGGACCAGCCCTCAACGACGCACCAACTGCACGCAGAACTCCGGCCTCTACCGGTAACCCCATGAGCGCTGTGACGCGAAGCTGAGAGGCGAGGCGTCAGTAGGGAGACGTACTCGGAGGTAAACGCAACTCACCAAAGAACCGCAGAGCGCGCGCCTAGCAGAACTAGAGGTCGGAGATAACCGATGGTGTTCTTGTGCGCCTGACTGCAGGTACGGTAGCGAGGTGGTAGAGACCGGAAAAGGTGATACCGAAGGCAAGCGTGTGCAACGCGACAGCCGCGGTGCGAGTAGAGAAAGTGCCATGATGCCGGATCCAGTCGAGTACCGTCTTGGGCTTCGGAGGCCGTGGATGGTGCCCGGGGAGACAGGCCCTCGGCGGGACCCAGACGATAATGTCACCAGAGGGACGCACGATCGGGTCCTTGGTCCATTACGCGAGGGAGAATGACTCGATGGGCGGCGAGACGACAAGGTCTGTCGTCTTCTCCTGCCACTTCTTCGCCTGCGCAATCTGATGCTCGTTTCCCGCCCAGACACGCCTTGACGGCTTGCAACAACCCTCTTGGAGCACCCATACAATCCCGCGCACCTATATGTTACGATTTTCGGCTGAATTCGCGTCAAGGAGCCTGCCCGAACGTATCAGGAGGTGCCCGCCATACGTCGGACGTTGAGCGTCAAATCGCGACCAATGAATTTTGTGTAATTATGCTCGTGGCCATAGAATGACTACGGGGGTACTTAGCAAGGTCGCTGATCATCCTGCTAAGAATGATCTCGGACATCGCGCCCGAGTCACCGCAACCGTATTATGCCAGATGCCTTACGAGTGGTCGTTCAGCTCAAAGCACGCCTGGGAGATGCATCAAGTACTTACCTTCGTACTTCGCAGACACGCCTGTTTTCAGCCTTGCAGTCGTCCCTTGGCTTCGTAGAGTGCGACGTGGGCCGTCACCTGGTGGGTACGTCACGATCTGCTACTAGCAAAGACACCATTCGTCTCCCTTGAGGTATGGTGGCTGATATCGCTGTAAGTGAAGTCAGTATCCAGCGAGCCCCGCGTTCCTGGAATGCAGCATGAGGCGAATGTCTAACATGCGGTTGGTGTGACGAGGCATGGCAAAGGCGCACGCCGCGCGGAGAGGACTGGGAGAGATGTGATCTACAGCGCTTCGCGGATGCAGAATTGGTCCGCCGACTTATTACCCGGGGCCGTCCACAGCCGCCCACACGCCTGACGACTGTCCCTCGTCTTTCCGTTCAGCCCGCCGCGCTGCCTTGCAGTCAAAAACATTGAAAGTCCACCTCGCTGCTGAACCTGTACCTCATGCATACCACGCAAGCTGACCCGTGACGACGCTTACTTTGCCCTCCATACGGTCCTGGGCGGTAAGATGTGACTGATAATCGTTTGTTGACCTCTTCGAATTCCGCACGCAGGGACGGTCGCCATGGGTCGACCACCGTACATATGAAACCGACCCATGAGTAGCTTGATCCAGCGCAGCGCCCAAATCTTGATCACTCACCGATATCGGTGCGAAGGATGGCTCCCATGCTTCAAATATCGAGTCACTTCGCGCTATGACTACACAACGAACACCCCAGCCAGAACCCGGTACGCTTTTGAACCACCCCTGGTCGATGTTTCATTCACTCACAACCTAGAGCTACAGTGATACTCATCTCAGAAACGACCGGTACTGTCGACTTCACAGTTGGTTCAGAGACCTATCAGACCTGGTACAAGGTCGTCGGCAACATGAAGGAGTCTGGCCTGACGCCTCTCGTCATAGCTAACGGCGTCCCGGCATCCCGGCATTCCCGCATGTCTACATGCGCTGCCACTCTCGGTTTTGGGAAGAGAGGCATATCCCCGTCATTCTCTACGACTAGCTTGGCTGCGGCTAGTTTACGCATGTCCGCTTTCAACTAGATGACTTCCGGACGTTCGAGCTCTACATAGCCGAGCTGCAGAACCTCGTGCTCAAGCTCGGAGTTCACGAAAATCACGATCTGCTCGGCAACTCGTGGAGAGGCGCGCTGGCCCTCTTGTTCATCGTAGCTCTGCAGCCGCGAGGCTTGCGACGCCTGATCCTCGCCAACTCGTACGCATCGATGGCTCTCTGTGAGGCGGGATGCCGCAAGCTCATAGAGAAGCTGCTCAAAGAGATCAGGGAGACGAGTGAGGGGTGCGAGCGGGAGGGCAAGACGAGGACCCAGGAGTACAAGGACGCCGAGCTCTACTTCATCCAACGACATGCCAACATCCGCTGCGCTGACATGGTTCTGACCATCGAGTAGCAAGAGAAGGATACGACCGTGTACCTAGCCTTGTGAGTTTCCGTACCATTGTCCCGCAACAGTCTTTACGAACTTCGTTACAGTCATGGCCCTTCTGAGTTCTACTGCGCCGGTAACCAGAAAGACTTCGACGTCAACCCCCGTCTTCACGAAGTCAGGCAACCGACCTTGGTCATCAACGGCGCGGCGGATTAGGCGACGGAGCTGTGCGTTGCGTCCCCCTTCTAGGGCATACCCAAGGCGAAATGGGTGCAGCTCGCCGTAGCTTCGCATCAGCCGTTTTCGAAGAACCGGATAGATACTTCGAATAGATACTTCGAGGTCGTCGGGGCTTCTTGACCGAGTAATCCATTGGCATCCATGTAACTCATGATATCAGCTATGCCATGATTGCAGCGCGTGTGTAGGAATGCCGACAGCAGTATGGAGGGATCGCTCCTACTGCGTTACTACTATAAGTCGGTGTTGAGAGACAGAGGGTTTCGGGGTGCTAGTAAGGCCTCTTTTTCATTTACGCGGGCAACACCGCCAGCGGTGTACGCGAGACGATTCGTCTCCGATGTACTTTGGAGTCCTTTACATTGTGACATGTATCATGATCATGGCACAATCCACGCTGGCGATAATGCTGGGTCGTTGTAGCATTATGGAATAGATATGTATATAGGACAAGGTGCACGAGCGACATTATTGACGAATATTCTTCTCATCCTCCGCTAGCCAGCTTGATCTGAATCTGAACGCATCTTATCGGCCAATCCCGTACCTTCTTCTTGACTGGTGAGTCCTTCACACGGTCCCCTGCAATTCGCAGTATAAATTTGCAGCGACTCACAGTACTTGCGACGACTGGTTGCTGTATAAAACCTTTGCAGTGCCAGCGGTATGGACTTAGAATGCGCGAGTGGCGTCATCGCACGCGGTCCCGTGACGCGACACCGCGAGGCGGCCACAACTCCTCGAGCCACAGCCAAGCGAACACCATTCAACCCGTTACCTTCATCTATCTCCATACCGGCTACAGCACCAGTTCATCCCCTGCTATACACGTCGACGCCATGCCGAAGAGAATCATGACCGACAGTGATTTCATAAGCACCGCTGCCGCACGAACGCGAGACCTGCAGGCGGCTGCCTCGCTGCTGGACCTACACAGAAGTGGCGCCACAGAAGGCGCAACCCATATTATGCGACCCACGACACGCAGCCAGGCAAGGGTAGACAAAGACATGGTCGACGGCGATGAGACAGAAGCCGCAGAAAGCTCGCAACAAGGGGAGCAGGGGAGGAAATATCTCCGCCCAACTTCAAAGACAAATGCAAATATTCAAGCAGAACAGAATGAGGCAATACCAAGGAGGCGTCTTAACCCTAATTCTCGGTCAATCAAGGAGAACAAAAACGTCGAAGTAGAGCAAGTGCAGGCAATGAGATCCAACGCGCCACAGCGAACAAATGAGGGCCACGAGCCACGGAGAAGCGTCAGGCTCCAAAATAAGGTCAAACGAAAGGCAGATGCTGAGGGTGCATTCACCGCAGAGAAGAATCGACGTATGTGGCGCGCATTGAACTTCGGCCAAACGAACATGACGCTGACACTTTGTCGGACAGAGACTCAACAGGTAGTCGGTACGAGCCAAAAAGACCAAATGGCGGCTCAACGGGACTCCACGTCCCCACAAGCTTTCAGGTGAGCATCTGTGATGCTGAATGATGAAGCATACATATATTCCGTGGACGTGCAAGGCTAGATGCTGGGCGCTATCCGCGTCACTTGCCGTAGCAAACCCATCCTTGTCGGAGATGCTCGAGTAATAGTGTCTAACTCCATTTCCATGTAGGCTACTCGCCACGGTGCCAAAGGAACGAGTGACCGCACAAAAAAGGAGAAGGGACGCGGAAGGAGATGCAGTCGAGCAGCCAACGCAGAAGCAACAGCGCACGTCGCGCACGCCAAAGCCACCGAACAAACCTGGAAATGAGCACATAGCACTCACTGCGACCTCCCGCCCACAAAGGAATCGTGCCGCCCCACGTCTTGCACCGTCGACCGCGACCAGAAGCCGTCGGCGTCCCGGAGCTTGACTGTTTACCCACTCTTGGCCTATCAATGGCGCTTCGACCTACGCAAAAGTCGAACTCCATCAGCATTAGTCCGTACAATGCAAGCAAGGATATCTTGAACACACCATGGCTTCCGGATATGGGGATGGCAGGAGGCATCTCCGGCCAGTATCAGCGCTCGGCCAGTGTAGAACGAGGGACTCGGATGCGGAGACTCTTGCGTACCCATGATGAGTCAGGCGGTGTGCGCACGGGGCTTTAACATCTTGGTTGTAGCACCCCGTAGCACTTGCGGCGGGTGTTCGAGTGCTGATCTACGTTTGTGAGCATCCCCTAATATGGACGACGAGACGATACAGGATATACTGCCGATTTCAGGTGAGGAGATACAGTGCCTTGCATCGGAAATGCTGACATCCATGAGCGGGCAGCAGTTTTCCCGCCCAGCTCCTGAGATTTGCCGAACGAGGAACCGAAAGGGCTGTCAGCAACATAAGCCGCTGAAGTCCTGGGCGGCGGAGACGAATTTGAGCGTTCGCGACTTCGCGTAGCGCTAGCATTGAGATCACATATTTACTGGCCGCTCTGGGCGCGTGAAACTTCCGAGTTAGTGCGTATGCACGTAAATGGCTCACTCACCGCCAGTCCCAGGGCAACTCCGGAATTGATTCCGCATGTATACAAGGAGGCTACGAATGCGCGGGGGGCATTGCAGGTATCGAGCGGTACCAAGAGGCCGACGCTCCACGTGAGCGTCACAGTAGTGCCAGCGGTTTGACTCAACGGACGGCTACTCAAACATGCAACAGAACGTGCCAGTGGTGAGTCTCATTCTCTCTTTGAGCGTCGACTATCCCACTCACCTGTATACTTTGAGGCGGGGGATGTGAATCGATCCCCAATGTACCGAATACTAGATGGCCACTGGCAGAGAGTGTCGACTGCACGAATCATTTACCGCACATATGCACCCAATTTTGCGCCTGCACGATGCCTTGCACGCGCTATGTGCTCGGCCATTTCGTGAAATGCCTCCGTCGCGCTGGCGGATTTGTGTAGACTAGGGCGCAAGGCAGGCGGGGATACAAGGAGGCGGCGGCAAGGCGGTTTGAAATGAGATCTGCGTCGCCGTGAGCATGCCCGCGTACACTTTCAATCGCATTTATCAGGAGTGACTGAAGCCGTGTCGCAGAAAAGTAAGTGAGGGGGGGTGATAATATCACTTCAAAAACGTACCAGGTTGATTGTTGGTGCTCGTTCCGGATCCTTGCTTCACGAACCGGCTCCAGAGACCCAGCCAATCTGAACCTCATAGAGATAACGTCTGGGTAAGTACTCCCACCGGCGTCTGATGAGGGCTGCGAACACACCATTGAGTTCTCGTGCCTACACCAGGGAGCTGCAGTCCAAGCTCGCCCGAGGTCCATGGATGTCACTATTCATAGGCTGCCAGAGTTATGGTCCGAGTCGGACTGCGACGGCGGGGCTTCCTCTGAATCAGTACAGCGAGTCTGAGTCGCAGTGCGGCAGGAGCCTGAGGAAGGACGGTGCGATGTTTTTTCGCACCTTGCATCCGTTCAGGAGTGACTGAGCGCATAGTCATGGTCTGTTGGACGTACGTTGCGCCCTTGGGTGATATGCCCTGTCTAACCCAGGCCGTGGGAGTGATAGCGAGCAACGCGGGAACGATAGCGGACATAAGACTCCGAGGAGAAGGCGCGCTTAGATCACATCTCTACCAGCCGCACTTGGCGCGTGTGATGGTTGTTCAGCCTTTTGCTTCCGCCAATCACGTCGACTACGATGTGCTCACCTTTCATCCCGTATCCGTCAAAGACCGATGTTTTCCTACACCATATCACCACTCTGTGACGCCGCGGCAGGCATTGCTATGCACCATGAACACCTAGGAGTGTCATGCCTGAACGCGATACAGTATCGCCGGCGTGGGTCGTAGTACCGAGACAAGTGTGCGCCTTGCCTTGCGTCGGGGGCGAGAATCAATATGGGAAACTGTGAGTGCTGTCTACCACGGTGGAGGTCAGTTACTCAGCGACGCAGAGGGGCAGGCCAGAACGTATGGAAACCCGATGCGTACCTCTCTCCAGGGAACTCGGCCGCATATATGCACCGGATCTTCCACATGGATGACTTGCAAATCGATATATGCGCTCCAATCATGCTTTCCAACTTTCGCTCTGCTGGCGACGTCGCGCGGGTAGGTCGACCTCGAAGACGGGCGCCGTGGGTGGGCGAGATAGAGGCGGTACGAAGGCAAGGAGCATCGGGACGGAAAACGAACGAACCCTGCCATCCCGATTAGGAAGGCGTCGGTCGCGTCGCGCGTCGCGCGTCGCGTGTCGCGTCTTGTTGAATGCGATTCAACAGACAACAACACGTGAGACGCGTCCCCCGCCGTATAAATACCCGCGGCGCATCCCTCGACTCCCTCACTGCGTCCTCTAAGCCCCCTCGCCTCCAGCGATATTCCAGCTTACATTCTCGCAGCCCTCTCAACTTTTATATTTTACACTCGCACCTCGGTCAACATGGTGTTCACTCCGGCACTCAAGGCTGCTCTCACGGGCCTACTCGCCATCCTCCCCTCGCCCTACCTGTACTGCAAGTCGGGCGGCTGGGGACTCGACACTGCCTGCCCTAGGCTTGTCAACACCGTCGACTCGTTCACACAGTCGACGGTCACCGCCGGTCACCGCCTCGTTCCAAGGTGGTACGGCGACCCTCCGGATCCCATCGCTCAGCAGATCCTCCAGTTCGCGGAGGACGCGCGCAAGTGGAGCATGACGACGGACCTGATCGTCGCGCCCACGAACGCATTCGAGCTCGCTCAGTGGACGACGGATCTCATCGTTCGGCCGCCCGGCGACATGATCGTCTGGGTCCCGCCGTCCGAGTTCCTCGCTGGTCTCCGTTCACTGGTACCCCCGACCCCGGCTGTCGTCGACTCGGACACGGAGCTCATCGAGCCCTCGGCATCTGTCCCTGGCACGGCTGTCACCGGCACGGTATTCGGTCGGATCGCGGACAACGGTTACTTCAACCCCCGGCACATGGTCATGGCGTTCTACGCCCTCGTCATCGGTTTTATCGCTGTCACCATCATCCACCTCGCGCCCGCTGTGCGGATCGCTTGGAACAAGATGGTGGTCGACTACACTCCGGCAGTCCTAGCTGTGCTAGGACGGGTTGGGCGTGCTATCTTTGGGTCATTGGTGAGTCATATGGTGCCTCCTTCTCCTCATAGACGCTGACACGTACTTCCAGCTGCGTGTCTCGTCGCCTACTCTGGACGATGTCCAGCGGATTTTCGGCGGCGCAGAGGTCACTGTGCCCAACCGCCGGGAACGTCGCAGCCTCAAGTTTGCTGCTCCGCGCATCATCCGGGACCACGCTCTGATGGCTAGTCCTCGCCTGGCTGTCGCGTGCGACCTGGCCAACTGGACCCCGGCACCGCAGCGGACTCTTCGTTCTCTCCTCGTCGTCTTCCAGGACGGATCGTACCCCACTCCGCTCGCTCTCGAGCGCTCGGAGACCCGTCCGCGCACGTTCAGCGCGATGACGTTCATGGAGGCGAAGCCCGCACGCACCAGTGGGCCGCTGACGATGGCTCTTCTTGTTGAGGAGGTGAGTCAGCTTTGTCTGCTTCTCAAGTGTCCCGTTGCTTAACTAGCCTCTCAGGAGTACCCCGGCTCGAAGCGCACACTCAAGGGTGCGAAGTCCAGGCTTCGTCGGCAGGCACCTGGTATGGAGCTGTTCGGTCTGTGGAAGCGCCGCGTTCGCCGTCACCAGGAGCTGCGCGAACTTCGGGACGAGATGGGTGTAGACAACGCCCTTCGTCACGCCCAGGAGGGACACGCAATCCTGCGTTCCAACCTCCGTTCGATGATGGGCATCGGGGAGCAGGTACGGTGATTACATCTGTGATGCGGCACCCTGTTGCTGACATCAATACCATAGCTTCCTAGCCACTGAGCTCGCCGCCCACATACAGTCTCTTACACACATATCCTATCCTTATCGTCTATGTATCTGTTGTATTTCTCTATATCCCCTTCGTCCGATGTTCAGCATACTGCGAATCCGTGATGCCCCGCGGGTTCGTAGTATGTTGTTCATCCTCGCGAGTAGGATCGAAGGGGGCATCCTTCGGTTTTGGCTCGCGTTCTCCCTCCCGTCCCTTGTATTTCTATCTCGCACATCTCGTATTCTACTGCATGATGGTTCCGGACTCGCACTTGCATATGGACTCAGGATCGGATTAGGTTATTATCGGTGTATGAGCATCGGTGAAGTTGTTTAGGCTTACGGGCCTTCGTACCGTATCTGATGACGGACTCGGCTTCTCATGAACTCGAGGCGGTGCATCGTTTCCGTGTCGTGTATCTCGGATCTCTTCTCTTGTGTCAACATTAATACCTTCCTGTTAGTACGCGAGTGTATTTTTTGTACTATCCAATCAAGAGTTAAACATCCGTCACATATGTCACGATGTCACGGACGAGAGATGTGGCGCAAGACTCAGGCCAGCTAATTGAACTCAAGACTTCCAACTGCTGCACCACTTTCGTTGTCGTATACTCGTCTACTCCCATTGATATTTCTCGCCAACCATCAACAATTGGCATCCGGAAAACCGTAATCACTTGGAAAGAGGCTCGTATAGAAACGTCACTCGCCGGACCGATTCCTCGTGAATACTACGGGACCAGCTGGACGCCTGGCACCAGCCAATCCATCACCACAGTGCGGTTGCCTGAAACCGTAGGGATGTAAGTTCTCGGTGCCGAAAGTGTCGGGGAGTAAACCATTGATCGTTGGGCATGCATACATCGTAGCCTCACAAACAGCGATGTCGCTGCAAACCATTAATCACGACGTTATCGCTGTCATCCTGTTCTATTTGGAGCCAAAGCAAGCCCTCCCTTTGATCACAGCGTGTCGTTCTCTGCACATGCCTGCAACACAGCGACTGATATCGGAATACAATGTCACTTTCTCCGACTCCGGTGACGACTGCACTAGCCGCCTGCTCAAGTTCTGCGACTACATGCTCGCGTATCCCCAGCACAGACCTCCATGGCTCAAAGCTCTGCACATTGTGACGTGGACTCTAGCCCCACCATCCCTCGCTCTAACTCGCCTGGCGGATCTGATGTCTCGCGCGACAACCTTGCACAAATTCACTTTACACGATCACGGCGGTATGTTTCTAGAAATGAATCCCTCGATGATGAACGCCATTGCCAATGTCGACTCGCTCAAGTGCCTCACGCTGGAGGCCGTTGTTTCCCTGGCTCCGGTGACTCTACTCTCCCAAATGAAGTCCAGGCCGCCCATCGTTACGTGTTTGGCTAATTTTGGCGACCTGTGCTTTAGTCGAGCACCCCCGGACCCGATAGCGAGGCAGTTTCTTCACAATATTACAGATTGTTTGAAACAAGTGACCCTCGCAGGCGTACTACCCATTATCGCGGACATGGGGATGCGTGTCGTGTGTCCTCATGTCGAAGCACTCACACTAAACGACAGCGCAATCACGGCGGAACAATGGGAGCCTATTGTGCGTACATTCCCCAACGTGCGTATCTTCCGCACGGCTGCGGAAGTCACGCCCGACTTCAATGCATCCGTCCCTCCGTGCGCCGAGTGGTCTGGATTAGATATGGTCCGAATATTATCGCCGCTCCCTCTCCACCACTGCCATGTACGCCGAGTCGAACTCGGGCGTCCACGTGGGCCGATAATCCACCATCGTCCCTGGCCGAAGACCCTTGACATGTTGCGTCGCATCTCTCCGATTGCTTTGACCTCCTGCGTGGAAGACAAGCTATTGGAATGCGTAGGGAAGGATCTGCATTGTCTGAAGATTCTGCGTCTGGTTACGGGCGCGGATGGCAAGCATGTCCTCCCCAATTCAGCAATAGGTCTTGTAGACCACACCGTGGTGGGTTTCCTACCTTCGTGCACTGCACACTTTCAGTCTGACGTATGGGCCCTGTTCAAGCATAGGATCATCTCTACACTCACGTCCTCGCATCTTCGCGCTCTCATCATAGACCTCTGCGGCGTCCCGTATGACGGCGATACTGCCGTCCTCTTCCATCCTCATGCTGAGGCCATCGCTTCGGCAATTCGGAGCGTTCATCTGGTCGGCATGCGCTTAGACACAGGCAGAAACGTCAAGACGCAGCCATACAACGTCCCATGGGATCACGATCACCTCTCCTGGAACGCGTCACGCTACCAGTGGTACCACGTCGCATCAAGAGATTCCGATGGCGCACCGCAGCTCAGAGTAGTTGCCGGAGAAGACGTCACGCGGGTAGTTCTCAAGCTGCTGCATGCTTTCCAATTTCCTTTACAAATTTAGTGTGTACTACCATTGACAAGCCCAGGACGTGTGCGGTGTACTCAAACCTGTGTCGAAGCAATTGCTCGCTGGTGCAGGGACTCTGCGTATAGGGAGGTGCGACGATCTGAGTGCTGTCAGCCAAGGTCTGTCGATGGAGTCTCTCATGGTACGAAACACTCTGATGACAACTTTATTACATAGTATGTCTGTATAGTAGGCTATTGCCATAGCTCGCCAATATCAACGGCCCGCTTGAGCGCCACATTAACGTCACCACTGCAGTGGTCATCAGCTTGTCGCATGTGGCTTCTGCCGAAGAGCTGTCAGCTATGACGATTCTCCCAGTAGGTGCAGCCTCGTTTCTGTTGCAGATGCTCTGTCTAAGCGGGCGGTGAGTGTCCTCTACTGCTGTCCACTATGTTCCCCGCTCACCGCATGCTGCTCGGCGAATTGAGGTTGATCCAGATAGACCCTTGCCAGATGAAATGCTTAACGAGCGGTAGGAACCCCGGTGGTTTCAAAGTCAACCGAGTCGCATTTAGTTCAGACTGAACTTCAACATGGGTCCAGGTCGGTCGCGCGCCATATAAATACTGCCTCTGGCTGACCATACACTCCTCACCCTCCAGCTCTCGAACCACCAGCATCTCGCCCCACTCGCGCAGACCCTCCGCCTCTTCCCCCGACCCCGGGCCTCAAGCAGGGCCGACATGGCTCCCATCTCAACTTCGCCCGCCGCACCTCAAGCAACCCACCGCATCTCCTCTGGTCTCCCGGCGACCCTGCAAGGAAGCAAGCAACTCGTTATCTATGTGGCCGCCCTCGTCATGCTGGGTTTTCTCTTCCTGCTGGCTGGGGTCTACCTGTTGTACGTTCATCGTAGGCTGTCCCGTCCAGGCAAATCAGCCAGGACAGCCGCAGATGCCGAGGACGGCGAAGGTCGCATCAAAGTGGAGCGCAGTCGAGCACCCATCAGTCGAAGTACTCGAGCACGAGTACTGGCGACCAGGATGTCACAACGCAGACGGAGAAGCACGACGAGAAAGCCAAATGCGAATTCCAGACGTTGGTGAGTTCGTATAGGCGAGGGCTCTACGCTGTGGCTGACATGCGCTGAAGAAACCTCCCGCGCGATCCACTGCCGATCCGCGGCCCTCTTCGCTGAGTGAGGACGAGGTTGAACGTATGAGACTACTCGCTTTCAAGTTCCCGCCTGTACAAGAAAGCGGCCAGGACAACATGCACGTCGCGTCCGACGCATATGTTTTCCGAGTAGAAGCCAAGGGGGTGAGTGTTTAGACTGATGTACTGATGCATCCGGCTGACATCGGTCACCATAGACGAGTGACACCTCCGTTGCGGTTCAGTCCGCGGAGGCTGTCTGTCCCTCAGCATTCGGAACACGCCCAGTCGAGGTGAAGCGCTCTCGCTGCCACGATACAGACCGCGGCGAGAGCACCCTCAAGCGTCTCGATGCTATTATCGCCCAGGAGCCCACCTTCGTCCTCCCTGAAGAGACGCTCCCGCTGTTCGCCACGGACTCGATGTGCCATGCGAGGGTGATGAACCTACTGGACGATATCCTCGCACAAGAGCCTCCACCTCTCAGCCCTGACTCTCATGCGTCTGACGTCCCTAGCCCCAGCCTCGACAGCCCCACCCTGGCCACTCCACTGCTTGTGACAAACGGTCGGGCCTTGAACCCCCTTCAGCCGCTCGGCCTGGCACAGCTTCGGCACTTGCCCGACGGACCCCGCGTCGTCGTGCTCGTAGAAGCCTCGCCTCGTCTGACGCAGCGATACCTGGTTCACCCTATCCTGAATACATGGTCGAAGCTCACTGGCCGCCAGGACATCCCACTGGTCTCGCACCCAGCTATCACACTCGAGGACATTGAGATCGGCGAGCTCCCGATGCAAAACCTGGATGATCTCTCGCTGTTTGACTTTGGTACTTCGCCTGAGATCGAATACCTCACGCCGTCCTGGAACGTCCCGGTTGTCGACGAGGACGACAAAAAGGAGGAAGAGGAGGAGCCTGTCTGCGAGCCACCCAGGATCGTGATGCCTGTTTGCATGCGTTGGTTCAGCCCGTTCGTCAAGCCGAGGTGTTCCCAGCTCAGGGAAATGTCCCGCCAGCCAACCTTTGGGCAATACATCGGTCCTGGAAACGCCTTGGGACTTTCTCTCCTCCCTGAGTCTGCATTCCACACGGAGGACATGGACGCAGAGCTGGCGATCCCGTCCCGAGCGATCATCCCTTCGCGACCCGCTCACAAGATGGCCGTTCAGTACGGCTACTTCTAGTTCGTCTGGTTTTCTCGTATCGGCACCAATCACTCCGTCTCTTTTTGCTTGCTTGCTGAGTTGTGTTCTTGCTTTCCTTACATGAATCATGATGTGATCCCGTCCTCTTTGTCCTGGTCACTGCTGCGATTGTCCCGAGGTCTTGTTTGCCGAATTTATATCCAATGGTCTCATTCCGTTTGTGTAATCAAGTTCTTCGTATGCTCTGTCGCGCATGACAACTACTTTGTGCCACGATGGATCGTGCCGAAGTCGGGCGGAATGTGTTCAGCTGGGGAATGGCTACTTATCAATAGGATTCGGAACAAAGCTAGCCGCACTCCGAGCCGATCGTGATCGAGTCGAGTCAACGTTCGCAACCTCCGCTCTTATTCCCTTCTTTTTCATATTTTCGCTCCGAATGGATCCTGCTCCGCGAGTCATACCAACTGCTCTCAAGCACGCCTGCAACGGCGGTCGTCAACCCCCAGGAGGACAAAGTCAAAGTGACAGCCGTGAGTACCGCGTACCCGCAAGGAGCATCAAGAAACCTTCTCCAACGGGCCCGAGCCGAACTATGCTTCCAAAGCTTTTCCTCCTGTGCTTATCTCAAATTTGTTCGCTTTTCCAGGAGCCACGGTCCTCCCGTTCGCCACGCACCAGAAGATCTCATGAGCACGGAAGGAAAGATCGACACGGTCGCTGACTTTGAGGATGACGCTGGATCCCTCGTGGAAGATGTGCACGAAAACCAGTTATGGGCCAAGACTCGGTGGCGACAACAGTTGCTTAGATGGGGAGTGGAGGAACGAGGTGCGTACTTAGCTCGTCTAGGGAGTCCGCATAAACTTACCACCTTGCTTGCAGGCATCCTCCCAGTTCCTCCATCGCAGCGCACCGATAGGCATTATAGTAAAGTCTTCTTTGTATTCTTCTCAGCGAACTGCAACATTCTATCGTATGTGCCTCCGCTTCACCACTTGAACATTACTCAATGGCGGTCGCAGGTTCTCCGCGGGTACGCTGGGACCCATCGCCTACGGGCTTGGGCTCCGTGATACATGTTTTGTCATCCTATTCTTCAACCTCATGACGAACATTCCCCCCGCGTATCTGTATGCGTCTCTAGTTGTAAGAATGACCATCGCCTAATCCCAGGATAGCGCGACGTTCGGTCCTCGATTAGGCCTACGGCAGATGTGCCAGGCACGCTACAGTTTTGGGTGCGTACGCTGATAGTCAGTTGTGATGCGATCCTCACGTATGGATCCAGCTACTTCGGTGTTATCATTATGAGTCTTTTCAATATGGCGACGGGCATGGGCTACAACATCCTCAACTGTATTCTTGGAGGCCAGACATTATCAAGTGTATCAAGTGGACATCTCACCTGGACGTACGTGACTTCGCGTCTTTGTGCAGGTCGTCAGGCGTGCTGATCTTTGCATCTCAGTGTTGGAATAGTAATCATCGCACTAATATCCCTCTTCGTATGCTGTCGCACTCGCGGATCATTGTCTCGGTCTCATTCATTCGACAGGTCTCGTTCTGTGGCTATCGGGTTCTCATCTGGTAAGTCCTTATATGCGTCGCCTGGAATTCGCGACTGACGTTACAGTAGGTACGAGCGCCTCATGTGGATACCTGTCTTTGTCGCATACCTCGTTGCCGCCGGTCTTGGAGGAAAACACCTCATCAATCCTCCTCCAGCGGTACCGGCAACGGCTGCTGACATCCTGAGCTTTGCGTCGGTCATCGCGGGCTTCGTGATCAGTTATGCACCAATCAGCTCAGACTACACGCTCTATTACACCCCAGACGCCCCTGCGTATGGCCTTTCTCGACTTTCACGTGTTCAATGCTCACCAGTCTGCAGGTGGAGGGTCTTCACGTGGACATATCTTGGCCTCAACGTACCCGTGGTGTGTGTCATCTAGCCTACTCATTTCATTTATACAGTGCTCAAGGCGAACCTAGATCACTCTACAATGTCTTGGCGCGTCATTCGCGGTAGCTGCGTCGACAGTTCCAGCATGGAATGAAGGCTACACCAACGGCAACGTCGGCGGGCTGCTCGACGCCATCCTCAGCCCCGTCGGGAACTTTGGCAAGTTCCTGACGGTGATGCTCGCGCTCAGCGCAACGGGCAACATCGCAATGACGCTCTATTCGTTCTGCATGTCCTTCCAAGTCTTCATCCCGCAGGCGACGTACGTCCCGCGCTACTTCTTCTCCGTGCTCGCCACTGCCATGTAAGCCCCTCCCTCCCTCCTCTTCCATGCACCCATCTGACCGCGCGCAGCATCATCCCGCTCGCGATCGTCGGCCAGCACAAGTTCTACGACACGCTGAGCAACTTCCTCGGGCTGATCGGCTACTGGTCGAGCGCGTTCTGCGCGGTCGTGATCACGGAGCACCTCGCGATCCGCCGCGGCGCGTTTGCGGCGTACGACCTCCGCTGCTGGAACGACTCCCGCCGCCTCCCGCTCGGGCTCGCCGCCGTCGGCGCGTGCGTGCTCGCGGTCGGCCTGATCGTGCCGTCGATGGACCAGGTGTGGTTTGTCGGCCCGATCGCGCGCACGACGGGCGATATCGGCTTCGAGCTCGCGTTCGTCACGACGGCGCTGTGCTATGTCCCCCTCAGGATGCTGGAGCTGCGGTTTAGAGAGCTGGTTTGAGGGAGGTGGTGTGTGGAACATCGATGGTGTGGCCGGCTATCAATACTGGTCGGACCTGGGCCAACTACCTTCTTGCTGTTCAGAGTCGGGAGCTATGGTGTTTTCGTTTTGTCTTTTTTGATAGATCACTGACAAATGCTGATGCCAATCCACCCATGGTGTGCAGATATGCTAGATCGAAGCGGCGGCGACGGGTATGGAATCAAGCCCCATGCTGTCGACGGCTTGTTGTCGTGGTCGCCGGTGCACGTCGTGCGATGATACGCTTCCTTTGCTGGAAATATGTCCCTGTGAGTGTTGTTGTTTCGTTGTCTGGCTTGTTTACTGGTTTTGTTGCGCGCGACGTGCGCCCTTGCTTCTTTTTTGGGTGCTCGAGTGCACCGTCTTCCGCCTCCCTTTGCCTTTTCTGGATGTTCGCTCGTTGCTTTGGCGCAGCTACGACTGGCCTGTGTAAAAGGTGGAATCAGCTACTACTCATCAAAAACACCCTTTACTGCGGCCAGGTTCGCTAGTGCAGCGGCGCAGACAGCGCTCGGCGGCTTGCTCGACAAACAAGCAGTGCATAGCCGAAGAATTGACCCTTCATCGCACATGACTACCAACGCTCACCTGCAGGCGGTTGGCTCAGGTTGAGCTGCGCTTCGACTCGTTTGACCTTTTCTTTTGGTTGCTGTCCGATGGAGCATGAGCGTCTTATTCTTTTCGGTCCCAGCTCAATGTGTGGCACGTACATTCACAGGTTTTTGTGGTGGGGCCACCTTCCGCCTCTGCCGTTCGTTTGGCCTTATCTCGGAGCCTAGCGCTCCTTCGTGGCCCGTGGCCCTCCGTTTCGTCGTCTTCCACGTTTGCATTCTCCTTGGCTGATCGGGCATTGGTGCCAAGGACCCTTCCCTGTGTCTTATCGTTCTGTCCTGCCTGGCTGCTCGTATTTGTATTCGACGTCGGCCGGAGATGGCCTCTCCTTCGCTGCCCTTGTCGAGAGCTCTCTGCACCTGCTGTCCCTTCGCTCTGGTCTCTCCTTAGCTCCGTAGTCGCAGGTTGTGGTGGAAGGGCGTTGCCCCCTGTACCGCCACTTGCATGTAGAGCAAGGAGCGACGCAGCCGCCTGGAGGTCTCGAGTACGGCTGGCCGCGGCCCTGATGAAGTCGACATCGGTCAAAATGATTCTCGGCATTATGATGAGCTGTCTGGCAGCGGAAGGGATGGGACAGAAAGCAAAGGGATGGAATAGGGGAGAAAGTTGAGGGGGCTTCGTATGGTTGTGGCTCGAGGAGTGGTGGCCACTTCGTGTTGTCGCGTCACGGGACCGCGTGCCACTCGCGCCTCGCAAGCCCGTGGGACTGCTAAGGCCTAGCGGCGCGGTTCCTTGAAACGCTGTATAGCATTGTCAGAAGTTTCACGAGGTCGATAGAAGGACTTGAGGTCGACAAGGAGTTGGTCGACGGTAGTAATCAACGTTTGTGGCCGCTCGCGTGCATCCCCGCCGTATACTTATATCTCTATCCCTTCAACAATGCAGCCTCATTCTCTCGAAAACCTTCGCCGTGCCGGGCTCGTCCTTCGTGGCACGTTGAAGCGAACAAAGCAGACAGACACGAGTTGTCGACACGCGTTATATGCATTATGAATAGGCGAAGAACAGCCTTAAGCACCGTTGCATTATTGAGTACTGATCTGGGGTTCCGTAAGGCACGGAGCCACGCGAATACACACGCACCGAGCGGAGTCCCCGCTAAAGATGGGCCCAAGGCCCGACTATGAGGGTGTCGGCCGTGAAAAAAGCCTGTGTGGTCCAAGTTTGAGGCGTCTCACTGCCGCATCACCACTGGGAACCACATGTCTTGAGATGGATAAAAGTGTATTGTAAGGACGACACCATGACCCCGAGCTTCGAAGTGGGAGCGGCGGGCTCACCACACCAAAGGATACAACGAACAGAGATGCTGCAGTGCAACAGTACGATGATGCCACGACGCTTCGCGAATGCAGTTTGTAGGTAGATAGAAATTATATTCCTAGTCTGGGATCCAATAGTACAGTACGAAGCCCGTAAGATACAAGCCCCGAAGATATAATAACCTAGTCCGAGTCCATATGCAAGTGCGAGTCGGGAAACATCATACA